>JAWHQI010003048.1:0-15799 GCA_033032865.1 Dactylorhiza incarnata | reverse complement strand
ATAATTATATATATATTAGTATATATACATATGTATATATATAAGTATATTATAAGCATATATATATACATATATATATAAGTATATATATATGTATATATGTATAAATATATATATATATGCATATAAGTATATACATATAATTAGTATATATGTATATGAATCATTCAATGATTTCAATAACTTATCGAGTCTGATTGAAGATGAGTTATCAATACCAATTACACGAGAGGATCTTACCACAGCTACGTTGCTCAATGAAGGTCAATTACATGCTTACCATACGATTTGTGAGGCAATAAAGAACAAAACACATGAGTACTTTTTTGTTGATGGACCTGGTGAAACTGGAAAGATATATTTGTATCGTGCAATTCTTGCAACTTTTAGAAAAATAGGATGCATCATTATAGCTACAGCTACTTCTGGTATCGCTGCCACACTATTACCGGGAGGTCGGATGGCACATTCAAAATTACAAATACCCATTAAAGTGGATTACAAATCTTTTTGCGGTTTTCAGAAACAGTCAGATTTCGCAGAAGTTATCAGACAATCAACGGCCATAATTTGGGATGAAGCACCAATGGCTGATATAAAGGCGTTTGAGACAGTTGATCGTTTGTTTCGTGATGTTACTGATGTAGACAAGCCATTTGGGGGAAAATTGTCATTATGGGAGGAGATTTTCGCCAGGTACTACCGGTTATTGTCAATGGAACGAGAGCACAAATAATTAACGCAATCATCGTTCAATCATATTAATGGAGTCATGTTAAGATATTAACTCTAGCAGAAAATATGCGAGCCAAAAATGATAGAAGCTTCTCTGAATATCTCCTCAGAGTTGGAAATGGGTTGGAAATGACCATAAAAGATGATATGATTAGAATCCCAGATCCAATGTGGATGTCATGGGAGAGTGAGAAATCTATTAATGATTTAATAAATGTTACATTTCCAAGTTTAGGATCGCACGTTGGTGATAACAACTATATTCGAGACAGAGCTTTATTAACCCCCCTAAATGAGCATGTGAATATGTTGAACAACACCACTCTTCTAAAATTCCCAGGCGAAGAAGTTATATACTACTCATATGATTCAGTCGCTGATGACATGAGAAGTTTATATCAACCTGAATTTATAAATTCATTGACACCGGGTAACTTACCACCTCATAAGTTAAAGTTAAAAATCGGAGCTCCTATCATGTTACTCAGAAATATTGACCCAAAGTTAGGTCTTTGTAATGGAACGAGACTTATTTGTCACCGGTTTGCAAAAAATGTAATAGAAGCAGAGATTTTAACAGGTCACTTTCAAGGAAACTTGACCTTCTTGCCACTGATACCATTGAAGACAGCTGAAGATATTAGACTGCCATTTCAATTAACACGCAAACAATTTCCTTTGAGGCTAAGCTTCGCACTGAGGATTAATAAATCTCACGGTCAAACAATCGAAAATGTTGGAATATATCTGCCTAATAATGTGTTCAGTCATATTCAGTTGTACGTGGCTTTATCGCGAGGTGTGTCCTGTGAAAAAACAAGAATTCTGATAAAGAATGGCAGAATAGATGGTCATGAAGCCTGCTATACAATGAACGTTGTTTACAAAGAAATTTTTGCACAACTGAGACAACAACATACAACGTATCTCCAAGGTAGGTCGTTTGATCATTTTTTTCACAACGCTACAACTATTTCAATAAATCGCTAATTGAATTTTTTTTGGCAGAATAGAAGACAATGACCGGTGTTGGTTGTGAATGGCGCCGCTCCCGCTGATTGTGCAGGAAGTTTTATTTGGTATCACTGTATGAAAGTAATCATTCCAATTAGTGTCTAATTTTCTTAATTAATTTCCTCTGGATTGTGCATAGAATGTCCCGTCCAAACAGGGGTTGATAATGAAATGTTTATTATGTTGGAATGATGAGATATTACTATATATGAAATAGTGAGATATGTTTTCGTCCAATTGTGCTTTATAAATTCCAATTAGTGCTCTATAAATTTCATGATTATAATGGAATGAAATGAAGATATGTGTTGATAATGAAATGTTTATTGTGTTGGAATGATGAGATATTACTGATAATGAAATAATGAGATGTGTTTTTGCCCAATTGTATGCATTTTTTCTAATACATTTGGTGACAAATCCACCATGCCATGGTTGCCCAGTTATACTTGGGAATCATAAATCAAATAATTTCAAAATCAAAAAGAAGAAAGGCAAAATGACTTGGTTTATTTGGTTAATTTTCTGTATATGATTCAGATTGTTCTTAACTGCTACGATCTAATTTAAGCTTGGGTTTTTTGTATGCATAAAGAATGTGGTCGCCCCAACGACGAATGTTGCCCGCACGATGAATGACGCCCCCACGACGAATGTCGCCCTCACGACGAATGTCGCACCCACGACCAATATCACCCCCCACGACCAATGACACCGCCCACGACAAGTGCGGGCGCATCCCGCCTTAATGCGGGCGCAGCCCGCTTGAACGCCAGGCGGGCGAAGCCCGCTTGGTTACGGGCGAAGCCCGCAGCGACGCATCGAGAACGGGCGTAGCCTGTTCGAAGATGCTAGTATGCATATAAGTATATATATATAATTAGTATATATAGATATATATTTATATATATATATATAAGTATATATATATTGTATATATATATGTATAAATATATATATATATATATGTATCTAAGTATATATAGATATGTATATATATATGTATATATAAATATGTATATATATGTATATATGTATAAAAATATGTATATATATGTATATATATATATAGTTTATATATATATACATATATATATATAAGTATATATATATATACATATATATATATATATACTATATATATATATATATATTAATATATATATAGTTATATATATATAATATATATATATATATATATATACGTATATATATATATATATATATATATATATAGTATATATATATATGTTGGTGCCAAAAATGGTACCTCCAAAATTCACACACTTAGGGGGAAAAAAGGAGAGGACTGCGAAGCTCAGGTTACTAAGACTGGGAAGGCTGAAGAGAAGAAAAACGATCACAGGACAGCGATCACTAAAAAATGAGACCGCTTACACAGGTTGTAAGCTGGAGCCTCGGAGCCCAAAAGTCCTTTTTCAGGTACCCCTACCCCTCTATTTATAGACGAGGGGACTGCCCAAACGGGCAGAACTAAAAACTACGGGCTGCCCGGGGTACAGGAGAGCCGGGGCAGCGAAATGGGGTACAAATAGTAAAAAACAGAAAAAAGCCCAGACCGCTCGGACCGGCGACCTCGAACGGCTTCAGCTGCTTGCAACATAGGAAGCCTGGTTAAGCAGAAGGCTGACGATCTTGCGCGATCTCAAAATCCGAAGACCGCTGAGACCGTTAATTTTGAGCTGTAAAGGCTAGATCGCGGGCTTTCCGGGCAAACATAATCCCCGCACATTTTTAAGTTACGCTTGAACTTCGAAAATGTAAACTTTGACCGCCGAGACCGCGACTGTCATAAATGCGGCTTGAGCTATAAATACCACCTCAGATCTCCAGTTTTCAAGATATAGAGAAAAATCAGAGCCTTGACCGATCATCTTTTATTGAGATCGCGCAAAGAAAAACTTTTCCAGAATGGATGCTTTGGACATGATGAAGCTATCAGCGCAATCTCGACAATCTCCGAGGTCTGCATCAAAAGCAAAGAAAATCATTTCGAAGAAGACCGCGGATTCTGGCAAGGAAAAACCTGCTAAGGGTTCAAAGAGAAAAAGAAATTCCGCTCCGGATGACATTGTCGATCTGACGATCACAAAGGCTTCCACTGAGATACCCCCGGTAGTGACGAGCCAACCAGCAGGACCTTCTGGCAAGACCGCCTCTACAGAGTTGATCAAGGCTGCTTTACAACAGCAAAGTCTTTCAGCTGAGAAACTTAGAAACCGGATCGCCGATCTGGAGAAAACCGCGGAGAAGGAGGAGATCGTCAAGAGATCGAAAGCAACTGTCGGTCAGGAAATGACCGCCGAAGATATTTCCCTTCAAGATTATCTTTCAGACAACAATCCTGTTGTGAATGTAAGTGACCGAATTACTACTCTTAACTTTACTTTTACTTAGTGATAATTGCAAGTTACCATGTAAAAATTTAAAATTACAGTCAATGGATCCTTTTGAAGTCGAACGACTTAGAGTGATCGCCGAGGAAGAAGCCGCTGAAGAACAAAGAAAAGAAGAGGAGAAGAAGAAAGAGGTAGAAGAGAGGAGAAAAGAGGAAGAAAGAAAAGCAAAAGAGGACGAGGTCGCTAGGCTTGCGGCGATCACTGAGGGTTTGGAGAGAGAGAAAAGAAAGCAGGAGGAGATCGCCAAAGCAGAGAGGGAGAGAAAAGAAAAAGAAATAATTGCTATGACCGCGGAGAAAAGAGGGAAAGAAGCTTTCGCTGCTGGGAAGAAGGATAAGGAGAAAAAGAAAGAGAAAAAGAGAATCGCTGGAAAGGCGGTCTTGGTCGGAAAAGAGAAAAATGAGATCGCCACGTCTAATGATCTCGGCGATGCTTTATTAGAGGTGGAAAAAGAGCCGGAGGTGGAGGCGGCAGACCGCGCAGCTGTGTTAGATTTTATTAATGCTGGTAAGGCGAAGATGGTCGCGAGACCGATTGGTTCACTTCCCAAACTTGCTTTCCGCCCTGCGCCTCCTGGAAAACGACCTGAGATTGTCATTTTTGAAACTGATGACATTCTTGTTAATAATGCTGAATTAAAAAGAAGAAGAAAAGAAGGCGAGCGGTCGCAAAAAAGACAATTAGAAAAAATCAATTTAGAATGCCTGAGGGGATCTGACCGTCTTTTGTTGACCGCTGGTGCTGCGATCTCAAAAGATGCTGAAAAGAACTTACTTGACCGCGGTCTTTCTACACTGTCAAGTACTTCACGTGAAATCCTTATTTCTTGATAGTAGATGCTGATTACTTTTGACCGTCTTTTCTCCTGATTTGCAGATGAAAATACGAGCTCAGCTCCTGAAGAAGGTGAGATACCAAGAAAAGTTTCAATTCCTCCAGAGTTCGCTGATCTCCTCAAGCCGATGCTTGACGACATGAGGGTCATGCGAGATCGCGAGAGGATGCTAGAAGACCGCCTCCGCATTCAGACCGCGAACTTTGAAGCTAAAGAAAAGCAGGCACGAGGCGAATTCGAAGAAAAACTTCGAAAAGCTGAAAGGGATGCCGATTATTACAGAGGGAAAGCCGCTGCACTTGCTGCTGAGATCGCCACTCTTCGGGGGGGACCTCGGATGTCGATGAAGGCGGGCACTTCCAGCGGCCTTGCGGAACAGAGATCGGCGGAGATCGTGGTAATCCCTATGGAACAAGTAGACCGTGAAATGTCTAAAATCCATAGGGCTGCCATGGTTGCCAACCACAGCCTGGCTTCTGCGTGGACTGCGGTCAACGAGATGCAGGATGTGGCGGCATTCGTCGGAAGGAAGAAAGATCAGAAGCGATAAGACCGCAGACCTTTTTCCTTTCTTGTAGCGGTTTCTTTAAAAACATTGTTCATTTGGTTTCTGGTCTGTAAAATATATTTAACTTTGCTGTGGGTTTATGATAGTCATTTTTCGGTCTGGCTTTTATAAATGCAATTCTATTAGTGTACTGTGGATTATGTTTATTACGATCTATATGCGAGCCGTTTGGTGACTCCTACAAGACTAGGGATTATGCGATCTATCTGAGGAGAATCTTGTGTGCGTCTATACAGCTTTTAGCGGTCTGATCTATCCGCAGAGCGATCTCAAGAAGTACAATCATTACATAATCATCTTCTTTCATCTATAAATAGCTGCTTCTTCGGATCATTATTTTATTCTTCTTGAGTTCTTTGATTTACTGACCCCCTGCGATCTTATAAAATGGTGTCCGCGCGCTCCAAAGCTGCTGAGGTCTTCTTGAGCTCCGATCACAAATGCGATCAAATCTCTGAGACCGAATACCTTTCCTTCATCGAAAGGTATGAGATCGATGACGAGATTACGATCAGAATCCCATTTGAAGAGGAAGACTTGAATTCTGGAGACGAGGATAAGCATGTCATCCCGATCGACCACTTTGCTTATGGTCTCCAGATTCCTATCCCTTGGGAAATGATAGAAGTGATGAATTATTACGGTCTTGTTCTCGCCCAGATCCCGCCGAACTCGGTCGGTCTGATGAGTGTTTTTATTAATTACTTGAGATCGGTGAAACTAAAATTCACGATGTCAATTTTCCGAGGCACATTCTCTGTCAAGGTTTTAAAAGAAGGTCAGAATAAAGAAGAGTTCAAAGGTTTGTTATATCTCAGCTGCAATGGGATAAAAGTTTTAAATCTTCCAAATAAAATCCCTCTCTGGAACGAGAGATATCTAATCTTTGAAGGCGACCTTGGCGGTCTCGCAAGCCGTCCCTCTCCTCGAGCAGAGAAAATATTTAGAAAGGAAAAATTTGTCTCGGAGGAAGAACTTGCCGTCTTGGAATGGCTGGCAGGAAAACGATTCGACCTGAATCATTACCTGGCGATCTGGCCCGATGTTGCTGCGGTCTTGCCGGAAGAAAGTAAGCCATAATTTCTTATGATCCCCAGCGGTCACTCTAATAGGGTTTGGAAACTTACTTGTTTTCCTCTTGCAGCTGGATTTGTGATCCCGAAGGTCGACCCGGTGACGCCGAGTGGGGAGGTTCTTACCCAGCGTGAAAGGCGTCTGAAACAAGATCGCCAAAGAAAAGAGAAAGAGATCGCCGAGGAGGGCGATCTGGAGGAGGGGCCATTTCCCCTATTGGGTTTTGGAAAGAAAGTAAAGGACATCAAAGGAAAGTCTCTGCTGAGATGGGGCGAGACCGGAAAGTCTCTGAAGGTGTCAACCGATCTCCCTTTTTGGGGAGGGAGGTTTTCAAATCATGCTTTCGCGGTCACCTCTGCCCTTTATGGAAGAAAGAATGCCAATGAAGCATTGAGGATCAGAACCGACGATCTCCCCGATGTATGCGCCCAGGTGACCGCCCGAAGCACGGTTCTGAACCACCACATGGGGCGATCTCTTCGCGCATCTTTGCAGCACGCAGAGCGTCTGCAAGATCGCTTTGATGTAAGTAAAAAGGAAATGCGATCTTTAAATACTTACCTTGACTGCTTTGATCTGATACATCGCTTTTTACAGAATTTCAAGAAGACCGCGTATGATATTCATAATCCCGACTATCTCAGATCCCTGTATACTCATGTCAGGGATGCGTCGAACAAAACACTTGCCATTCTTCGTGAGAAGGATGGTCTTACTGCTGATTTCCGGGATGCGACCTTTGCCGATCTCTTCCCTGAGATCGCTGAAATGATCGAGGAGGCAGAAAAGAAAAAGGCTAAAGGAACGAAGGTTTCCGAGTCCATTGAAGATGAATCTGTCGAGGTCGTTGACAGTCAAGACGATCACGCTTCCCCCAGTGGAAGTGTTTTTCTTGGCGAGGAAATGAGCTCAGCAGCGGCCTCAGATTCTGGATCGAGGGAGACTGCTAGTGAAAGTGAGTCCTCGGAGAGTTCTTCTTCTTCAGAGGAGCGGTCTCCACGAAAAAAGAAGCAGAAAAAATAGAATATGATGTAATTGCCGGTCAATGACCGCGCCTGATGTTATAATTTTTGAGATAAATGGAAAAATATTTTGTTCGTGAATGATTCTTCTGTATTGGTTTTTGCTTTATCATTTATGCAGATCGATCACAACTTCTGTCACATGCGATCACAGCGTAAGAGATTTAGTATTCGATCTCAATGCTTTAGGTTTCGGCGCCTTATAATTTATGAAGATTAGAAATTTGATATCCAAGACCGCATAAAAAGGATAATTCTGCGATCTCGAATAATCGGACAATCTATAAAGAGAAATTTCTATGAATGTCATTGCGATGATCTGAGCAATACTCAGATCGCCATTTTGAAAAAAGAACTAGACCATCAAGCGTTAAGAATTGAAGGATCATGAGCAGCCTTATGTAATCTTTGAATAAGAATATTTTAGGTCGCGATCTTAATATAATTAGATCGATTGCTATCAAGATAATTTACCAGATTTCTGAATAATGATTTCAATCTTCTTTGAAAAAAGCCTTGCCTGACGATCACTTCTGCCTAATCCTGAAAAAAGTGCAGCCGATCTAACAACAATCATTTCTGAAAATCCAGCTTTTTAGAAAAAGTCTCGCCTAGCGATCATAAAAAACTGATACTGGCGATCACTTTTATTCAGATCTTGGAGAATATCAAGTGAACCATAAAAAATGTCGATCACCCCTTGAAGAGAGGAAAGTATGCAGCCTCGTATTACACAGATCGAAATATAAGGAAACCACGAAAATGATCCGTGCTCAAAAACCCTTCCAGTAAATCCGTCTGACGATCCCTTAGTAGTCAAAGGTTATTTCTTGAAACAAGGAAAAATTCATGGATTTTCATTTCAACGATCACATTACATTCAGACCGCTGAGAGCTAAAAAACCAATTTCATTTATCAACTTCTGATCACCCTTTACAGATGAAGACCCAGTGACCTCAAAATGTCTAGACCGCTGAGAACTGAATAGTCTGGACTTTTACGATCTTCTGACAATCTTGAACCGATTCAGATAAGAGATACCTGGATAAAATTCCACAAGCCTTAGATGAAGATTTATCTTACGATCTTAACAAATTGAGACCGATTTTAACTCCCTTCGACAGATTCAATGTTGGCGATCACCTTTATATCAATCTTTTTAAGAGATTAATCTATTTAATATAGAACACCTTCTGAAGGTAAAGGAGAAAATGCGGTCTCAAAAGTTCTGACCGCCCGAGTCCAGTACTTGGGAAATAGAATGGAGTCTTTTTGAAAAAGAAAGGAGAAAAGGGGAGAAAATAATTCTCAGGGCAGGTGTGGTTATGCCGCTGAGGCTATACCGACATTGCTTTCCCTGATGGATTATTGAATTTTTTGCTTTCCTCAATCATTCTTATAGAACACTCGAGAGTTACGGATCAGAATGATCGATAGGGCAGGTGTGGTCACGCCGCTGAGGCTTATACCGACATTGCTTTCCCCGAAGATCATTAAGATCGTAACAATGTCCTTTTCAATGCATGACAGAGCTGAGCCAGCCACCCCTCCTTGCCAAGGTGTGCCAGATGCCAGCTAGGACCCGGTATCCTAAACCTTCACCGCTCGAGCTTGGCGAGCCACTGCTACACAGATTCGAAATCTCCCCGACATCTGTGGTCCTGGCAGAATTACGCGTCAAACTTCCAAGCCGAGGGGAAAGAAGTAGGATCCGTCGATGTCTCATATTTTATCTTGCGGCTTAACCATTCGTGCCATGATCATTCTGGCCATGACTTTATGACTTAAAAGAGAAAGAAAAGGTGAGAAGAGTGAGAAAACATGAATACGAACTTTTTAAGAAAAGAAGAGTTTGAGATCATCTCCACTCCAGGAATGAGGCAATTCCTCGCCTTCATGATTTTGGAGGTGGTAGGCACCGTTTTTGAGTACCCTCTTTATTATGAATGGCCCTGCCCAGTTAGGATTAAGCTTCCCAACTGAACCAGTTCTTGCCGCAGCATCTACTTTCTTCAAGACCAAATCTCCAGCAACGAATTCCTTGGTTCTTACGTTTTTATTAAATAGCTTGGCCATTCTCCTTTTTACCTCTTCTTGTCGAATAGTTGCCATATCTCTTAATTCTTCGATTAAGTCGAGGTTGCATTTCAACTCTTCATCATTCTCTTCCATCCAATCAATTTGATTCTGTTGTGCTAACAACACCCTCGGACTTTTCACCTCAAACTCTACTGGAATAAGGGCTTCAGATCCATGTGATAATTTGAAAGGAGTCTCTCCGGTAGCAGAACTTGGAGTTGTTCTCAAGGCCCATAAGACCGAAGGTAGCTGCTCCGCCCAATTACCTTTAAGATTTTCTACTTTTTTCTTCAATAGATTTATAATAAGCTTATTAGCAGCCTCTACTTGCCCGTTGCTTCTAGGATGATGTACAGAGGCGAAGCGTAGCTCGATTCCAATTTGATCACAGAAACTGATGAGAGGTGAATTATTAAATTGAGAGCCATTATCAGTAATGATTGCCATTGGAATTCCATGCCGACATACTACTTCTCCCCAAATGAAATTCTTCACAACTTGGGTAGTAATTTTGGCCAATGCCTTTGCTTCTATCCACTTACTGAAATAGTCGATCATGACTATAATATATCGACGTTGACCACTTGCCATAGGAAAAGGCCCGATCAAATCCATTCCCCAAACCGCAAATGGCCACGGGGTTGCTATTGATTTGAGCTGCTGAGCAGGCTGATTTTGGAGTGGAGCAAACTTTTGGCATTTGACACATTTCCGGGCAAATTTCTCCGCATCTTTTCTCATTTGAGGCCAAAAATAACCCTGTCTTAGAATTCTCTTCTCCAAGGTTCTTGCTCCTGAGTGACTGCCGCACTCTCCTGTATGAACCTCTTGAAGGATTATTGGAACCTCCTCTTCCGAAACGCATCGTGCCAATGGAGAAAGGAAAGTTCTCCTGTAAAGTACTCCTGCAACGAGGTAATAGTTAGCCGCTTTTTGTTTAAATCTTTTCTTATCTTTTACCGTAGAATGGAGTTTCCCAGTTGAAAGAAAAAGAATAAAAGGATCCATCCAGGACGGATGCTGATCTATCTCCATGATCTCTCCTTCTTCTATTGCCGGACGAAACAATTCCGAGGTTGTTCCACCTGAGAGAAGACCAAACTTTGCTAATTCGTCTGCATCCGTATTTTCTCCTCTTGGGATATGCTCAATAGTAAAGCTTTTAAACTTTCCAACCTCAGCTTTTACCAAAGTTAGATATTGCTTCAAAATGCTATCTCTAGTTTCAAAAGTTCCATTTACTTGAGAAGCCATTACTAAGGAATCTGTTAGCACCCTGACATCATCGATTCCTAATTCTCTGGCAAATCTGAGTCCGGCTAACAAAGCCTCATATTCAGCTTGGTTATTCGTTACTTTGAAAAAGAATTTTAACGCCTGATCCAACCTCACTCCATTCGGGTTGATCAAGATAACTCCAGCTCCTGAAGAATTTCTTCCTGAAGCGCCATCTACAAAAATTGTCCATGCGAGAGGTGCTTTGCTTCCCCTTTCCAACTCAAGTTCTTTAGTGTCTGCTATGAAATCTGCTAAGACTTGGGCTTTGATTGCTACTCTTGGAATATAGGAAATTTCAAACTCACTGAGTTCTATCGCCCATTTGGCTAACCTTCCTGAATGCTCTGGTTTCTCTAGGACACTCTTCAACGGAAGATCAGTGACAATTTGAATTGGGTGAGCTTGAAAATATGGTCTTAACCTTCTTGCTGAGGTTACGAGCATTAAGGCCAGCTTTTCAAGGATGGGATAGCGAGTTTCCGCACTTTTCAAAATTCGACTTACATAATAAACCGGAAACTGCTTCTTTTTCTCTTCACGGACTAAAACAGAGCTTATGGCATCAGATCCAACTCCCATATAGAGAAAAAGGGGTTCTCCCTCTCGCGGGCTTTGAAGCAAAGGGGTTGAAGTCAATTGTTTCTTAAGTTGATTGAAGGCATCATCACACTCCTTTGTCCATTCAAATCTTCCTCCTCCCCGAAGAGTCTTAAAGAAAGGTGCGCTTTTGTCTCCCGATCGAGAAATGAAGCGGCTCAAACCTGCCATTCTCCCTCCTAGCTGCTGAACCTCTTTAGAAGATTTGGGAGGCGGCATCTCTAGAATGGCTTTTACTTTGTCTGGATTTGGTTCTAGCCCTCCCGGGGTGAGAAGATGACCAAGAAATTTTCCTTTACTAGCTCCAAACACACATTTTAAAGGATTTAACCTCATGTTAAAATTTCTAAGGGTCGAAAACGTTTCGGTTAAATCGCTGAGATGAGAGGAAAATGATTTGCTTTTTATCAAAAGATCGTCAACGTAGACTTCAAGGTTTCTTCCTTTTTGATTTTTAAAAACCGTATCCATCATCTTTTGATAAGTTGCTCCAGCATTTTTCAACCCAAAAGGCATCACTACATAACAGAAACAACCGTCATCTGTGATGAATGAGGTATGAGGGATGTCGGGCTTATGCATTTTAATTTGATGATAACCAGAAAACGCATCTAGAAAACTCATAAAAGAGTATCCAACCGCCGAGTCAACTAAGGAATCTATTCGAGGCAGAGGGTAGCAATCTTTCGGGCAAGCTTTATTAAGTTTGGTATAATCCACACACATCCTCCATTTCCCCCCTGGCTTTTTAACCATTACAACATTCGAAACCCATGCAGGATACTGAATTGGTTGGATGAACTTCGCCTTCAGGAGTTTTTCCACCTCTCCACGGATAGGCTGAGCTAGAGTGGTGGCAGCGGATCTCTTTTTCTGCTGAATTGGAGCGAAGCTAGGATCGATGTTGAGATGATGGCAAGCGACATCAGGATCCACTCCTGGCATGTCCTCCGCCGACCAGGCAAAGATATCTAGATTTTGAAGAAGGCAAGAGATGAGCTGACCCTTGTCAGCTTCAGATAATTCAGCGTTGATGGAGAGACACTTGCTCCCATCTCCCTCGCTGATTGGGATTGCCTGAGTCACTTGGGCAGGTTCCAAGTGAGCTCCTCCTCTTGTATCTTCTTCAGCTTCCTCCGCAGCTTGGATTTGTTCGGGAAATTCAAGCGACTCGGTCATCATAACTTCCTGAGGGGGAGAAGATACGATCATGCTGACTGTCTTCACATAACATTCTCTAGCTTTTCTGGGGTCGCTCCTGATTCGATGTTGTTTGCCATTCAAGGCGAACTTCACCGCTTGATGGTAAGTGGAGACGATGGCTTGATAGGCATTTAGGAAGGGTCTTCCAAAGATTGCGTTGTAGCTACTAGGAGCATCAACGACTATGAACTTCACCAGCCTCACTATTCCTCCCAAGATCACAGAAAGAGTAACGAGTCCTTCAACTTCCTTCTTCTCTCCTGAGAAACCGTAAAGAGGTCCTTCAGTTGATAGGAGGGGTTTGCCTGTCTTCAATGCCTCAAAAGCCGGTTTGAAGAGCACATTAACTGAACTCCCTGTGTCTATTAGGATTTTTTCTACTGTGTAATTCTCTATCACAGCTTTGATAACAACTGCGTCATCGAAAGGATTTGCGGTCTGAGGAAGATCTTCGTCTCCAAAGGTGACCGTCCCTCGGATCGGGGCTGAAGAGGTAGTTGCGACCTCTGATTGATAAACTCTCTTCAGACTTGCTTTCCTTGAAGACTCGGGGCCTGCTCCCCCATGGATGCAAAAAAGTTTGCCCAAGGCACCTTCATCATCAGCATCAATGCATTCACTTGGAAAGCCGATGTTGCCCAGATGGCCAACGTCATCTACCTCCTCGCATTCCCAATGAACCTCTGCCACTTCCTTAGCTTTAGAAATTGAGGCTTTGGCAGGATCACTTTTCTGAATAACGTCAGAAATTTTTCCCTCCTTCAGAAGCTTCTCTAGGAACAAACGGAGGGCTCTACAGTTTTCTGTCAAGTGGCCTCTTTCCCTATGATATTCACAGTAGAGGGCCGGATTTCTCGTTTTCGGGTCTGAGTTTAACGGAGCCGGTCTTCTGAAAAAAGGTTGCTTCTGAACAGTCTGAAGCACCTCACTCATTGGAACCCCAAAGTCTGTGAAAGACTCTTGGGATTCATTGTAAAGAGACGGGATGGGCAGAAGGGGAGGTCGGGCATATTGAATCTGGTGGACTGGAGTAGCTTGCGGAGCAGAAGCGACGGGGTTTTGAAAAAATGAACTTTGAAGAGGGAAAGAAGATGGGTTACCTCGGTTTGAATGGTGGTTGCGATAACCTTTACCTCTCGGAGCCAGAGGCGGAAGATCCTGCCGAGGCTTCGAAGAAGACGGAGCCGGATAGAATCCTGCAGAACCTTTTTGGGCTCCTCTGTTGGTCAGATTGTTTACATAGTTCGGGTTGTTGATTTCCCCTTCTATGAAACGATTAGCTACGCTAATTAGCTCTTGATAGGAGCTAGGCTCCTTGGTGGTGACTTCGAACTTCAGAGGGCCCTCCTGCAGGCCGCTGATCAGAGCTACCATATAGAGCTCAGGATCCATATCCCGGATCCCTAGAATCTCTTTCTGGAAACGATCAACAAAATGAGCAACAGTCTCGTTGCCCCCTTGCTGGATCTTGAAGAGGGTCGCAGGACCACTCTTCCTCTTCTTCGCGGTAGCAAACCTCAGTAAAAGCTCTTCCCTAAGAACGGCAAAATTCGGGATGGACTGATTGGGGAGCTTGTAGAACCATTCCCTAGCTGCCCCATCAAAGGTGGTGACCATCAATTTACATCTCACCCCATCTGAGATGGTCCTAAGAGCCACAGCAGACTCGAAGGCCTGTAGATGAGACATCGGATCGCTTTCTCCTGAAAAAATGGGAATACGTGGCTCCCTAAACCCATGGGGAATTGGGTCTCGACGAATCTCGTCGGTAAAAGGAGAAGGCTCGCCGAATTGAGAAGGGCCGGGAGGAGCAAGACAAGAAGCAGGAGGAGCTTGGGGGTAAGCAAACTCCTCTTCGAAATTCAGAGTTTGGGACGGAGGTCCCTGGGCTGCAGCTTGGAAGGTATGACGACGAGCAGCGAACTCCTCATGCTGAGATCGCTGAGCCGCAGGCTGGAGACTGGGGTGATCGCGTGGATGACCGCTCGCCATGCGATCAGGGGTGGTGACTTGCGGAGGCGGAAGAATTCTCTGAGAAATCGCGGCCAGAACCTGATTCATGGCCTCAATTTGCTTTGCGGACTCCTGCTGAATTCGAACAGCTTCTTGGCGGTCTCGGGCGGCCTCCTGCTGAGATCGCGCGATCTCCTGCTGGACGGAGGCGGCGTCCTGCCGAGCTCGAGCGGCCTCGCGAAGAGCTTGCTCCACACGGAGCTCGAAGCGACGCTCCAGCGCTTCTAAGGAATTAAGATCGGACGGAAGACCGCTAGGAGACCGCACAGGACGACCTCTGCGACGCTCAGCCATCTTGAAAGTCCAAGAACTTCACCTGACACTTCGAATCTGAAGGTCGCGTGTTCGTTCTGTTGGTGCCAAAAATGGTACCTCCAAAATTCACACACTTAGGGGGAAAAAAGGAGAGGACTGCGAAGCTCAGGTTACTAAGACTGGGAAGGCTGAAGAGAAGAAAAACGATCACAGGACAGCGATCACTAAAAAATGAGACCGCTTACACAGGTTGTAAGCTGGAGCCTCGGAGCCCAAAAGTCCTTTTTCAGGTACCCCTACCCCTCTATTTATAGACGAGGGGACTGCCCAAACGGGCAGAACTAAAAACTACGGGCTGCCCGGGGTACAGGAGAGCCGGGGCAGCGAAATGGGGTACAAATAGTAAAAAACAGAAAAAAGCCCAGACCGCTCGGACCGGCGACCTCGAACGGCTTCAGCTGCTTGCAACATAGGAAGCCTGGTTAAGCAGAAGGCTGACGATCTTGCGCGATCTCAAAATCCGAAGACCGCTGAGACCGTTAATTTTGAGCTGTAAAGGCTAGATCGCGGGCTTTCCGGGCAAACATATATAGTATATATATATATATATATATATATATATATGCATATAAGTATATACATATAATTAGTATATATGTATATATAAATGTATATATATATCTGTACATATATATATACATATAT
>JAWHQI010000308.1:2927500-3262254 GCA_033032865.1 Dactylorhiza incarnata | reverse complement strand
TAGTTCAGATGGCAAAAATGAAGAGGATCTGTCCCCAGGCGACAGCTGATGTCGCCCAAGCGACAGCTGATGTCGCCCAGGCGACAGCAGAGAAGTTACAAATACTTCCCCCACGACAGCACGACGAAAAGCAGTTTTGAGCTGTCGGAAATCCGACATCGATGTCGCCCAAGCGACAGCTCGGAGGTTACAACAACTGCCCACGACAGCACACGACCGGCAGTTTTGCGCTGTCGGAATTTCCGACAGCTGATGTCGCCCAGGCGACAGCGAATTCTATAAATTGGCTCCTTTTGTTCGTGCATTCAGAGCTTTGAAGATTCTAAGTCCCTTCCTGAGTGCATTCCATCCAGAGAGCTCCAGAACCTCATGAACTCCCATTTATGCTGAGAAGGTTTGAAATTGAGACGAGATCGGACGCGCTTCTACATCAACGATCATCTCGAGGCTTCAACCTTCCTTTCAGAGATCTGAATTTTTAGGGAGTTCTTATTTTATCTTGTATTTTCATTTATATACATTTTACTTTGTATTGGTAGGGAAAATCGCTTCCTTGTGCAGAGCGTCTAAGTCCTTGCGTGGCTTAGGGAAAATCGCTTCCTTGTGCGGAGCGTCAAGTCCTTGCATGGCTTGGTGGGAAATCGTGGCCTTGTGTGCTACGTCTAGATCTTGGGAAGATCTAGAGGATAGGCTTGGGCTTGGTCTAGGGAGAGACAAGTGATAGCCTTCCGATCCTTGGGAGAAGGATTGGTAAACACAAATTGTAAAAGTTTTATTATCATATTTGTGCCTTGATCTTAAGCATTGTTAAGATCATTTTATTTGTATGTGAATTTCATGATTATAAAATTATGACTTTTTCTTTAATTGCAAATATGGTTGCTTAATCTTTAACTTAGAAATTTGTGTTTGAATTAATTTAAAAATTACATTGGTTGAAATTTATATAAGTAATTTTTTAGAAAAGTAAAATTTATTTTAAAATTTCTTAAGTAAAAATCGTAATTTAAAAGGCCTTATTCACCCCCCCCCCCCCCTCTAAGGGCGCCACAAGATCCAACAATTGGTATCAGAGCAGGTTATTTCTAAATCGGCTTAACAACCGGGAATAATGGCGTCTCTTGATCATGATCTCGCTTCTACTAGTGGGGAAAATTTTAATATAAATGAAAAAATATTATCACCACCTTTATTTATTGGCAAAAATTTTAAGGGTGGAAAATATTAATGAAAAATTTTCTTAAGGCCTTAGATGAAAAAGTTTGGAATATTACTATTAAAAAGCCATCTAGCGTAATAACTAGAAACGAAATTATTTTAAATGCAAAATCTATGAATAGTATATTTTGTGCGTTAGACCAAAATATTTTCAAACTTATTTATACTTTACCTACCGCATATGAAATTGGAGTTTTCTTGAAAGAACTTATGATTCTCTTTCTACAGGTACGGAACATTCACAAGAACGGAGAATATGCAAGTCTAAGCAAATATTCAAGAAAGCTACACAAAGATGGATCCATAGAATGCGCATCAAGCGGAAAGGATGATGGACACTCTTTTTGGAAAAGAAAGATGAAGAAGACAACGTCACAATATTGGACTCAGTTGATGGCAAAACATCAAGCAAAAGAAAAGACGAAAACTATAGCAGGTAAGAAAATCTAAATCTTCTCTTTTAGTAACTAATTCTATTTCTACATTTCGTGTGCTTAAATTTGCTAAAAGTAAAATTTCAAAGTTGAAACATGCTAATTCCAAATTACGTTTAGAAAATAAACTTTTAAAAGCAAACACTAAAGTAGAATCTTATATTGATGTTTCAAATTCTTGTTCATGCTCTTTAATTGAAAATGTTAAAACCTTGTTTTGATTATAATTCTTTTAAAGAAGAACTCAAGGTTTTAGAAAAAGGACTTTTATTTCAAAAGAACATAATGAAAATTGATAAAAGAAAATGATAATTTAAAGGATAAACTAGAATCATTAAAAATGTTTATTCAAAAATTTTCATATAATGAAAAATCTCTTTTTCTAGTTTATCAAAATTTCAAAAGTCTAAAAGCTTAACTTCATATTATAAGAGTAGGTCTATAAGAAAGAGTGGAAATGAAAATCATCTAAATAAGGACCAATCATTTAAAACATTTTGTAACTCACTCTTTCAACATTCAATTCTAAAGAAAGACAATCACTCTTATAAATTTTCAAAGAATCCATATAATAAAATTCATTATGATTATCAACATCAATCTATTTTGAAAAATAATTTGAATAAGCATAAATCTCAAATGAATTATTTTTCAAACAAATACAATCATATAAAGATGTCACATAATCATAATATGAATTTTAAAGATAAACAACCAAGGTATGAATGGAGACCCTTAAAGAAAAATGACACATCAACTTTAATAGAAAGAGCTCATTTATCCTTGTCTCCTAAAAAATCATCATGTCGTATTTGGGTACCCAAAGGAACCATCCCTCATGGTCCCCTTTGGATACCTAAATTTCTTATTCATTAGTATCCTATCATTTGCATGAAGTAGAAACAATTAAAAATGAAATATCAATTCTCTACTTCATGATATGCTTAATGTTTTTTTTCTTTTGTTTGTTTTCTTATTTTTGAGCCAACACGCTAAGGTCACTTAGATATATTATGAAATATGACTTTTACATTTTAAGCCTAATGTTTATCAAATCAAAATTGAATTAAATTAAACATAAAGTCATAATTTTTAAGTGATCTATCTTTTCTTTTGTTTTATCCTTTTTGAATCCTTTGCCTATAAATGTCTTATATTATCATTATAAATTGAATGCTAAATTTTCTAATTGATATTATCAAGACTAATGAAATTACTTTCAAAATTAGATTTAAATGGATTTTTAGGGGCCTTAGGCTAAAATATTAAATGCGCAACTAATTGCATATTTGTCTATTTTTCGTTGCTGCATACAATAACCCCTATATTGAAAATCATAATAGAGAAAAATCAGAATCAAATAATATCAAAAACAATGTGTTTTAAATCAAATATAGTAACTTTGTTGCTAACGCCAGGCGTTATCACTAACGCTGGCGGTAACATATTTTCCTTAAAAAAAAATTCTGATTTCTCTGAAAAATTATTTTTACTATCATTATTGTCAAATACCTTGTATTTGCTTAGTCTAATTTCTAAAAATAAAATCATAAGAAAATTTTCAAAAATGATAAATATGATTTCACAATCACCACCATGATCTATTAATATCCTATGCTAAAATTCACTATAATCATATATCATAATTCATGATCCATCAAGACCTATCTTAATCAACTAATTCTATCAACCTTAGGAATTATGAAATATATGATTGAAATTGGTATTATAGTTTCATATCTTGTTTTGTTGTGTGTGTGTGATGTGCATCTTTATTGTTTGCATGTATATCATTATCTTTAGACCTATGAATTAACTTGGTATCAACAAGATGAAATCAAATAGAATTGTCACTTCATTTTAGGTCTATAAATTTTCAAAACTCTAAAATTGATTACATGCAAACCAATTATATAAATTTAGCATATTTTGCATAACATCCAAATTCATTATCCTAGCCGCACCTCTTTGTATATGCTCAATTTAGTATTTATGTTAGGATTATCAATATAGTGACATGCTAAGGTAGAGAAATTTGAACTTTAAAATTCATGAGTACATTGTGATTTCAAAATCTACTATATGTTCTAAAACTAAAACAAACTCATGTTTTATGAATCAATCCTTTGACTAAAATGCTTAGTATATCCATAATCATTAACCTATGACATGTGTCTCACAATAGCGAGGGCGTAGGATTGTGTGCATTAGAGACCTAACCTCTAAGTCATGTCTTGTCCTTAACCGGGGAGGGTTCCAGTGGGGCCTTGAGAGGCACTGGGGGGAAAGAGTGCTAGGTTGAGCGTCGTCTTTTGTATGCATATGGGATTAACACCCCAACCTACGGCATGTGTGCAGCTCCTCATGCCCATCCGTCACTTAGTACGGGGCTAGAGTGTAGTCATGTAGTTAAGGTATCTTGATCTTAGATATACTTATGTTATATTCATTGCATGAAAATTATCTCACTCTTTATACATAAATCATGCATATTTTTTTATTCTAACATTGCATCATGTGTTTGCATATTTTAATATTTCGAGCTTTAATGATTTTACCAAACATAAGTATTTGAAAAATCACCAAATACATGCTAAAAGAGCCTTCAAATCTAATCAATATACTCTGAAATTTCAACTGAAGGAAGGTCTCTTTATAATACAAATGAATTGAGAAAATATTTTCAAAACATCAAGAAATGCAGTTCTGTTTTGGCGTTAAGAAGTTAATGCCCGGCGTTAGCTCCTTTGCTCCAAAATATTTTTTTGTGTTTTGAATTATTTCTGGTATTATTTTAATATTTTGTGTGTTTGTAAAAAGTTTATCTTTTTATTCCTTTTAAAACAAAATTTTATTTCTTTTAAAAATATATATATATATGTTTTTCTCATACATTATTTTTGTTTATTTCTCTGGCATAGAATATCATTTACTGAAAGGGCTATTAAAGACTTCTATGAGTTCTAGAGAATATATATATATATATATATATAAACAAATACAAAATTACAAAACAATTTCAAAGAACAAAATATGTTTTTCTTTATGTGTGTTTATTGTTTTGTGCATATATAAAAAAATTCAAAAATTTATAAAAAAATATATATAAAAAAAAACTGATTGTTATTCATTGCCATTATCAAGGATGGACGATTAATTATATCAATTAAAGATTAAATACAATGTTTAATTTAACTTTCAAGTTTTCTTAAAAATATTGTTTTGTATTTGTCATGCCTTGAGAATTATCTTGTTATGTGCAATGAAATTTGATTGTAGATAAACATGTGTAGAAATGTTTTAGCATACCTCTAAGTATGAGTAATGTATTATGTTTGATAATGATTCATTCACTCACTTATTTTTGTTAACCTACATGTGTTTACAATCTTATTCTTACATGATTGTGTAGTGTAATAACATAAATAATTAAAATGCCCTAAATAGATTACCTACACAACATTGAATTGGTATTACAATTCTTTGTCTTTCATGCACTTATTCTTTAGAGAAATGTGGTTTAAAATGCTATGTTTGCAAACAAAGTGAATTCGGAGTCCTTAGTCACTAAACTAAAAAGCAAATAATAACTGACAAGGAAAACTCCACCAAGCACTACTCACCCTCCTGATAAGTCTTAATGAGCATTGTGAGTTGAGCACCTTGGCTAAGAATTGTAAAGTGTCTTGTAGCAAACAATTTCTACACCACTTCTCTTTAGTACACCGGATCACAAAAATTTGAAAATAAGCTAAAAAGTATAAAAGTGATCCCTCAAGCACTTACTTTGCACCCTGATAAGTCTTAATAAGCATTGTGTGTGCAGAGCCCCTTGATAGTTGTACTATTTATTCATGTGCATTGAAATAGTGTGGAAGTAATATTATTTGTGTATTTTAATGTTGTGTTATTTCATTATATATGTCATGTGTTTTTGATTGATTCACTTGTATACTTTATCAAAACACTACTTTGTACACATCATTATCTTTCATAAAACTTCTACTCATGAGAATTGGATCCTAATGCTCATCTACTCAAATCTCTTCAAACTTAAGTAAATGCACTAGATAACAAAGCATGACCGCTACAATGTTTATGTTTACTTGAAATGAAAATTTTATTACATTGTAGTTTGTGTATCTTTTCTTGATATTATGAAATCATGCTTGCAATTTTTTTTTATCTTAATGAATAGCATCTCTTCAATCTTTAACTCAAACATCAACTTTTCAAATTTAAAACTCATTATCCTTTATATGGTTTTATCTTCTAAAATGATGTTTATGTTTAAGAGTGCTTATTATTTTTAACACTGTGTTTTCCTTTAAGCAAGTGGTATCATAAAATAGAATGCTTACTTTATCATGTTAGCTATGATGCTTACTACTTTATGTTACATCATGCCTATATTTTTCTCAACAAGTAGTATTTAACAAGCTTTTGATTGCATCCTATTTTTCTTCTCGACATAAAATCTATTACTCTTATATACTCCCATATTTATTATTTCTTCATAATTATTCATTCTTTATTTCAAAATAACTTTTGATAATATCAAAAAAGGGGAGAAATATAAATTCAAGAAATCTATTACTAATCTCAATTTTTCAGAATGCACCATTGCAATTAATTATAACATTTAGGGGTAGCATACATTTAGGGGGAGAATACAATTTTAGGGGGAGTATATTAAAAAGTTTTCATGGAAAGCATCTATGTAGAGGGAGTGATATTGTTCGATCATGACAACCCACTTTTGGTAATAACAAAAGGGGGAGAATAAAATGAGAAATCTAGTGACATAGATATTTAGGAGGAGTAAAATCTATCACGCAGTAAACCTTTTATTCATGTATATCTTTTATCGCACTTATCTATAAACTCACTAATTTCTCATATGGGTATTTGTTATTATCAAAAGGGGGAGATTGTTGGAGCTTGCTTTCCGCATCTCTTGGTTTGAGAATAACAAATACCATGATGTATTTGATCTAGTCTTTTGTGTGTTTATAGTGGCAAGGTTGGTACAGGTTCAATAAGGAGACAAGTCCTCGTTCATGGGCATGATCCGAGAACGACAAGTCTCAGGTTGGATGAGTTTTTGTGTGCTGATCTTAAAATGGCCATAACTTTCAATCCAGGAAGAGTTACAGAACGTGCACCCCATTTCGGAGATGAGAACGACTCAATCTACAGTCTGGAGTAGTTTCGGACGGCAAAAATGAAGAGGAGCTGTCGCCCAGGCGACAGCTGATGTCGCCCAGGCGACAGCTGATGTCGCCCAGGCGACAGCAGAGAAGTTACAAATACTTCCCCCACGACAGCACGACGAAAGTGCAGTTTTGAGATGTCGGAAATCCGACATTGATGTCGCCCAGCGACAGCTCGGAGGTTACAACAACTGCCCACGACAGCACCACGACCGGCAGTTTTGTGCTGTCGGAAATTTCCGACAGCTGATGTCGCCCAGGCGACAGCGAAATTCTATAAATTGGCTCCTTTTGTTCGTGCATTCAGAGCTTTGAAGATTCTAAGTCCCTTCCTGAGTGCATTCCATCCAGAGAGCTCCAGAACCTCATGAACTCCCATTTATGCTGAGAAGGTTTGAAATTGAAGACGAGATCGGACGCGCTTCTACATCAACGATCATCTCGAGGCTTCAACCTTCCTTTCAGAGATCTGAATTTATAGGGAGTTCTTATTTTATCTTGTATTTTCATTTATATATATTTTACTTTGTATTGGTAGGGAAAATCGCTTCCTTGTGCAGAGCGTCTAAGTCCTTGCGTGGCTTAGGGGAAAATCGCTTCCTTGTGCGGAGCGTCCAAGTCCTTGCGTGGCTTGGTGGGAAATCGTGGCCTTGTGTGCTACGTCTAGATCTTGGGAAGATCTAGAGGATAGGCTTGGCTTGGTCTAGGGAGAGACAAGTGATAGCCTTCCGATCCTTGGAGAAGGATTGGTAAACACAAATTGTAAAAGTTTTATTATCATATTTGTGCCTTGATCTTAAGCATTGTTAAGATCATTTTATTTGTATGTGAATTTCATGATTATAAAATTATGACTTTTTCTTTAATTGCAAATATGGTTGCTTAATCTTTAACTTAGAAATTTGTGTTTGAATTAATTTAAAAATTACATTGGTTGAAATTTATATAAGTAATTTTTTAGAAAAGTAAAATTTGTTTTAAAAATTCTTAAGTAAAAATCTTAATTTAAAAAGGCCCTTATTCACCCCCCCCCCCCCTCTAAGGGCGCCACAAGATCCAACATCCCCGAGTGCTCCACCCCCTCCATGACTTTATGAAGCAGGTGGTCGGTCACCACTTTGATCGAATGCGCTTGGAAATAAGGTCGGAGCTTCCGAGCCGATACCACAAATGTGAAGGCCAACTTTTCTAAAATGGGTATCGGAGCTCCGCCTTCCTCAGTACTCGGCTGACGTAGTAGATTGAAAACTGCCTTCTCCCTTCTTCCCGGACCAACACCAAACTTACTGCCTCGGATACTACCCCCAAGTATAGGGATAGATCCTCTCCTTGTCTTGGCCCCTGGAGTAGAGGAGTCTGGGTGAGTTGTTCTTTCAAAGCTTGGAAAGCTTCCTCACACTCTGAGGTCCATTCAAATTTTTTGTTTCCCCTTAGCACCTTAAAGAAGGGTGCACACTTCTCACTCGCCTTAGAGAGGAACCTACTGAGCCCGGCCAATTTTCCGGTGAGGCTCTGAACCTCCTTCGAATTTCTTGGTGACCCCAACTCCATGATTGCTTTAACTTTATCTGGGTTAGGCTCTACCCCAACTAGGGTGAGCAAGTGACCTAGGAACTTTCCCCGGCTAGCCCCGAAGACACACTTCAGGGGGTTGAGTTTCATCTTATACTTCCGCAAGGTCTCAAAGGTCTCTTCGAGGTCTTGGAGGTGGGACTCGAGGTCTCGACTCTTTATCATGAGATCGTCAACATAGGCCTCAAGATTTCTTCCCTTCTGCTCTCGGAAGACCCTGTCCATCATTCGTTGGTATGTGGTCGCTGCATTCTTGAGCCCAAAGGGCATCATATTATCACAATAATACCCATCCCCCGTGATGAAGGAGACGTCCTTGACGTCCGGGGGGGGCATGCGGATTTGATGATAACCTGAAAATGCATCTAAAAAAGACATTATAGAGAAACTGACTGCTGAATCAACCAGCGCGTCGATTCTAGGCAAGGGGTAGCAATCCTTGGGGCATGATTTATTAAGTAGTGAGAAATCAACATACATTCGTCACTTACCCCCCCTCCCCCCCCTTTTACCATAACTACATTGGAGACCCAGCCTGGGTACTGGATCTCTGATACAAAACCTGCTCGGAGGAGCTTGCCCACCTCCTACCCGATGGGGCCTTCCAGCTTGTCGGCGATGGCTCTCTTCTTTTGGAGGATGGGTCGAGAGCCGGGATCGAGGTTGAGACGGTGGCATGCCACGTCCGCATCAATCCCAGGCATCTCCGACGCGCTCCAAGCGAAGACGTCCACGTTCTTCTGCACTCAGGCTAGGATTTTCTCCTGCTCCTCCAGGCCGAGCTCTCCGCTGATCCGGACCTTCTCCACCACCCCAGCCCGGGTGGTGACCTTGAGCTCCACAACCTCATCCACGGCCTCCAGCCGGGACTTCTCTCCCCAATCGCCTTCCTTCCCCTCGCCGCTAGCGAATGCTTCGGCCTCCTCCTCCCTTCCTTCTTCTTGATCGCCATCAGTTCTTCCTCCCTTCTTTCCCGGGCCTGATCCTCTTCCTCTTTCTTCTCCTCCTCACCTTCCTCCATCTGCTCCTCTGCCTCTCCCCCTTGGGCTTTTCCTTCTCCTCTTCTTTCCTCCTCTGCTTCCTCTCTAAGACCCGCCGACTCTCCCATCTCCTGATCCCATTCCTCTGCTTCGGCTATCCAGGAGATGGTGTTCACGGCCATCATGTAGCACTGCCTCGCTATCTTTGGGTCCCCTCTTACCCGAACCTGAACTCCTCCCGAGTTGAACTTGAGACATTGGTGGAAGGTGGAGGGGATGCAGCAGAAAGCACTGATAAGAGGCCGTCCGAAGATGGCACTATAGCTGCTGGGGGAGTCCCCTATGACAAAGCGGCAATTCTGAGACTGCCCCCTAGGACCACATGTAGCCCCACTCCCCCTTATACCTCCTTCCTCTCCCCGGAGAACCCGAACAACGGGCCATCCGAGGCCATCAACCTCTTGGTCTCTACCTTCATCTCATCGAATGCCTTCTTGAAGATGACGTTGACTGAGCTTACGTTGTCCACAAGAATCCGGGACACCGTGAAGTTCTCAATGGCGGTCTGGATGACCAACGCATTGCAGAAAGGGTCTTCATGACCCGGCATGTCCCTCTGAGAGAATAATTTTTTCTGCCGGGGGTGGGGCTTTGGATGATGAAGCCACGCTTCGGCGGTAGATGGTATGGAGGCTCGCCTTGCGGGTTTCCCCAACCCCTACACCCCCGTGGATCACTCCGATCCCTCCTCGGGTCCCCAAATCGACCCTATCCTCGGACCTTTCCTCCTCATCCTCCTGAGGCAGGACCTCCACAATCCTCACCTACTGCTGCTGCCGCGGAGCTGGCGCCCTGGTCCTCTTCGTCTCCAAGAACTCCGGGCAAGTGGCCGTCGCGTGACCTTCCTCGTCATGGAAGTCACAATATGGCAATGTCACCTCCCCCCTCTCGACTTCCACCCCCTATTCCTCCTTGGGGTACTGCCCCTGCCCCACTCCCTTGCTCTTCCTCCTCTTCCTCTCCATATTGCTATCGCGTGCTGAGGCGGGGGGGGGGGGGGGGGCATCTGCATCGGACCCTGCCTCCATCCCAACTGATGGGGTATTCCCTGAGCTCCATGGAAATTACCCCCTCCCGGGGCATAACCTCTCCCTAGACCTTGCATTCCTCCGCCTTGCTGCCTCCATCCCACCTCTGGAGCCCTGGGCTCTTCTGTTCTTCGCTGCTCCTGCTGCCTGACCTCCGGCTCGCTGAGCTTTGCTAGCCTCCTGGCGAGCTCCGGATTGGCCTCCTCCCCTTCGATTTCCTCTGCCACCCTCTCCATCAACTCCTCGTAGGAGACAGGGGCCTTCCTCTTCAATACCATCTTGAAGAAACTTTCCCTCAGCCCAACCGTGAAGGCGAGCTGGAGGGAAAACTCGGGAATCTTCTGGGTGAATAGTACCTCCTCCTAAAATCGATCCGCATAGTGAGCCAACGATTCCCTAGGCTCCTACTTAACCTTGAAGAGGGGCTCAACGTCCTTCTTCCACTTCTTCGAAGTCGAGAATCACAACAAGAAGCTTCGATGCAAGTCTTCAAATGTGTAAATCGACCCAACAGGGAGTTGATGGAACCAGTCCCTGGCTTTCTCTTTCAGGGTGATGACGAAGAGCCGACACTTAAAGGCATCCGACATCGGCCTGATGGAGACCGAGTCCTCACAGGGTCGTCCCTGCCGTGGTAGTAGACCCTGACCCATTCCCTGAACCCTTCCAGAACGGGTGCGGTAAGCACCAGCTCGCAAAAGAGGCTCCCCCCACCTGCCACCCTTTCCTGCTCCACTCGCCCCCCGAGCTCCCTTGCTAGGCTTAAGCTCGCTGGAATCATGCTCGTGAGAGCCACACTTGCCGGAACCGCACTTACGGGCACCGCCCTCACCGGAACCACGCTCGCCCTAACCGCACTTATGGGCGCCGCGCTCACCGGAACCACGCTCGCCTGAACCGCACTTACGGGAGCCGCGCTCGCCGGAACCACGTTCGACGGGCTGGCGAACAACACTGGCCTCTCCAGGTCTTGCACTGACCCCCCGGCCACTTCCTTTCCAGCACTTACTCCCGGGGCATTCTCGCCAGCCGCTGCTGGAGGAGGGAACGCATGAGGCGCCGGGGTCGCGAACTCGCTTCGCAACGCTGCGACTGCGAATCCGAGGGTGTCGAGGACTTCCCTCCTGAAGTTCGAGAACATCCTTGGCGTCACCACCGGGGGTGACCCGTAA
This sequence comes from Dactylorhiza incarnata, assembly GCA_033032865.1. Lineage (NCBI taxonomy): Eukaryota > Viridiplantae > Streptophyta > Magnoliopsida > Asparagales > Orchidaceae > Dactylorhiza > Dactylorhiza incarnata. The sequence continues at coordinate 3,250,577 of JAWHQI010000308.1, read as the reverse complement.
AACTCCTCGCCCTGCTCTTCATCTCCTTCCATGTCACTTCCTTGGAACTTTCTTGGACTAGCTACACTCCACGCTCACCGCACCAAAATGTTGAAACCAATTTCTTGGTTTCTTGTGAAGCTCGGGCCCTCAACGAGTTGAGGGGCAGCTAGCCCCTACTGATCCCTCGGAAGGAGCGGACTGGAGATTCGGAACTAGACTTAGATCTTACTCACAGCGAGGAGGTCCCCACCACAAACCCGGAAGATCTTTGAGCGCTTCCCCTCCCAAGCCAAAGCTGAAACTGGGCACTTTGGAGAGCTAGAGAGCTAAGCCAAGGAAACCTAGGGAGAAGGAAGATCAAAATGCTCTGATCGGAATCCTCTCCAAAGGTGTCATTCAAGGTCTATTTATAGTTTTTTAAGTCTGGTCTGCCAATAGCGGAATCCCGCCTTACACTCTTACTATACGCAGCCCAAAATGGTCAGCTAACAGCCAAACTCCGCTGTTTGGAGGGGCTAACTGCAGACCACCAGGGGATTATGGGTAAAAACATCACTGGACCCTTGCTGGGCGAGCCGCACCTGAGGCTTCCTCTCGCGAGCCTGACTCGCATGCCTTCTTGCGAGCTGACGACGAGAGACCAGCTCGCCCGCTCCCTGCGGGCATCCACCGGGAAACCAACTCACTTGTCTCATGCAAGCGGCTGCCAAGGGGCTTGCTCGCCTGCCTCCTGCGAGCGGGCCCTTTGATGGTCTCTGGCTCGCCCTCCTTGTTACTTCTCTCGCCTGCTGACCTCTCAATCTCTGCTCATCTCCTGGCGAAAATCGTGGTTGTATAATTATGGTGTGTTAAATAGGGACCATTCGATCAGAACCCCCTGCCTCCCTACTTATCTCTCCTCATTCCCGACCCCAGACAATAGGGAAAAAACTGTCCGCGGAACGTGTGAGCAAGGGAGAGAGGGGCACGCCAAGCCGGTGTCCGACGGTGGAGGTATCAACGGTGGAGGTATCAACGGTAGATCCACCGTCGGGATTGCCGGCGTCCGACGACCCCGATGTGGGTCGTCCGGTGGCGTTTCGGCAGAACCAAAACCTTGCATCCCCTTCACTTTTCACGCTGCTCCTCCCCAAATCCTAGACCGACGACCACAAGAATCAGGGGGTGGCAATCCAGGGAGGCAGAAATGAACTGGATCGGAGGGATGATCGGCCTGAACCTGAATGGGATTCCAGGGAGATTCATCTGCCATAGAATGATGGCCATGTCTTCTTGGTTGGTGAGTTCATGGGAGCTCAGGAGTGGTCGTCCATGGGCATAAATGGGACCACCGACTTCTTCTTCGAGCAGGTCCGAGCTTCATCTCTTCCTCCTATGGCAATGGTATTCTCTAAGCCTTCTCCAATTTCATTATTCATAATCTTGGATTATTAGGGTAGCTGGAAAGAGTAATGGTGTTCTGGTTTAGAGATGTTGGGCTTTCTTCTTCTTCTTCCTCACATTCTTCTCCTCCCATACCTTACTCAAACTCCTCTCATTCTACATCTCCTTCAATTCGATCAAGTTGGTAATACACACAAAAAGTGGAAATTGGAAGTCTGGATCAAGGACGACCCGACTGGAGCAACCCGAACAAGTACCATGCTCCCCTATTTCCTCCAGCTATGGCGATCCTAAACCTTCTCTAAGTTTGCATATATTTAGTGGATGGAAAGATCAATGGTTCCAAGATGTAGAGGCATTGATTTTTTTACTTCACATAGATTGCTCTGATTTCTGATATAATTAGGTATTATTTTGAGGTGAGTATTTGGGGAAGGCACTCACATATGTATATGTTCCGCCGGGGCGGGCGAAGCCCGCCAGCACGAAGCACGTCGGGGGCCGGCGAAGCCCGCCGTCGCCGGCCGGGTACTGTCGTGCTTGGAAGTAGGGGCGGAGCCCCGTGCCTGTCACTCGTATTTATATATATACATAAATATATTAGAAAATAAAAAAGCTATCGGGGAAATTTTTAGTACCATTTTTATATACATACATATATTTTCTAAATGGAGTTTTGCATCCAAGCGGTATTCGCCTTCTAAAAGTTATAATTTCCTTCATATAGATAGTAATGTGAGTGTTTACAACAATTTGCTAATTGGTGTAGTGGTTGTGTCTTGATTCAATATATTATAGATTTTGGGTTCGATCTCATGCGAGCAGAATTTTGCCATGATTAAATTTTAATGAAGATATGGACACAATCGTAATTTTACATTATAGGGCAGTGACTTGAAAATAAAGGTCTAGGGCACCCTATCATAGTAGGTATATGAGATCTAGTAAAAATAATATATGATTAGATTTGATTTCGGCGAGATTGAACGGTTGTAGTTGACTTGATGATAAACCGTTACACCATAAGTGAATATTCAATAGAAAAATTAGAGGAGGAGGCAAAGGTAATTTGGAAAAGTAATAATTAAAAATTTAAACCTAGTTAAACGAGAAGACATATATTAAATTTAAAATTTATTTTTTGAATATTTATTATTACAGCACCAATTTTAGCACCACACCCATCCAGCTCAAGCATTTACAAGGAATCAATGATGGCACCTCGATAGAAAAGAACCGCCTGGAAGAAGCTGGAAGATTGCAGTAAAGGGTAGAACTTATCCCGATCGAAGAAGCTAGATTTGACGAGACGATTCTCTCCCCCTCTTCCTTTCTCTTCTATAAATTGAGATTTCAAGCCTCTTTTCTTCCCAATCTAGAGCGTTTCTGCAATCTCCAGTCGTCTTTCTCGAAACCACAGATCCAGACCAATGTCGATCGTTCGCTGAAGCAACATCTTCGACCCCTTCTCCCTGGATGTATGGAACCGATTCGAGGGCCTCACCTCCGTCTTCGATTCCGCCCTCTCAGCCCCGCGCTCCACCTACGCATCGGAGGCTGCAGCCTTTGCCAACACCAACATCGACTGGAAGGAGACGCCGGAGGCTCACTACTTCAAGGCCGATCTACCCGGCTTGAAGAAGGACGAAGTGAAAGTGGAGGTCGCGGAGGGCCGCGTTCTCCAGATCAGCGGCGAGCGCAAGAGAGAACATGATGAGAAGAATGATCGCTGGCATCGCGTCGAGCGCAGCATCGGGAAATTTCTCCGCCGGTTCCGCCTTCCGGAGAATGCGAAGGTGGATCATGTGAAGGCGTCTATGGAGGACGGCGTGCTCACCATCGTCGTGCCGAGGAGGTGAAGAAGCCTGAGGTCAAGTCCATCGATATTTCTGGAGAGGAGAAGTAGAAATTATTTAAATACAAATTACGTTCTTAAGATGCTTCTTTCTTTGCGAATCCTACGTTTGAGTAATCATGATTGCTGTTTTATATGTACTTGTTTTTAAATAAATAGTCCAGTACATAATTTGTATTGAAGTTTGAACTATGAGTTTGTATATAAAGTACTTATTTTGTTCATCAGTTTTTTTTAATGTAAATTTCTTAATCTTTAAACAATTTACCAATTTACCATACGCCAGAGCAATACGACTTCAGCTATGTGGAGGCTGTGTAATTTGAAAATGCCTACATGTAGACTAATTTTTGAACAGATTCACACTTCTTATAGGTTTTGTGTTTTATCTGCATTTATCTTTGGACTGCATACAACCAAAATTGATTTATGTATAGCATCACCCTTAAAAATAATTAAATTTGATTAAAATGAAAGTTCGTAAATTAAAGTGAAATATGAAGAAATTGACCCCCTAGTCATTTTTATTGTTTTTTTACTTCACAGTTTTGTTTATCTATTAATCGAAGGTATTTTCGTTTTGGTTATTATTTTTGTCCATACTTATTAAATTTTTTCATGGCTCATATTGTAAGTTTTCCTAATAAAGAGTGGACTAATTCAATCGAGTTGTCTCGATCAAAGCATATGCGTCAGAACTCCCGTGAATGTGCGTCAAAATTGGTTTGCATGAATAGTCGAAACTCGTGATAGGTGGGCTAAATTATTTTGACTTTTAGTCACGCAAGATTGGTCTCACTCTTGGCACGTTCGAATTGACCGGGTTCAATTTCATGCACCAAGTTAAGTTTTGGGGACGACTTGTACATTAATGAAGAATTGAGGAACATATTTGATATTTTCGTCCTCAATTACTCTAGCCTACCTTGCCTATTAAAGGAGAGATTAGAGAACCGGTTAACTGTGTGATCCATACGTGAACAAGAGCGAAAGGTTGTTTGCGGTTACTTCTACTTCTTCTCTTCCGTCCATGAAAATCATCGCAGGTTTGACGATCTTCTGCTGGTAAAAGGTCAGAATCATAGGTGAGATCTTCGTCACTGACGGAAAGGGACAAAGCAGAGATTTATCTCTCTGTCATTCTGCATTGGGAGAAGGGGTATTCATTTTCTACTCCACATAAATCTCGCTGCAGCTTCCATTAACAGCTCTCGGTAGAAGGATTTTGTCCTCTTCAATATTTTATGCATTCTCTGCCAAAGTTTGTCTTGTTTCTTGTGCACAAAGAAAACTAGAGTCTAAAGGCGAATAGATTTGGGTTGATTTGTCAAAATCACAAGTGAATTAATTTTCAGTAAAGGTTTGGATGTCCGAATCTCTAACAAGCGCCACAAATTTTATTCGGAGGAATACTAGCGCTCTTTTTAGGATGGCGACAACAATGCGACATGAAGCCGAGTCCAAAAATGATACGCACTTTATTTTCTGTGTTTAATTTTCTTAGCGTGCCAAACTTCATTTTATTTATCTCCATTTTATATTATTGTGCTCGCATAAATAAAAGTTGATGAAATTATTTTGATTACACCACTGCGTTAGAACTGATTCATTATGTTCATGTCGATCCTGCACGCATAGGTCACACAAGATTATTTGATTTTAATAATCACATTTAGTGCAGATCTAATGCGCTTCTTACAAATATTCTAACATTTGGTATCAGAGAGAACTTGAACAAATTATTTAATTCTCTTAATTTCTGGTGTAATTGAATTTGATTAATCACTAGCGAGCACTTAATTAAAACCTATTAATTAATAATGAATATCAATGCGTTAGAGACTTTTGAAGTGCATTAATTTTAAAGTCTCTTAACATCGTGATCTTTAAACACTTCATTGTCATTTTAATGTCATTAATTATAAGATCACGACACTTGAGTTGAGGATAATTAAGAAAATCCCAGTGTAAGATAATCTCGTTGGTTAATCGAACTGTAGTCGCCAAAGTAACATGTTCGATTGATTTATGAGATTTCATTCCCACACGGCTTTGGGATTACTCTGATTCTGGCATGCAATTATTCACCCAAAGGTGGTTATAGCGTGATAGGATTAGAGGTTTGCATACAGACATTTGGATGAGAGTGAGAGCTTTAGTAATCTCTTCACCCAAAGGTGGTAGATTTACGAAAGGCTTAAATACTACCGTTATGCATCCTGTGCAGAGAATTTCTAACTGTGTATTCTGCCCAAATGTGTTGCGTGTTGACGCGTCTGAATTCTCGTTAGTGTGTTATTTAAGGTTTTAAAGCACATTATATCCTCATTGCTAAATATATTGCATTGTTTTCCTTTTCAGTCACCTTTACAGTCCACAACAATCTTGCGACCATTGAAAAGCTTACTGGGTCAAATTTTAAGAAGTGAAAGAATGATGTCATGTTTGTCATTCAAATGGTGGGCATTGACCTAGCCCTGATATCTGACAAGCCTGAGGAGTTGAATGTGACTAGTTCATGAGTACGGAAGGACCACTATGCAGCATGGCATAAGTCCAATAAGATATGTTTGCTGACCATGCAGAGATCTATTCATTAGCATTTGCTCAGTGGACTGCCAGAGACTGCTGACGCACTAGATTTCATTACTACTATGGGACAGAGGTATAAGGTGTCCTCCAATGCTGAGATAGGGAAACTCATGCAAGATCTTTTCTCTATGAGGAATACTGGTGGTGGAGGTGTTTGTGATTACATTTTGAAGATGGTTTATTATCAGACAAAATTGCAAGAGCTGGACATCGTTCTTCCTGAGACGTGCATAATGCATCTGGCACTCAGTACTCTGCCACCTGAGTTCAGCATCCTGAAAACTACATACAATTCTCAAGATGAGACTTGGAAACTTAATGATCTCATCACTCGATTTGTTGCTGAAGAAGAGAAGCTGAAAAGTGATAAGACCCACACCGCTCTGTATGTTTCGAGGCCTTCATTCAAGAAGAAGAAGATGAAGTCCAAGGCTCCAATCAAGTTTCAGGACGGTCAGTCGAGTGGAGCAAAGGATTCTATTGGTTCCATAAAGAAGCTTCCTGTTGAAACCGACGACCGGTCTCTTGAGTTCAGACCCACTGGGGGTGTAGCCCGCACCCACTTATCCTTAGCTTTCACTCCTGATTGGGGACGAAGAATTATGAACTGGGCCAAGGCTGTAGCGAGGAGGTCCAGCCACACACCCGGATGATCTTAGAGAGCTTCCCCTCCCTAACCAATGCTCAGCCGGGCAACTTGGAGGGCACTAGCAGCCAACCAAAACTTGCCTAGGAGGAGAGAGCCTAGAATATCGGATCTCCTTCAAGGTGCCCTTAAGGGTCTATTTATAGATTCTCTAGTCTAGTCTACAAATAGCATGAATCCGCCTTTTGGTTTTGTTAATCGCACCTCAAATTGGTCTGCTAACAGCCCAACTCTGTTGTTCTGAAGGGCTATTGACAACCCATGAAAGATATCTGGGTAATTTCACCCCCAAAACCCCTGGGCGAGTGGTCCATGAAGGCACCTCTCGCCTAACCTCCCGCGTGCCAGGCCTCCCAGCATCCGCGGAGCGAGTGGACCTTGAGGGCTCCACTCGCATGGTCCTTGGTCCTCTGGGCGAGTTGGGTCTCGCCCCTCACTCGCCCAGTTGTTGTTGCATCCACACTACTCTTGCGCGAGTGCCCTGTGAGTGACCAACAAGAGAGGTCGCACCCGCTCAGAACCTCTTTTGCCCTTTCTCGACTTGGGCGAATGCCCCTTACTTGCCTTTTTGCCTATTCCGAGCCTGGGGCCCTACTCAATAAATACGGGGTTGTACACAATCCCCGCTCTTTGCGAGTGAGGCACCCGCTCGAAAAGAAAGTCCAACCCTGAGTTTGTTGAGTTCATGCTGACCTAGAGGGAATCTTTTGGTGGGACCCTCCACTTTGCTATAAATACTTCCCGGGTTGCTTCCTTCAAAACGCCTGTCCTCCCATAATTGTTCCCATTTTTCTCCTCAAAGCTCTCGCTGCTCCAATGAAGTTCATGAGGCTGACGCCAAGATCGCTCTCTCAAGGGTTGATGGATCTCCTTGCTGTCGCACACAGGGAAGATCCTTCTAAGTCCACCTGATACACCCCCAGGCTCTCGTCAACGAGAGACCCTTCCAAGCCCTACCGGCTGAAGAAAGCTAGGGTTTTCCGGCGAGACCTGTCGGTGAGGGAGTCTGCGCCAGAGACTCCCCCCTCTCCAACATTCCTCCCGACAATGATGTCGAGGTAATATAATCTATCTCGCCTTTTAAGCTAACCACGACGACGCTAAGCCTTGACAACTTCAACCACTCGCAGAACCTACAGGTGATGGGGAGGTGGCCCCGGGATCAACCAGACGGATGCCACCATTCCCCCACCAGATCTTGGAGGCGTTCCACTGGCCTAGGAGCCCGTCCTCACAACTACTCCTGGCGGGAGCTGGCCTGCGCCTGTTGAGTACTTCATTGTCCTCTCGCCTGCTTTTTACTTTTCGCCCTTTTTCTGACTCTGGATTCCGCAGCAGTCTGGGTATTTTTATCTAAGGCATACCTATTTTTATGCATGAACATTATTTTTTAATCACTAAAATCATGCATATTTGATTCGTTCAATCATGTCTTCTTGTGTTTACATTTCCTATCTTTTTCAATTTACATTATTTTGATAAACACAAGCTTAGAAAAATCAAAATGAAGATTTAAGAAAATATATCTCATACGATGTTTAGTCATATAAGAAAACGCTAACGTTTCATGCAATTTGCACTATCTAAACATCTCCAAAAACTTGAAATTTTTGCATTAAACTAATCATTGGATACTTCATCAAAATAAAAAAAACAAAATTTTCAAAATCTCAATATTTTGCTCACTGTCACTCGCGCTAGCACTAGCGCTAGCTCGAGTGTCCAATTTTTTTTGTTTTTAAAATTTTGAAAAATCAATAAAAATATGTTCTTTTATATGTACTACCTATTTTTATCTTTATGCCATTGTGTGATGTTTGAAAAATCAAATACAAATGTCCAAAATGCAAAAGTGCAAAAAAAAAGTCTGCTTATTTTTATTTGTGTTTGCAAGTTTTTATTAAAATAACAAAGATTTCTATGTTTCATTACTTTGGCAAAAATGACAAGCATGTTCTTTTAGATTTGGCTAAAAATGTTTAATTTAAAATCTCAAGTTTTCTAAACATTGTTTTGGTTTGTCATGCTTAGATTTAAATCCTGTTATGAGCAATAAAAAGTCTATAGTGAATTGTGTTGGATTGTGTTTGTATGTCCATAAGTATGAGTAATGTGTTATGTTTGATAATGATCTCTTTATACTCACACTTTGGTAGACTACATGTGCCTATAATTCTTAACCCTACATGATTGTGTAGTGTAGTAGATTACAATATTAAGATGTCAATCTCTATTACCTACACATTTTTCAAAACTTTGTTGCACATATAGAAGTGAAATTACAAAATTATAAGTGTTTGCAAAAACAAGTAAATTCAGAGAACTTTGTCTTGCTCAAAAAAATCAATAATAAAAAGACAAAGATAACTCCACCAAGCACTACTTAAACCTCCTGATAAGTCTTCATAAGCATTGTGAGGTTGAGCACCTTGGAAAGAATTATAAAGTGTCTTGTGCAAACTACTTTAATACAATGGCTCAGGCGCTAGCCCTGATTAGGCAATTTCGGGAGGCAGTTTTAGAAGGCGCTAGCAGCTAGCGCAGGTGCTATCTCAACGCACAAGAGGAATTTCAGAAAGGTTTCCTTGGAATGAAGATACGCGCACGCAGGATATTTCCTAAACTGGGATAGCGCCGACGGTAGCGATAGCGCAGGCGTTAGCTCGAACGCTATAAAAAGGACCCCTTGGCTCCGTATTCTTCATCCTCTCCCACTCCTAAATTCCAGAGCTTCATGCCACATCATATAGAGGAAGGTTTAGAGAGATACTCCCACAAATCCATGAAGGCTTAAGGAGATCCGTGGAGAATATTTCAACACGCTTCATCATAGTGACGAAAGACCGCATCGACAACGATCATACTCTTCAGGACTTCGTCTACTTCTTCAAGAGATCCACACATGGAGTTTTTATATTGTTGTTGTTTAATTTCTTTACTCTTTCGTACTCGCGTAATTAATTCACCTCGTGTTGGCGAATAGGTCTGGGTCGGACATAGGGCAGAAATTAGCCTCTTGTTGGTGACTAGGTCTATGGTGTAGATCTAGGGGGTGCTCGAGGCCATATCTGGGGAAGGATTGGCTAGAGCGGCTTGAGGCCGTATTCGGGGAAGGATAGGCTAAAGCCACCGGTTCGTGGGGATACGAGTCAGGATAGAAAATGAAAAGTCTTTTTATTATTCGCCTTTGATTTCTAGCGTTATAAGAAGTCAAGTTTTGTAATCTAATATTTCACTTAATTTGTTTTGGCTTTGCACTATTTCGATCTCTTATTATTTCAAGCATTTCAAAATACAATAAATGTTTTAAAACCATTATTCACGCCCACCTCTAAGGGCGCCTACAGATCCAACAGGTCGGTCACTACTTTGACTGAGTGTCACTGGAAATATGGTCGAAGCTTTCTGGCCGAGATAATCAGGGCGAATGCCAATTTCTCAAGGATGGGGTATTTGAGTTCTGCTTTCTTCAAGACCAAGCTTACATAATAGATGAGGAGTTTCTTCCTGCCCTCTTCTCAAACTAGGGCCGAGCTTACCACCTCATCTCCCACTCTCAGGTAAAGATCCAGGTCCTCGCCCACCATAGGCCCTTGGAGTAGGGGTGTCTGTGTGAGCTGCCTCTTTAACTACTGGAAGGCCTCCTCATATTTCGGAATCTACTCAAACTTCTGAATTCCCCTCAACACCTTGAAGAAGGGCGAGCACTTCTCCTCTGCCCGGGAGAGGAACCTGCTTAACCCTGCCAACTTCCCTGTCAGTCATTGGACCTCTTTTGCACTCCTAGGGGACTCCAAGTCTAAGATCGCACTCACCTTGTCGGGGTTGGGCTCTACCCCTGCAAGGGTGAGGAGGTGACCTAGGAACTTTCCCCTTCCTGCCCCAAAGAAACACTTCAGAGAGTTAAGCCTTATTTTGAATTTCTGCAGGGTGGCAAAGGTCTCTGCTAGGTCCTAAAGGTAAGACCCTATGTCCCTGCTCTTCACCATTAGGTAATCTACATAGACCTCTAAATTTCTCCCCTTTTGCTCCCTGAACACTTGATCCATCATTCTTTGGTATGTGTCCCCTGCGTTTCTCAACCTTAAGGGCGTCATTTTATAGCAGTAGCACTCATCGTCCGTTATGAAGGAAACATCCTTGACATCCGGCGGGTGCATTCGAATCTGATGGTATTCTGAAAAAGCGTCTAAGAAACTCATCACAGGGAAACCGACGGCTAAGTCTTCCAGCGCGTCAATGAGGAAAATGATAACAATCATTGGGGCACGCATTATCCAACAAGGAAAAAATTGATACACATTTTGCACCTCCCGTCTCCTTTCTTCACCATTACAACATTGGATACTCAACCTAGATACTGGATCTCTAACATAAAACCTGCCTTCAGCAGCTTCTCCACTTCTTCTCAGATAGGTCAGGCCAAAGTAGTTGTCGCATCTCTCATTTTTTGGCGGATGGGATGGACACTTGGTTCGAGGCTAAGGCAATGACACGCCACGTCTGCATCGATCCCTGGCATGTTCGCAGAGCTCCATGCGAAGATGTCGATAATGTGTCGGATACACTCTCAGAACTTCTCTGGGTCCCCCCTCACTCAGCTTCCTGCTGACTTGCACTTTCTCCGGCCCCCCATCCTGAGTGATGACTTCCTTCATCCTGACTTCCTCTGCTGCCTCCAACCTGGCATGCCCCTCCATTGCTTTGTCGACCTCGTCTGCCTCCTCCTTCCAGGTAATGGTGTGGAAGGCTGTGACATAGCATTATCTAGCCACCTTAAGGTCACCCCTGACCCGTATCTGGACTTCCCTAATGTTATACTTTAAGCATTGATGATAGGAGGAGGGAACGCACCAGAACGCAATGATTATGGGTCGTCCGAAAAAGGCATTATAACTACTCGGTGCGTCCTTATGATGAACCGACAGTTCTTTGATGTTCCTCCCAGAGTTATGAGGAGCTCGGCTCCTCCCTCTACTTCCTTCATCTCCCCGGAGAATCCAAAGAGAGGTCCATCCGAGGCGAGTACCCTCTTTGCCTCCACCTTCATCTCAGCAAAGGCTTTCTTGAAGATCACGTTGACGAAGATCCCATTGTCCACGAGAATCCTAGAGACCGTGAAGTTCTCGATTGCTATTTGAATTACAAGCGCGTCGCAGAACGGGTCTTCATGCTCGGGCATGTCCTTGCTGGTGAAGGTGATCTTCTCCTCGGGGGGTTGGGTCCTGGAGGTCGAAGAGACACTCCGATGATATATGGTATTGATATTGCCCTTTGGGGTGGCCTTGACACCCCCACCCCCCCCCCCCCCCCCCCCCCCCGCCCCACCCCCCACCCCATAGATCACCCAGATCCCTCCTCGGGTTCCCATGTCAACCCGATCCTCTACCCCTACTCCTTCTTGTATTCCTTCATTTTTAAGTTGTTCCTTCATCGTTGGGGCTCTCCTCCCTCCTTTAATTCTAGGAATTTAGGACAGGTAGTCATCACGTGACCTTCCTCCTGGTGAAAGTCACAGTATGCCAACACAACCCTCCCCCTTTCTGCCCCTCCTGGGCGATTCTTTCTTCCCCTTCTTCCTTCTCAGCCTATTTCCATGGCATGCTGAGATGGGGGCTGGAAGGGTCCCGGACCTGGCTGCCACCCGGAGGGTTGAACCATCCCCGTCCCCCTTGAAAGTGCACCCCTCTTCCTTGGAAGGGCCCCCCTCCATGGGCGAATCCTCTTCCCTGACCTTGAGGATATCCCCATGGTGGAATCCATACTGGCCGATTGATGGGTGGTTTATACCTTCCTCCGGGCTCCCTCCCCTCATGGGGCCCATGGAATTTCTGGCTCCTTGGCTCCTCCCTTATTCGTATCTCCTATTGTTGGGATCCTCCTTCCCCCTTCTCTTTTCTAGCCCACTTGGACAACTTTGCCACGAAAGCACTGTTGGTGGCCTCCCCCTCAATCTCTCGCCCTTCCCGCTCGATCAATTCCTCATACGACAGAGGAGGATCTCGGGAAAGTCCCATCTTGAACAGCCCTTTCCCCAGTCTGAGGGTGAAGGCGAGTTGTAGGGTGTGCCCTGACACTTTATGGACCAAGATGACCTCTTCCTGGAACCGATCCATGTATCTTCCCAACGATTCTTCGGCTTTCTGCTCGATTAGAAAGAGAGCCTTGACCCCCTTCTTCCACTTCTTAGATGTGGTGAACCGCAGCAGGAAACTCCGGCGGAGATCCTTGAAGCTGTATATGGTCTCAGAAGGGAGCTGGTGGAACCATTCCCTCGCCCTTCCCTTGAAGGAGATGGAAAACAGCTTGCACTTGAAGGCATCTGTCATCTTCCTAAGGGAGATGACATCTTTGAACCACTGGAGGAGCTGGAGGGGATCATCTTTGCCAGTGTAGTGGGACATGATGGGCTCCATGAATCCTTCCGGAATGGGAGATGAGAGAATCAGCTCGCAGAACGAACTTCCTGGCCCTGCTTGGTGAGCTGGGGTACTCGCCCAGGCTCCTCGCCTAGATGCCGAGCACTCGGCGGGCTGGGAAACAGCACCCGCGCGTGAAGGGATCGCTCATCTTCCCCCGCATGCGCCTCCTTCCTGGGTCGCCCACTAGGTGCATCCTCACCAAGGACTTGCTGGGCAAGTACTGGAACCGCGGGGGTCGAACACTTGCCTGGTGGAGAGAGAGCGATGCACGGAGTCTCTAGAATCAACTTTCAAAATTCGTCAAAATCACTCTTTCTCATGAACTCGCCTGAAGGTGGCGAGCTCCCAAGATCGCCTCCTTGCCCTTCACTTCTAGTCATTTGATCTTTCTCGGGATTTTCCAAACAAACTACGGTCCACGCTCACCGCACCAAAAATGTTGAACCAGGAAACCACGGTTCAACCAATGAGCCCAGAAACCACGACTCGGCAGGAGTTCGGACTGGTGTAGTTTGCCCTTACTTCTCCTAAGTTAAATCTTTAGGCCGGGCACTCAAGACAAAGAAAATCACTCACAAAGGGTGGAAAACTAATAATAAACCCACGAGTTGCAGCGAGGAGGTCCTGCCACTAACCCAGAAGATCAATTTCCTCTCCCAAGCCAATTGCTGATATGGGCTCCTTGGAGAGTGCAGAGTGCTCTTTCTTTCACACCCAGAAACCACGATGAGCGGCAAAAATGGACTCTCTGAATGACCAAAGCAAACCAGAGGAGAGAGAAGCTAGTGAGAGATGCTCTCCAAAGGTGCCCCGTGGGGTCTATTTACAGCTTTCTTAAAACGGTCTGCGGATAGCCAAATCCCGCCTCTTAGTTTTACTAAAAGCAGCCCAAATTGGTCTGCCAACAACGGAATCCCGCTGTTTAGAATGGCTAACTGCAGGCCGAGATGGGATCACCTGGGAAGAACGGACCACCAACCAAGGAGGCGAGTCCAGGCTACTATGAACCGACTCGCTGGTGCGGCGAGTGTCCGCTAGAGCTTGGACTCGCCACTCGTACTGAGCTGGAGGCAAGTGCCCGCTAGGGCTGGGAATCGCCACTCGCACCGAGCTGGAGGCGAGTGCCCGTTAGGTTTGAGTGCAAGATGAGGCTCTCCATTCGCCCAGCTTACTCGTTAAGGCCCAGTCTCGCATAACACCATCTAATGGCTTGATGAGCCCACTCGACAAACACGGGGTTTGTTGGGAAAAACCCCTTTGATTTAACTTAACAAATTACCTAATAAGTAATTTTATCTCTTAGGTTGAATTACCCATTGTATAGTAAGGGTAATCTGGTCATTAGATATCTTAGGATGTCACACTCAACCTAGGGCGTCAAGACAAGATCAAGAGAAGCCAAATTTGGGCAAAGTTATCATTTGCGTCGAATAGAAATCGACGCAACATCGAGTTACTGTCGATGGTACTCTAACTGGAAGTCCAAGCAACTCACCCCTTCTGTCGAAGTAGATCAAGTCGATGTTACGTCGAGTAGATATCGACGTAGGGGCCATGGACTTGTCAAAGTATCTTGGGAAGTTGATGCAGCGTCTACTTCAACTCAATGCAGAAGGAAGTATTTGTCGAAGCCATCTAAAGTCGACGCAACATTGACTTCATCTCGACGCAGAAAATGGAGTTCAGAGCAATGTCTTCAACTCGATGGTTACGTCGATAAGATATTGATGCAACGTCGACTAGCAGAGTTCAATCAGAGCAAGGATGAATTCGAAGCTGCTCCAACAAGAACTCGAAGGTGCGTTGATAAGAGAGGAAGAGAACTCGACGCTACGTCGAATACAGACTGAAAAGGAAACCTTTTCAGCTGACATTTTTGGACTCTCTCTCATGGCCCACCTCACTCAAGACCGTTCCCCAACGGCTCCTTAATTGCCTCAAATAGAATCAAGAATTAACAGAGGACAGAGAAAAGCTTTCTTGGAAACAAGCTTAGTGTTGGTGGACGGGTTGTGAATTAAAGAAGGAAGGAAAGGAGTAATTGTCCAGAGAAAAATACCTTTTCAGGACTTACCAGAGAAGGAAACAAATTCAAATTGAACAGGGATAATAAAAGGGAAGAAAGGAAAAAGAAAACCAGAGCATTCATCACAATCAGCTACACCTTTCTTTTAGGGCTTCCTCTTCTTCTTCCTCCTCAAGGAACCCTAATAGAGAACAGATACAGAGAAGATAGAACTGTCTCTCTCCCCCTCTCTCTCTCAGAATAGAACAAGACTGCTCATCATCATAATCATATAGCAGCCAGAGTTCAATCGGAAAGAAGAAAAAGGATCTGACAAACATAGCTCCTGCAAATTATCACCATCATAAGCAGGAGTTCATCATTAGCAGATCCAGTAAAAGATTAAAGAAGTTGTTCTTTATACAGGCTTCATAAGAATTCTGAAAAACAGAATTCTTCTTCCTCTCTCTTTCTTTCTCCTTCTCATTCCCAACTGTACAGAGTTTTGAGAATCCCTCTTCCAAAGGATTCAGTGTTCAAGATCTCCTTATTAAAAGATCTGGTGGTTCAAGATCTCCTTATCAAACGATCTGGTGGTTCATGATCTCCTTATCAAAAGATCAGTGGTTCTAAGAGTCTCCTTACCAAAAGACTCAGGCACAGTTGGTGCATTCCTACCAGGTGGTAGAAGAGGGGAGTACCCACATTTTGGAGAACCTCTATAAAAATCTTTGTGTCTTCTAGATTGATAATTTTTGGGCTGTCCACATTTAATTAACTGTTTTCTAGCTTTTATTTTATATAGCTTTGTTTTATTCTGTGTTAGGATTTTGTTGAAGTATAAGCACTTAGTGTTTTATTGTATCTGCACAAAAAGAATAGAAATAATTTTAAATCTCTATTCACCCCCCCCCCCCCCTCTAGAGTATATCTCAGGGGCACACTGTGGACTTTCAATTGGTATCAGAGGGAGGTTGATCATTAAAAGGTTAACACCTTGATCAAAAAGACCTCCTACTCTTATTTCTTTAGTACAGGTATATTTCATAAAGAAAAATGAGTTCTAAGGACTATGCCTCAACAAGACCTCCAGTGTGTAATCTGAATAAGTTTACACTCTGGAAGGCCAGAATAAAACTGTATATGAATTCTATTGATGAGGAAATTTTTAATGTCATCCTCACAGGTCCCCCGGCTCCAATAAGGAAAGACACTAGTGGAAAGGTCATATAGACATCAGTCCCCAGAGCAAAATGGACTAATGATGAGAAGAAGGTCAAGGCATGTGATGCCAAGGCCATGAACATACTGGTCTCAACTATGTCTGATGACATATTCCAGAATGTTGCTGATTGCAACTCTGCAAAAGAGATCTGGAAATCTCTCTCCAGACTGGTAAAAGGAAGCTCTGATGAGAGAAAAGAAAAAAAAGGCTCTTCTCATATCTCAATATGAGAATTTCAAGAAAAGGGCCGATGAAAGCATCACAGAAATGTATGACAGATTCAGCCTAATCATAAATGAGCTGAGAGGGCTTGACAAGGAGATCTCTCTGATAGAAATTAATGACAAGCTCCTCATGTGCTTCCCAAGCACATGAGACTCTAGAATCTGGGCTATTAGAGATTCTAGATGCCTCAGAGAGATATCAACTGATGCTCTCCTTGGAAAGCTCAAGTCCTATGAGCTTCTACTGAAAAGCAGGGCTGAGTCAGAAGCCCAAGAAAGGACAACAACTCCTAAAGAGTGGACTCTTGCTTTAAAGACTGCAGAAGCAGAGTCCTCCACCACTGAAGAAGAAATGTTTAATTTCTTGGCTAAGAGATTCAAAAAGTGGGTCAGGACAGAGGACTCCAGGAGGAGAGAGAGGAGCTCAAGCAAGCCAAGGTATGATAAAACTCCTAAACAAGAGATTATTTGTTTTTCTTGCAGAAAGCCAGGACATATTTCCACTGAATATCCTGAGGAAGAAAAGAACAAGAAAAATAAGCCGAGGAAGGAGCACAAGAAGAAAGCCTTCATGAGAAAGGATAAGAAAGGAGAGAGAGGTTTCATAGCTCAGAACTGGAGTGATTCAGATTCAGAATCAAGCTCCTCCTCATCTGATGATGATGAAGATAGTGGACCAGATGAAGCCTGCTTAATGGCTTTGGAAGATTCCACTAATGAAACTTAGATAAGCATCTTTGATGACTTTGACTTTTCTTCAAAAGATTTTAAAGAATGCTTTAAAGAGTTTTGCCATGATTACATTAACAATCAAAATGAACTTGAAATAATCAAATCTGAATTAGAAGCGCTTAGTAAAGATCCTTTATTCTCAGATAACTATGATCTGAAATGTGAACTGATTAAGAAAGAAAAGGAAATAAATTCCTTAGATAATGAAAATTCAGACCTAAGGAAAGAAATCTCAAAGGCAAAGACCTTTGAAGACTCCCTCAATGGAAGGAGCCACAAGATCAAAGATATCTCATAAAATCTCTCCATGAGATTTGATCATCTTGACCAGGAATCACAATCACTCACTAGCAAACATGCTTATGATAAACCAGTAGCATCTCTTAGGTCTAGACCTAATAGTTCTTCAGAATCATATAAAGAACATGAGAATAATAACCCTAATAAACTCACCACATTTAATAGGGTAGACACTAGTGATGAACCAGGAATCCTAGGCAAACAACCCTTAAAAATTTTAGATTTAAAGAATGAATGTGTTACATGCAGAAGTTATAAAATTAAAATAGAAGAGATAGATGAAACATTTGAGGAGTATAGAAATGACTACCAAGCTCATATTGACTCTGTCATTTCCACTCTTAAAAATAGCACAAATGCCTATACTAAAGCTAGACATGAGTTAATGATCAAGAATGATGAATTAAGATCAGAAATCAACTTGCTTAAGAAAATTATAAAAACAAATTCACAAACACTGAATAATATGAATTATATGTCGAATAGAACTCAACGCAATTTTAAGAATGCGTCAAATGCACCTCGACGGACTCCATCATATGCGTCGACATCATCTCGAAGCAACTATATGGGTGCGTCGAATTACACTCAATGAAACCATTATCATACTTCGAATGATTATCGACGGGACTATGCAGGTACATCGAATTCCACTCGACGCAACTCTAAAACTGCGTCGATTTCTTCTCGACGCATATTCACTGCACAAAATTATCAAAATTCAAAACCTTCTTTTACCTCTATTCCAAGGTGTTTTTGTTGTTCTAAAGAAGACATATTGCCAAATATTGCTGGCATAACAATGCATCACTTCTTCACCTAAGAGAGAACAATGGAAGATCATCTCATTCTTTCATATCTCCATATGATGATAGAAGAAAGAGACCCCAGCATGAGAGGGTCTTTACTAATGTTTAAATTCAATGTGCAGAGGGAAGGCTGTTCAACCACAAACCAGCAGTGGTATCTGGACAGTGGATGCTCCATGCAAATGACTAGAGCAAAAGATTTGCTGGAAAATTTCAAGGCCAAGGAAGGGCCCAAGGTAATTTTTGGGAACTCCCATTCTGGTCAAACCAAAGGATATGGTTTGCTCGGGATTGGAGAAATCTCCTTTTCTAAAGTAGCTTATGTTGAAGGACTTCAACATAATCTGATTAGCATTAGTCAGTTGTGTGATGGTGAATACAAAGTTGTATTCACTAAGTCTTTGTGTCATATAGTTAGCTCTAAGACTGATTAAACAGTTTTGACTGGTCTCAGAAAAGGTAAGGTATATGTTATAGACTCTAAGTACACAAAGTCTGAGATCTGCTTGTTTAACTCCCAGTTAGAAAATAGTGAGATGTGGCATAGGAGACTTAGTCACCTTAACTTTAAGACCATAGCTAAACTCTCCAAACTCAACCTAGTCAGGGGTTTACCAACTGGTAAATTCAATAAAGACCACCCCTGTAGAGCCTGCCAACTAGGAAAGCAGATCAAAGCTTCATTCAAACCAATTGGTAAGAATGATTCTCCTAGAGTCCTTTTCCTGTTGCACATGGACCTGTTTGGCCCTATCTCCACTCAAAGCTTAGTAGGAAAGTCTTACACCTTAGTCATTGTTGATGATTTCTCTAGGTTCAGCTGGGTATTCTTTCTAAAAGCTAAGTCAGACACCTTCAAGATCCTCTCAAGATTCATCGGACAGATTCAATCTAAACTCAACAAACAAGTAGCTGTGATCAGAAGTGATCATGGTACTGAGTTTGAGAATCAGTTAATGTGTAGATTCTGTGAGGATGAAGGTATCTGGCAAAGCTTTTCAGCTCCTAGAACCCCCCAACAAATTGATGTGGCTGAAAGGAAAAATAGAACCCTAATTGAATCAGGAATGACATTATTAGCTGAATCTAACTTGCCAAAGTCCTTCTGGGCTGAGGCAGTAAATACTGCAAATTATGTTCTGAATAGGAGTCTCATCCACAAGACTAAGTTGAAGACTCCTTATGAGTTGTTGAAGGGAAAGGCACCTATGGTCACTTATTTTTGCTTTATCCTCAACAATGGGAAAAGTCAACTTGCCAAATTTGACAAGAAGGATGATGCTGGGATATTCTTAGGATATTCCTCATCAAACAAGGCCTATAGGTGCTTCAATAAAATCTCTCTCAAAATTGAGGAGTCTATGCATGTGGTCTTTGATGAAACTAAAATGGTTTACAAGGGGAAGGAAACTTCCACCAATTCTATTCTGCAGGAAGAAGACCAACTAGCAGAACAAGTTGAAAGGATGAGCATAGTGAACCATCCATCTGTGTGTCAGAAAAAAGGACAACAGGATATTGACACTGACTCTGGTGAGGATTCTGCAGCAGATGAAGAGGAAACAGCAGCACCTGGACTACCAGCCACATACATTATTCCAGTACATGAGGCTGCAGTTCCTACTATCACTGAGCAAGTGCTAGCTCAGGAAGAAGAGCAGATCCTAGATCACTTAACAAAATCTAGGATGACTCAAAAAGATCATCCTCCAACTCAAGTAATAGGAAACTTGACAGCAAGAGTCAAGATAAGGAACCAACTCACAAGTAAGACAATGCTGCAGTGCTTCCTGTCACAATATGAACCAAAGAAGTTTGAAGAAGCAGATAGTGACCCTCACTGGATATTTGCTATGCAAGAGGAACTGACCTAGTTTGAAAGGAACAAGGCCTTGACTTTAGTTGAAAGACCAAAGAATTACCCAGCTATTGGCACCAAGTGGGTGTTCAAAAAATAAAATGGACTCAACTGGGGTCATAATCAGAAACAAGGCTAGACTTGTGGCCCAAGGGTACAGGCAAGAGGAAGACATTGACTTCAACCAGACATTTTCCCTAGTAGCAAGGCTGGAGTCAATCAGAATGTTCCTGGTATATGCTGCCCACATGAACATCAAGGTATACCAGATGGATGTCAAGAGTGCATTTCTCAATGGAAAACTACAAGAAGAGGTGTATGTGGAGCAGCCACCAGGTTCTGTCACTCCAACTTTTCCCTCTTCTGTATATGGATTAGATAAAGCACTATATGGTCTTATGCAAGCTCCAAGAGCTTGGTATGAGACCTTATCCACCTTTCTCCTAGAACACAACTTTGAAAGAGGAAAGGTGGATAAAACCTTTTTCACAAGAGCACATAAGAATCAGCTACTCTTTGTGCAAATATATGTAGATGATATTATATTTGGATCCACAGATCAATCTTTATTCAAAAGGTTTGCTTACCTAATGCAGTCAAGATTTAAGATGAGTAGCATAGGGGAATTATCCTATTTCTTTGGTCTCCAAGTCAGACAAAATTCATATGACATTTGCATATCCAGTCCAAATATACCAGAGAACTCATTAAAAGGATTGGGATGGAGAATGCCTCTGTTATGAAAACCCACATGGCTACCAATGCTGTTTTAGATAGAGATGAACAAGGTAAGTCATTTGATCATAAGACTTACAGAGCAGCCATTGGCTCTCTTCTCTACTTAACAGCTAGTAGACCTGATATAATGTTTGCTACCTGTATTTGTACAAGATTTCAGGTTGACCCAAATGAATCTCACATGAGTTCTGTCAAAAGAATTCTCAGATATCTTAAGGGTACTCCTGAGCTTGGCTTATGGTATCCAGCTGAATCTGGATTTGAATTGATTGGATATTCAGATGCAGACTATGCTGGATGCAGACTGGATAGAAAAATCACTCCAGGAACATGTCAGTTTCTAGGTGCTAGACTGATCTCATGGTTTAGCAAGAAGCAAACCATAGTCTCCACTTCTACAGCTGAGGCTGAGTATATAGCTGCAGGAAGCTGCTGTTCACAAATTTTGTGGATGCAAAATCAGTTGTTAGACTACAACTTTTCCCTTGCCAATTCCACAATTTATTGTGATAGTTCTAGTGCAATTTCAATTGCTTCCAATCCTGTTCTCCACAACAGAACTAAGCACATAGAGATAAGGTACCACTTTCTCAGAGACAATGTAGAGAAGGGTAAGATCAACCTTCAATACATATCTACTGACACTCAAAGGGCTGACATCTTCACTAAGCCTCTTGATGAAAGTAAGCACAAGTTCTTCATCAATGCACTGGGGATGCTTGATGTAGCTTTGTAGGTCCCATTTATTATGTATAAAGACCTATTTTCTATACAAAATTATTGCTGGGAAAAACAGCAAGGATCTTCAAGAAAATCATAACTGTTTAATCAAAGCTGCGTCGAATTCAAATCGACGTACCATCGACTTCTACTCGACGTCAGCTTCGAGAGCATCTTGGGAAGGATCGTGTGAATAGCACTGGACATAACGTCGAATAATTATCGATGCTCACATCGACATCATCATTGATGATTATATTTCGAAGCCATGCTGACTGCAACTCGATGCTCCGTCGATTTGACTGATCACGCGCATTGACATGTTTTGGCGGGCTGAACTCCGCTTAATTCGACATTGATTTGAATAAACCCTAAGTTGCGACGATTCCTCTACTCAAAGCGACTTATGCGTATACTTCTACTGTGCTATTCGATTTTTCTCCCTGTTGCTCTCTCCATCTTCTCCATCTTCATATCTTTCTTCGTTGTGTGTAGGTACTCGCAGCATTGCAATGACATCTCTCCAAGATGTTGTCGACGCAGTTGATCAAGCCATGGAAACTCTTCTCTCACAATTCAGCTCCCTCTATTTGGATTTCTCAAAGGGTTGTTATCGCAAGCTCCCAACACAAGAGATTGAGGGATCTTAACTCTGACATCAAGGCTCTTGACGCAGAGATCAGATCATCGGCTGTACCTGCTGATGTCTTCATATCTCTAGTGAATGATATAAACCATGGGGAGAATTCTACCAGCAAGCAGCAACTTCGTCAAGACTCTGTCTACCTAACAACAATCCCTCTCTCCTTCATCTCTGAAGGAGAACCAGCTGTTTCATCTAAGTTACAGCTTCCAGATGTAGTCATTCAGGGGGAGTCATCACCTCCAAGAATCCTGCCTTTAATGCAGGGGGAGTCCTCAACTCAGGGGGAGAGCTCTTTATTTTCAGATGACCAACTCTACCTCTTGTCCCTGCAAGAATACCATGTCAATCCTGAAAGACCCATCCCTGATGCACTTGCATTCATGGCATCCTCTGAAGATTCCACAACAGCACCCTCACCAGTCAAGTTGACAGACCAGGAACTTGCTTCACCTAATCTTGACTCAGATCAGGTGTTTCCTTCAGCTCAGTTTCCTCCCTCAGCACAGCTGCAATCTATACCTTCAGCTCAACTTCCATTTCCTCCTGCTCCAATTCTTAAATCAATTCTTTCAACTCCTGTCTTCAGAGGGAGACCTCCATTCAGAGGTAGAGGAAGAGGAAGTGCCTGTTTGGGAAAAGTACTTAAAAGAACAAAGGAGGGAGTACAGAAAAGATAAATCATATTACAAAAAGTATTCAAGGATTGAAATTCCTGAGAACACAATGAAAACCTACAATGATCCAAAGTTTTATGAAGCTTTAGAGGACATTGGTGAAAGAGAAAGATATGAGTATGAAACAACTCAGAAAGAAATTGAAGATAATAAAATGAGGTTCATTGATATTCTGCAAAGAGGAAAAGAAGTTGTTGAAAAGGAAGAATTGGCCAAAGCCATCCCAATCAAATCTACTCTATTTGATCATACAATGTATACTAACAAGAATCCCCAAGCTAAAATGTTAGAAGAAGTTCGGCAACTCCACAGAGGAGGTATTGGGTGTAATCTAGAGGATGCAGTACAGCTTCCTCAGAAAAGAAAGAAAGGTAAAAAGTCACCTGAAGAAGAGGAGAAGAAAAGAAAGATCATGTTTGCAAAAGCCTCAACTTCTGGGAAGGGACAAGCAACTGTTGATGAATTGCAAGCAATGCCTGCTTAATCAAATCCTGACAAAGGTCCTGAATCAGATGATCTAAATCTAGAAGTACTCATAAATCTGATGACAGCCAATGTCTTTGGTCTTGGCTTCACACTCAAGGATGTTCATCCTAATACTGAAATGGACCTGGAGAAACTGTTCAAAGGACATGGAAGAATACAGAAGAACCCACAAAAGGCCACCCCTGCAAATTTCAGGTATGTGGAAAAGAAGTACAGGAGGGTATATGAGGACTTATTCCTCTTTCTCAAAGAAAGGAAGTGATACTCTTTTTGGGTAATCTATGATAAACTCTTGTTAATCATTAATCAGATACCTTCTCTATTCAGTTTATATATATGATGTTATGTATGTATTTTTGTTTTATGCGAAGAAATGTGTAAAATCACTTTATACAAACTGTAAAATTTGTTAAGATAAATAGGGGGAGATTGTTGGGAAAACCCCCTATGATTTAACTTAACAAATTACCTAATAAGGTATTTTATCTCTTAGGTTGAATTACCCATTGTATGGTAAGGGTAATCTGTTCATTAGATGTCTTAGGATGTCACACTCAACCTAAGGTGTCAAGACCAGATCAAGAGAAGCAAAATTTGGGCATGTTATCATTTGCGTCGAACAGAAATCGACGTAACATCGAGTTATTATCGACGGTACTCTGACTAGAAGTCCAAGAAACTCACCCCTTTTGTCGAAGTAGATCAAGTCGACGTTATGTCGATTAGATATCGACGTAGTGGCCATGGACTTGTCGAAGTATCTTGAGAAGTCGACGCAGCGTCTAGTTCAACTCAATGTAGAAGGAAGAATCTATCGAAGCCATCTAAAGTCGACGCAACGTCGACTTCATCTCGATGCAGAAAATGGAGTTCAGAGCAATGTCTTCAACTCGACGGTTACGTCGATAAGATATCGATGCAACGTCGACTAGCAGAGTTCAATCAGAGCAAGGATGAATTTGAAGCTGCTCCAACAAGAACTCAAAGGCGCGTCGATAAAAGAGGAAGAGAACTCGATGTTACGTCAAATACAGTCTAAAAAGGAAACCTTTTCAGATGTCATGTTTGGACCCTCTCTCATGGCCCACCTCACTCAAGACCGTTCCCCAACAGCTCCTTAATTGCCTCAAATTGAATCAAGAATTAACAGAGGACAGAGAAAAGCTTTCTTGGAAACAAGCTTATTGTTGGTGGACGGGGCGGGAATTAAAGAAGGAAGGAAAGGAGTAATTGTCCAGACAAAAATACCTTTTCAGGACTTACCAGAGAAGGAAACAAATTCAAATTGAATAGGGACAATAAAAGGGAAGAAAAGAAAGAAAAAACCAGAGCATTCATCACAATCGGTTACACCTTTCTTTTAGGGCTTCCTCTTCTTCTTCCTCCTCAAGGAACCCTAATAGAGAACAGATACAAAGAAGATAGAATTGTTGCTCTCCCTCTCTCTCTCAGAACAGAACATGGTTGCTCATGATCACAATCATATAGCAGCCAGAGTTCAATTAGAAAGAAGAAAAAGGATCTGACAAACATAGCTCCTGTAAATTTTCACCATCATAAGAAGGAGTTCATCATTAGCAGATCAAGTGAAAGATTAAAGAAGTTGTTCTTTATACAGGCTTCATAAGAATTTCTGAAAACAGAATTCTTCTTCCTCTCTCTTTCTTTCTCCTTCTCATTCCCAACTGTACAGAGTTTTGAGAATCCCTCTTCCAAAGGATTTAGTGGTTCAATATCTCCTTATCAAAAGATCTGGTGGTTCAAGATCTCCTTATCAAAAGATCTGGCGGTTCATGATCTCCTTATCAAAAGATCAGTGGTTCTAAGAGTCTCCTTACCAAAAGACTCAGGCACAGTTGGTGCATTCCAACCAGGTGGTAGAAGTACCCATATTTTAGAGAACCTCTATAAAAATCTTTGTGTCTTCTGGATTGATAATTTTCTATGTTGTCTACATTTAATTAACTGTTTTCTAGCTTTTATTTTATACAGCTTTATTTTATTCTGTGTTAGGATTTTGTTGAAGTATAAGCACTTAATGTTTTATTGTATCTGCACAAAAAGAATAGAAATAATTTTAAATCTCTATTCACCCCCCCCCCTCTAGAGTATATCTCAGGGGCACACCGTGCACTTTCAGGGTTGTACAACGCTTTTCCCTTTGGTGGACTTGGTTTTCTTTCTGCGAAATCGTGGAGAGCAACTATAACCGCTCGATGAATTTCCTGACTGCGCGGACCGCTCCTCTTCTCCTACCTCAGACTCAACAACCTCCTCAACAGTGTCCATACCTTGTCTGGGAGCCTCGTCTTCCGAATTTGGAACATCGACATCCACATATTCACTAAAGAAAGTCGCGTAGTTGATATCCGCAAACTCATTCTTCGGGGCTCCCTGCTTCCTTAAGAGTCTAAGGGTGAACTCCGTAAATCGCTTGGACAGTCGGACTATCGCTCTTTGAAACTTTGGGTTTTCCTCAGTCAAGCTCACCTGAAAGATAACAAAAAGATTAGTAAGCGCAAAAAAGTATGAGTAATCGCTCCTACAAAGCGAATTATATATTACGCTTAGATTTTCTCGCAGACGGATATTCTCAACCAAGGAGTCGTCAAGGGAACACATGGCTATGTATATTTATGTCACCTCCCTCCGGTCGCCGCAGCAACGCTCTTTGGAATATCGCCTGTGTGTACCCGCCTCATTCTGCCAAGTCCTCTTGTCCGAACACCGCGAAAGAGATCACGAGAGCATGCGGTAAGACCCACCCAGACTCCTTCCAAGAAGGAAGTTTGATACAAAGAGTGACCGCCTTAGGGTCCCGCAATACAGCGGGTTGCCCTCGAGGTCGAAGAGGTCCCCCACCGCCCCTGAGCGGAAGCCTCACCGGCACACGCGACAGTCTGTGAGGACCTATGCATTTTCCTCAAAGAGCTGCTCTCCCCTCCTTGGGCAAGTTCAGCCTCCCTCCTCACGTCCTAGGTGTGTCGCCTCTCGGTGGCGGTCAAGACATTCCCTGGAGATTGATACGGCTTCGATGCCGGCACCATCAAGAAAATTACAAAAGGAAAAGATCGTCAGCATCGAAAGATACACGCGATTATATATATTTATAACTGCCTATACTTACACGCATATGTAGGCAGGTCCTTGACCTCGAGGATACGACGGACATAATGGACAACATTCAACAGGGTGCCAACGAGAAATTTGGTTATCCGCTCCTCTGTCGCCTACAGTTCGGGGGGTCTGAATGTATTTTCTGAAAGATTAGGGGTTGTCTATAAACTACACCTAGAGGGGGGTGATTATGTGTTTTCAATTTCTTTGCTACTTTAAAGGTTTATCAATCACAGCACAAAAGCATCACAGAAAACACACAATGATTTATAGTGGTTCCCAACTAGACAATGTGTCTAGAGGTAGTCCACTGTCCCTCCCACCTATCTAGCAATGTGCTAGACTAGGCAACTTCTCCAACTTAGATCTTTTCACTATAATCAGATCTCACAACTTAGGTTCACACAGAACCCTACAAAGCTCGGACTTTTCAAGTCCTACAAACTTAGATCTTCAACAAGATCCTACCAAACTCAGGTTCACCAAGAATCCTACCAACTCAGATCTATTACTAGATCCTACAAGCTCAGGTTCACAAAGAATCCTACCAAATAAGAAAGGAGTTGTTCTGTTGTAGAAGAGAAGGCTTCAAGATATATGCTTTGAGTAACAAGCTTCTTCTTCTTCTAGCAAATGTTAGTCCAGTGATCTTGTGGATTACTGAACCTTTCTTTTGAAAGTTCTTTGACCTTCACAGCACAGCCAATGAAGTCTTCTTCTCATTTTCTTTTCTTTTCTCTTCTATAAGTATACATCATAATGAACTTGAGAAAGAATACTAAGTAACCGTGTCTTCTGTAGAAGAAAAATCTTTCTTTTATACTCCTCTGCACTTATGCATAAAGGTCCTTATTGATTATTGCATAATCAATTTCTCCGTTTGAAAATTCTGGCAAAAATAGACATATTTAAGTTAATAAATGCCTTGTTGTTTTTGGAACTTGCATAATATAGACATAATGTTATTCTTCATTGAATATTGTGCAACGGTTATATTCTTCAGAGAATATGTCATTTAATACTCCTTGATTGATGTGCAAGATATGCAGCGTGCACATTCCCAATATATCAATTTCCAAGAGAACTAGCGCATTAAATGCTGCTCTGCAATCTGTCAAGACGATATTGTTCCTTCACGACGATATTGTCTTGTCAACAGATATTCTTCACGACGATGTCGTTAACATACTTTCTACTTTAGTACTTGGCTGATTATCTCAATGAGATTGCTTCTTCTAGACGATATCACCGAGATACTTCCATATATGGAATATGTCTCTGATCTTCAAAGTAGTATGCTTTCATTAAGTCGACATACATCCTTCTTCAAGGCTTTATGTAATATCTCAACAATAGTACTTCTTCTTGACGATAACATCGTCGAAACATCTAGACTTGGTCTTTCTCTGTTATTACTTCTCTTCAAGACGATATCGTCGATATTTGAACTTAGCTTTCTCCACGACAGGCGTACTTCAAGACAATGTCGTCGTCATCTGAACTTGGCTTTATCTACGACAAGCTTTCTTCATCCTTCAAGATGATGTGCCTTCATCAAGACGATATCGTCGAAACTATTTCGACGATATGATACTTTTCTCCATGATTCTCCTGCTGAGTCTTGAGACGATATTAAACTCAGTTAATTTTCATTACTTTTATCGTCTATATACTAGTGATGTAGTTTTGATGCTTTCTCAACGATATGTCCAGTCCTAGATGATTTTAGACTTAGAAAATTTCCTGATATATGATTTATCTTCTGTAGTCATGAATAAGCTATATCATCAAATACATAATGCATTTATCATTGATCTGAGCACTTCTTCAATTCAGGAGCATTATTGGCACAGTTCCCAACAATCTCCCCCTATTTGAAGAGGTCATAACTCACTTCAATGATAAATGTCAAGGTACAAATAAAATCATAATTTGAAGACATTCAGAGAATATTATATAATTCATCTAGCATGATATAAATAGAAAATGTTTTAGAGCAAAATATAACACAGTCATTTGTCAAGTCATTTTTGGAATAAACTTTTTGTAGTCTTCAGGTTCTGCTGCTGCTTCCTTTTCCTTTTCTCCTCTGCCTCTCATAAAAGCTGATTGGTTTTGGAATCTTCTTTGGGGGAAGGAGGAGGACCATGAGGAAATGCCAGTTTTTGGTTTCTCCTTTTCTCCATTTGAATTGAGTGAAGATTCCAATCAGCAGAATAATATATTCTCTCTGACCCATCCTGAGGGTATCCACTTTTCATTCAGGCTTCTGAGATCAGATTCCCAGAGGTAGGGCTCCACTTGCATAATTGTGGATCCTGCTCAATTTCTCAAAGCCTCTTTTGTCCGTACCTCTTGCTCTGAGTCCTTTTTCTTTTTCTGGAGCTAGCAGAATATCCAACTTCTATGTCATAGACCTTTGATGCAGTACTTTCAGAGGGTTCTACTAGCTCAAAAGTAGAGGGAGGTTTTTGCAAGGCTTGCTTGACCTGATTGACTGTCCACATGGCTTGACGTGAGCCAGCATTTATCATTGCCTTCTCCCCCTTTAGGACTTCTTCAGCAATGTGATCATCAAGACCTACTTGAACCAGATTTATCCTTTCATGTAGATGTTGTTCAGCTTCATCCACATTATTCCTTATTTCTAGCAGATGTCATCTATGTTCTGTGTATTCTCATTTAATCTCTGTAAAATTTGATCTCTATCTTCAGTCATAAATCCTGTTAGTTGCCTAAAAGCTTGCTCAAAATTCTTTGTCATGGTTCTTTGATTTTGAGTAATCTGATGGGACTGATGTACAATTTTGTTGATTTCTTGTCCAACATGTTTCATGGCTGGTGCAGCTAAATGAAGGAAGTGGGTGTGTTGAGTGTTGAGGTGATGTATATCATCCTTCACTGTTTTTAGCTCTGCCTTTATCTCTTGCCTGGGTCCATCAACTGTCTGTAGAATGAACTGTTCCATTTTTCCCTTTGAGCTTTGAGCAGTGTTGACATCATGTGAAACAGTGATCCTGATTGTGCAGTGGATGTTTCAGCAACATATTCTTATGAAGCAACTGTTTCTTCTGGGACATTTTTAGGGGCACTACCAGATGAGTAGTTACTTATTTGAACAGTAGAATTCCTGGGAGACACATCCTTCGTGGGCTCACTTTCTACTGTCAGTACTATCTTACCTCCAAGAGCCAGTTCTAGCCCTGTGGAAGGATTTGAATTCTCAACTACTTCTGGTTCTTTTTCCTTGTTGTTGTTTCTTGCCTCTGGGATGTCCTCCATCTGGGCAGAATGTTCCTTTTCAGCTGCAGGTTTTTCAGTTTGACTTTCCAGGGTGGAACACTCCAGATGGGGCTCCCCCTCACCCTTCTCAGTATCTTGGGTTGAGCACCCATGTGGTGACTCCCCCTTAACTTTCTTAGTGTCTTGGGCTGAGACCATCAGGAACTCCCCCTCAACTGGATCACTGCCCAGAATGGGACTTCTTCTTGCTTCCATAACCTCTGTGTCAGCAGGTACACTTACATCCTCTGGAATCACATAATTTAGAGCTGCATCCCCCTCTGTCAAAGCAAGATTTGGTTGAGATGGGACATCTTCTTCCTCAGCATGCATGGATAGGTTTGGGTCTGGAATTGATGATGCTCCTTCTCTTTCAGAACTGCTAGAGGATCCTACCTCCTCTGAGTCATTAACAACCACATATTTCTTTTTCTTTCCTTTTGGAGCAGTTTGGGCATTCTTGGGAGTTTTGGGAATGACTCTCTCCCATCTGTACAACATTTTTGAATCTAACCTCTTTGAGTAGTGCAGAGGTGCTCCCATACTTTTCTTCACAATATTTTCATGGGTATTCAGTAGCAGGATGGATAGAATTCTTCCATATGATGGAGTCTTCAGGGAGTTCTTGATTCTCTGGAACAAAAATTTTCTCCAGTCTGTCTTTTTCGAAACAATGATCCTCCACATTGTTTCAAACATTTCTTTTGAGATCCTGTCATGGGAACCAGGCTTGCACAACATTACTTTCCCTACAATGTCTGCAAGGAGCTTTCCTTTCTGATTGAATTCGGCCTTCTTAATAGACCCGTAGGTCGTGCCACTATGCCCACACCAGGCATATGCAACTGATAGATCCTCAGCTGTGAGGTCTTCCTCTTCAACTTCTTTTTCTAACCTTGGAATTCTCAGAGCTTTTCCTAAGCTCTTGGCAGTTACTTTGATCTTCTCCTCGGCAACGGTCGACTTTAGAATTGCCCCTGTGATATTTACTCTAGCTCCATCAAAGAACTCCTGGTCTTCTTTGTTCATAAGGGCACTGGGTTCACATAGCATATATTCCAGCCCCGCTGATTCTACCAAGGTGATTACGGACCTTATTTTTTCTGAGCAAGAACTGAAACCTCCCCTCATCAGCTCACATCCGGAAATGATTGAGGATTCTTCCTTCTTTGGCGCCATTAGAGCAAGTCGACAACGAGTGATTGTCGGAGACATAATGCAGGTTTGTCGCGGAGATGACTTAGGGCGAACGAAAGCGTAATTTTTGACCTAAGCATTCACTCTATTAATATTAGAAGTAGATGAAGAGACGCGTACCTTTTTGTCTTGATTAATAGATTGGAAATCCATCAGACGACTCTGATTAAAGATCCAATATACCGTTAAGTGTCTGCATTGTATTTCAACGACGCGTATATTTGTCGTTGATAGTGTCGTCGAGATTCCACCAATAACGTCGAGACACCGATTTTGTCGTCAAAAACTGCTCGTTCTGTATCGCTGAGAATTCATCCATGTCGTCGAAATACTCATCTGATACTTGTCTAACTTGAGCATTCCTTTGAGGGATTCTTGGGGACAATGACCATGATGATTGAACATGATACTCATCTTCTATCATTGATCTGAGGTCTCCTCTGTGAGTTAATTTGTGAACTACCCCCCCTCCATTGTTGCAGGGATTTGAGAGATTCTACTAATTCTTCAATAAATTCATGTCCACTACTTAGATCTTTTTCAGATTCCTTAATTTCCATGTTCAAACTAGCCTCTTCAGCAACTTTGAGGATATCTTCTTAATGTACCTCAATTTGAGAAGCTAGATCATTTTACATCATATTTGTATTTCCTCTTAACAACTCCCCCTCAATATAAGCAAGAGAGAGTTCAACTTCTTGTGGGATGTGTACTGAGATTTGAGTGATCCTCACTTTATTTGAAATCCAAAGTATCATTGCTTGATCTATTTTCTTGATTAAGTTTTCTTAAGTGCTTATTTACTCCAGCCTTATGCCTGGAGAATCATTGCTCAAATACCAAAAGTGTTGGCATTTGGACATACCTGCAAAAAGGATTACTTATCCTTAGGTACCCAATTGGAATTGGGTCCTAGGTTCATGTTAGGGAAATAACCCAAAGTACTATACTTATGAGTGGTCTGCCCTCTTCTTGCATTAGGCACTGTTGGATTGAACCAGCAGTCCAGAGCAAAATGACCAATCTTTCCACAACACCAACACTCATACCGGTTGTATATTCTCTTATGCCTTTCCACCTGGAAATGTGGGTGGGTAGGAGTGAAGATAGTTGACCTAACAGGCCTTGGGTGAACCTCGCAATGGTGGGTATGTAGTTGAGCTGGTCTCAACACTTTTTGGTTCACCACCTTGGGAACAGGCTTGGCTGCCTTTCCCTTACTTTTAAGTATTGATGTTGTAGATCCATGGACACGAGAACCTGGAATACTTACATGTGTCTTTTCAAGGGGTGTTTGAGAAACACTTGGCCCAAAGCTTGCTTTTCTATGTGTGTTGGTGAATTTACTGCTTTTTGTAGAGCAAGCCTTGGTCAGATAATCATGTGAAGATTCCTGGTTTGAGAAATTTGATGCCAGTAGTTTCTCTTTATAAGAAGGTTGGGATTCAGATGTCTTTCCCTCGATTGTTTCCTTTCCAAATCCTACACCACTCCTGAGTATGAATGGTGCAGAGAATTGGTCAATGATGGGTACGACGGTCTTGGGCATTGAGAAGCGGACAACAATTTTCTTATCAGCTAATAGAATTTCCTCAAGGTCCTTAATGACCTTGTTCTTCTTTCCCAACTCAGTATTTTGAAGCTTTGTGACATCCTTGAGTTTCTCCATTTCTTTGCTCATAATAACCAGCTTCTCAGCTGTCTCTTGGAGCTCAGATTGGACAGATTTTAAGGATGCTAACTCCTTTGATTGAGCTCTAAGAAGCTTTTTGGTTCTTTTCAAAGCAATCCACATGGCTTCATTATGCTGAACTAGGTTCAATTCAACCTCATGTGGAGATATTGAGGACATGTTACTGCAAGCAGATCCACACTCACCCTCATGCACAGAAACTGTCATTGATTCAGAATCAGAGACAGATTGGGGGGACCTAATAAGTACCTTCCCAGGAGAGGTGCAGTCATCCTGGATTTCTTCAGTTATAGCCATAAGGCCAATGAGAACTTCCTCCTTATCTTCTAATGAATCTGAGTTAGAATCATTGAGTGTTCTGATTTTCTTAGCAATGTATTTTTTCTCAGATTCCTTCTTTTCCTTTGGACTTCTTCTAGCATCACTCTTAATGGATTCTTTCTTCTTAGAGGGACAGTCATCAATCATGTGACCTGTCTCCTTGCAATGACAACACATTAAGTAAGTTAAATGAGATTCACTGAGTTTAGAGTTATATCTTTCCTCCTTTGAAGATTTATGTTGGTCATATTGACTAGATCTTCTGGAGTTTGAGGAGGATGTCTTCTGGCTCTCTCTTCTTCTTTTTCTGGACATCTTTCTTTTAAGCTGCTTGGTGATGAGTACCGGCTCATTAACAATGTCATCAGTTTTTGATGAGCTTGCATCGGAAGCTTTTGTGTTTTCAGAAATATTCTGAATTATCAGAATATTGTCTTTGGTACTCCTCAAGCTTTCACCCTCATGAATCATGACCCTTTCTCTGGTGTTCCCCTTTGAATTTTCTTCTTCAGTTTCCTTCATGTAGATCTCCAAGGAATCCTACATCTCTTTTGTTGTTTTGCAATGACTTAAGTATGTAGATGTGGAATCATCAATTGCATTCTCAAGTATGTGTTTTGAACATTTATCCATGGATATCAAATCTACATCTTCAATGGAGAACTGTGAGAAGGTGTTAGGGACATAAGTTCCCTCTTCAACAACTATGAATACTCTGGGATCTGATGCTTCTATGAATAACTTGACTCTTAACTTCCATATGCCAAAGTTCTCTTTGGTGTAGATGGGCAACCTCATTGATCTCATCTCTTGATGATGCTCACAGACCATTTGTTTACTGCAACCCACTAAATTTGTAGATCTTGTTCTAAGCTGTTAAGCCTTTGAACTAAACCTCTCTCTGATACCAATTGAAAGATTATGGGTTGTCTATAAACTACACCTAGAGGGGGTGATTAGATGTTTTCAATTTCTTTGTTACTTTAAAGGTTTATCAATCACAGCACACAAGCATCACAGAAAACACACAATGATTTATAGTGGTTCCCAACTATACAATGTGTCTAAAGGTAGTCCACTGTCCCTCCCACCTATCTAGCAGTGTGCTAGACTAGGCAACTTCTCCAACTTAGATCTTTTCACTATAATCAGATCTCACAACTCAGGTTCACACAGAATCCTACAAAGCTCGGACTTTACAAGTCCTACAAACTCAGATCTTCAATAAGATCCTACCAAACTCAGGTTCACCAAGAAACCTACCAACTCAGATCTATCACTAGATCCTACAAGCTCAGGTTCACAAAGAACCCTACCAAATAAGAAAGGAGTTGTTCTGTTGTAGAAGAGAAGGCTTCAAGATATATGCTTTGAGTACCAGGTTTCTTCTTCTTCTAGCAAATGTAAGTCCAGTGATCTTGTGGATTACTGAACCTTTCTTTTGAAACTTCTTTGACCTTCACAACACAGCCAATGAAGTCTTCTTCTCGTTTTCTTTTCTTTTCTCTTCCGTAAGTATATATCATAATGAACTTGAGAAAGAATACTAAGTAACTGTGTCTTCTGTAGAAGAAAAATCTTTGTTTTATACTCCTCTGCACTTATGCATAAAGGTCTTTATTGATTATTGCAAAATCAATTTCTCTGTTTGAAAATTCTGGCAAAATTGGCATATTTAATTTAATAAATGTCTTGTTGTTTTTGGAACTTGCAGAATATAGACATAATATTACTCTTCATTGAATGCTGTGCAACGGTTATATTCTGCAGAGAATATGTCATTTAATACTCCTTGGTTGATGCGCAATATATGCGGCATGCACATTCCATATATATCAATTTCCAAGAGAACTGGCGCATTAAATGTGATATAGATTTTTCGGTTTTGAAATTTAGTGAAGATTTGAGATTTTCTCCAAAACTATATTCGATTAAGGCAAGTGTACCTTATCGTCTATAGTATAGGATATTTAGGAATATCAAGGTCGTATTCCACGGGGCGCGTTAATTACTTCTACTTCGAGGAAAATCACCATTATCTTATCGACGAAAATTTGAGGTTTGATTTGCTTAACTAAAATAAAGACAAAATGCAAGCTAAATGAAAAGATTAAACGAAAATAAAAAGACTTAATGTTTAACCATATGAGGGGGAAAAGGAAAGAAAAATCATTGCATGAAAGGAAGAGTGCTTAAGGAAAAAGAGAACATGAAAGAAACAAAACTTAATTTTATTGAAAACAAAAACGATTACAAGCTTTAATTAAAGAGATTACAAGCTAGGAAGGAAAAGATTACAAGCTTTAACTAACTATTGCATAAAACTAAGAACTAGCACATTACATGAATTGAAAAGGAAGAACACGAAATTGAAAGGCATGAGAAAGCATTGAAAAACTTCACTAACAGCTCTAGCAGCACCTCCCCCACTCCAAAATTCTCAACTCTGGACTCCAGGAGAGCCTCTGAATTTATAGGCAAACATTTCAAGTTACACGCCCTCGGTCACGGGCGTGACCTAGGGCGTGACTGCACTATTCACATCGGATCCGACAACGGCGTGGGCTTTCTGGACGGCGCGGTGAAAAGTGGACATTACACGCCTGTGTACTTTTGGTCACGGGCGTGACTTTGGACGGCTGCATTAAATGCAGCGTGGGATGGAATTCGGTGCGGCGGTGAAGTAGAGATCACACGGGCAAGTCACGGCCGTGACATGTGGGTCACGGGCGTGACTTAGGTTGACTTCTCGACAACATCTCCACGTCTCGTCAGCAGCCAGCTGGGAAGATTCTAATATTACACGCCCTTATTCACGGGTGTGACACTTGGTCACGGGCGTGACTGAGGGCGTGACTCGCTGTGGACTAGCTCAATTGGCACGGCATCGACTCTGAACTGATCTTTAGGTTACACGCCCTTGGTCACGAGCATGACTGAGGGCGTGTACTTGTCAATTTCTCCAATTTGTCCCAAAATTCTGCAAAAATTGAAATTAAGCTAAATTAGAAACAGAATTTCAAAATAAACACTTATGACCTAGAAATGACATAAAAAGGGAAAATACAAATTAAATATTTACAAAATTTTCTTAAAAAGTTATAAAAATACTACTTATCAAATACCCCCATACTTGAGGTTTTGCTATTCCAGAGTAAAAGTGTGAGACATAGTTTATAAGACATCCTTAAAAAAAATTTTAATTTAAAGCTAAAATTTCATTTAACCAAAAGTTAAGTTAAGAGTAAATTCAAGGGGGAGTTAAGTCCTAAATTATGATGATGATTTGAAAAGAGGGAAAAATGTTTAGGCAAGAATTTCTCAAGAAAATTAATTAGTTTGACAAAATTGTAGAAATTATAAAACTAAATTAAATTAAAATTATAAGAACTCTACCTTAAAAGAAACTTAAGGAAAAATAAATTACTAAATATTGCTCTCTCCATAATTTTCAACTAAAACTAGAACAATGATAATTAGCTAAGGGGGATTTCATAAAATTTGGCATGAGAAGAGATCTTTGATTTGAGGTGATGAATTTTTTCCTCTCACCTTTATATATTTTTTTCTCTTCTAATAACAACCCAAAATGTATATGGTTTAGGAGTAATGAATTTTATCCTCTTACTCCATGCCATATAATCTTTTCAAATATTTTGGGTGCATATGTTTTAGGGAAT
This sequence comes from Dactylorhiza incarnata, assembly GCA_033032865.1. NCBI lineage: Eukaryota > Viridiplantae > Streptophyta > Magnoliopsida > Asparagales > Orchidaceae > Dactylorhiza > Dactylorhiza incarnata. Next base: position 3,213,990 of record JAWHQI010000308.1, on the reverse strand, counting down.
AATGAATTTTATCCTCTTATTCCCAAGACATATGATCTTTTAAACTTCATTTTTTTTATGCCACAAAGGGGGTAAGGAAGGGAAATAAATCTAGCTAGCTTTAAATTATTGAGAGCAAATTCTAGTAACATTAAATTTCCTAAGATCTAAAAAGTTAGAAGAAAATATAATTGAAATCTAAAGAGGTTTAGGAAATTTACTACAAAATGAAGCCATTTAAAAATAAAAAGAGAAGTCATGCTAAATAAATTCTCTAATCAATTTAAAATCATAAGATGATTCTTAAATCAAGATTACCTCAAATTTAAAATTAACAAACTATGATAAGCAAAATTTTAGCTAATTAAAAACTTAAAGATGCTTATAAACATTCTCAACTAGATTTCTAAGAAATCACAAAAACAACAAATAGGAGAGGTATAAGATTTAAATTTTTTGTATTGTAAGTTTTTTCATATATTTTTTTGAATTTTGATATTATCTTTTTTTTTTAAAGAAATAAACAAAAACATATACTAAAAAGCTAATAATTTTTTTGTTAATTCTTGGACTTCCCGAGGTATACCCCGTGAAGGGTTCTCACAGTACTAGGAGGTGAGATGGGGTGAGGTCCCAAACGTCCATTTCCAAGATTTAAATTTGTCTATTTTCTAATTTTTTTTTTGAGTTTTTGGGTTTTACAAGTGCTAAAATAGAAGAAAACATAAGAAAATATATTTTTTTTTGTTTTGAAAATTTTCTAATTTAACAATTATTTATAAAGAACTATTTATACCTCCATACTTAAAGTTAAACATTGTCCCCAATGTTTAAAACTAAGTATGAAGTAAAAGAAAATAAAGTGCAAGACAAAAAAAGGAAATGCATGATAAAAGAGAAGGAAGAAAGAGAAAGGGCTTCCCTGATTTTTTGAAGTTTGCGCGGGGAAGCGACGATTACCTACAAAATATGTTAAAGAACAAGAGAAAACAATAAAAGGATAACTTTGGGGTGCCTCCCAAAAGCGCTTTGTTTAAGGTCGCGTAGCTTGACCCACTTGCCGATCATATTATAGGTTGAAATACAATCGAATCACTCTTTTCATTAGTTAACTCTCCCGGAAGATATAATTTAAGGCGGTGCCCATTAACTTTGAAGGTACCTTTTTCCGGGTGGGAAATTAAAATTGTCCCATAGGACCAAACCTCTTTAACAATAAAGGGTCCGGACCATCGGGATTTTAGTTTTCCCGGAAAAAGGCGAAGGCGGGAATTATAAAGGAGGACGAGATCGCCCGGCGAAAAAGTTTTTGGAAATTTTATATGCTTATTGTGATAAAACTTTGTTCGCTCCTTATATAATTTATTGCTCTCATACGCATTCGCTCGCCAATCATCTAATTCGTTCATTTGGAATTTTCTTTGTTCTCCCGCTAGAGTGGAATCGAGGTTTAAAAATTTAAGCACCCAAAATGCGCGGTGTTCTAATTCAACCGGAAGGTGGCAAGCCTTGCCATAAACCATTCGATACGGTGTACAACCGATAGCGGTCTTGTTTGCCGTTCGATAGGCCCATAGCGCGTCATCGAGCTTTATTGCCCAATCCTTCCGATTAATAGAAACTGTTTTTTCTAAAATCCGTTTTAATTCTCGATTAACAACTTCGACTTGGCCGCCCGTTTGTGGGTGATATGCAGTGGATAATTTGTGCGTGACTCCATATTTTGCTAAATTTTTTGTAAATTGACTATTGCAAAAATGGGTGCCCCGATCACTCACAATAGCGCGCGGCGTGCCAAATCGAGAAAATAATTTTTTTAAGAAATTAACGACGAGTCGCGCATCGTTAGTGGGGAGAGCTTGCGCTTCCGCCCACCTCGATACGTAGTCGTCCGCCACTAGAATATATTTATTTGAAAAAGAGGGAGGGAGAGGACCAACAAAATCGATACCCAAAAGGTCGAAAATTTCGCATTCTAAGAAAATGTTTTGGGGCATCTCATCCCGGCGAGAGATGTTCCCCGACCGCTGGCAGCTGTCGCAAGTACTCACAAGGGTGTGATCATCTTTGAAGAGCGTGGGCCAATAAAAGCCCGCCTCCAGCGCCTTCCTCGCGGTTCGATTCGAATGATAATGACCACCGGTGGGTCCCTCATGACAATGACATAAAATTTTAAGGCCTTCCTCACTTGAAACACATCTTCTCACAACCTGGTCTGCGCATACACGGAATAAAAAGGGGTCCTCCCAGAAGTAATTCTTTAAATCAGAAAAGAATTTCTTCTTTTGCTGACTCGAGAATTCTTTTGGCAGGACCCGGGCTACTAAATAGTTAGCCAAATCTGCAAACCAGGGGGTAGAAGATGAATTAATGTTTTCGAGAGCTAGGAGGCGCTCTTCGGGAAATTTATCGTTAATGTCGGCCTCTATTAATGCTTCCGAGGAGGGATTTTCTAAACGAGAAAGGTGATCGGCCGCCAAGTTTTCGGCTCCTCTTTTATCCCGGATCTCTAAATCAAACTCCTGCAAAAGGAGGATCCATCGCAAAAGACGAGGCTTGGCGTCCAATTTACTTAAGAGATACCTAAGCGCAGAGTGATCTGTGAAGACGATAACTTTTGAGAGAGTGATATACGACCTAAACTTATCGAAGGAGAAAACGATTGCTAAAAGTTCCTTCTCGGTCGTGGTGTAGTTTGCTTGTGCCGACGTGAGTGTTTTGCTCGCATAATAGATCGGGTGAAAATACTTACTCACCCGTTGGCCTAAAACGGCACCAACCGCAATATCACTCGCGTCGCACATGATTTCAAAAGGGAGCGACCAATCTGGGGCGAATAGAATTGGGGAGTTTATAAGTTTTTCTTTGATAAGTTGAAAGGCTAAATGACATTCATCGTTAAAAAGAAAAGATGATTCTTTCTCGAGAAGATGGGTTAACGGCTTTGTGATTTTGGAAAAATTTTGTATAAAGCGCCGATAGAACCCCGCGTGGCCTAGGAAACTCCTAATAGCTCTTACGTTTGTTGGAGGGGGGAGCTTTTCAATTACTTCGATCTTGGCCCTATCGACCTCGATCCCCTTGCCCGAAATTTTATGGCCAAGGACTAGTCCTTCCTTGACCATAAAATGGCATTTTTCCCAATTAAGCGCTAAATTCGTTTCCTCACATCACTGCAACACGCGCTCGAGATTTTTTAAACAGTTTTCAAATGAACTTCCGTATACGGAGAAGTCGTCCATAAATACTTCCATCACCTCCTCTACTAACTCGTCAAATATTGCCAGCATACATCTTTGGAATGTAGCTGGCGCGTTACAAAGACCGAATGGCATCCTTCGATAAGCGAAGGTGCCAAAGGGACAAGTGAAAGTGGTTTTCTCTTGGTCGTGGGGCGAAATCGGGATTTGGAAGTATACCGACAATCCATCGAGAAAACAGTAGTAGGAGTGACCCGAGAGGCGCTCTAAAATTTGGTCGATAAATGGTAGAGGGAAGTGATCCTTACGGGTGGCATCTTTTAATTTCCGATAGTCGATGCACATCCGCCAACCCGTAACAGTACGGGTTGGGATCAATTCGTTATTTTCGTTCGCAACTACCGTGACACCACCTTTCTTTGGCACGACTTGTACTGGGCTAACCCAAGTACTGTCTGATATCGGGTAGATGATTCCCGCATCCAGAAGTTTTATAACTTCCGCCTTAACGACTTCTTTCATGTTCGGGTTTAGTCGTCGTTGAGGCTGGACTGAGTTGCGGGAATTTTCTTCAAGAAAGAATTTATGAGTGTAGAAAGATGGGTTTATACCCTTAATGTCCGATAATTCCCACGCAATTGCGTGGCGGTGCTTTCTTAAGACTATAGTCAACTCAAAAATTTCTGAGTTGCTAAGATCGGATGAAATGATGACGGGTAGCTTAGACTCTTTTTCCAAAAACAAGTATTTATGGTGAGGGGGAGTTGTTTCAACTCTAATTCGGGTGGTTCTTCATAAGAAGTCTTGATTTTTAATTTTTCTAAAAGTAATGGTTCGGGTGGTGTGGGGTGAGAAACTTCTTCTTCATCATAAAAGAGCTCTACGGGCTCGGAATCACTACTCGCCGATGAAACTAACTCGAGGGATGAATCGAACTAACAACACTCTTCCAAGTAAAAACACGAATCGTCGTTTTCTAGCGTGTTCCGCATCGAGGAATTTATGCCGAAAGTAACTTCATCGTCTCCAACCCGTAGGAGGAGCTTTCCGTTACTTACGTCTATAATAGCGCGGGTGGTGGCAAGGAATGGGCGACCGAGTATGAGGGGTACTTCGGCATCCTCTTCGATGTCAAGAATGACAAAATTCACCGGGAAGATGAATTTGTCAACCTTGACGAGCACGTCCTCCACTATTCCTATCAGATATTTTAAAGAACGATCCGCTAATTGGATACTCATTCGAGTGGGCCTTGGATTTCCTAGACCTAGCTTTTTGAACAAAGAAAATGGCATAAGGTTGATGCTTGCTCCAAGATCCGCTAAGGCGTGTTTTACTAACGAATTGCCAAATAGACATGGGATGGAAAACCGTCCCGGGTCATTTGCTTTTTTAGGCATTTTGTTGAGTACAACCGCGGAGCATTCTGCGTTTAAAGAAATATGCGAAATATCTTCTAACTTTTTCTTATTGGAGAGCAACTCCTTAAGATATTTCGCATATTTAGGCATTTGTGAGATAGCCTCGCAGAAAGGTACATTAATATGGATTTGTTTTAAAACATCTAAAATTTTTTTATAATTTTTTTCGGCGCTTTCATTTTTAAATTTAGATGGATACGGAATATTAGAAGTAGGAGCGCGCGGATTTAAAAAAGAAGTGTGCGGAGCTATCGTAGCGGGCAAATTCAAAGATGAATAAGTAGGAGGAGGAGGAGAGGAAATTACCTTGGGTTCGTCCTGTTTTTGAACCACCTCCTTCCCGCTTCGGAGTGTAATCGCGTGCGCGCTCTCCTTTGGATTTTGCTCGGTATCCCCCGGTAGTGCTCCTTGTTGACGCTCAGAAATCATCTTTGCGAGTTGGCCCACTTGATTCTCTAAATTTTTGATCGATCCGGTAAGGTTCCGGATGTTCGTTTCATTTGTAGCAACATATTTTGCAAAAATCTCTTCAAGCGGAGAGAGTTTTTGCTGTTGCGGTGGAAAACCGGGTGGATTAAAATTTTGAGAAATCAAATTTGGAGGCGGAGTTAAGTTAAGAAGTTGATTAGGGGGAGGTTGATTTAAATTCATAGGACGCTGAGCATTTCCTTGGTTGCTCAATGAGAAATTCGGATGATTCCTATAACCCGCATTGTATGTGTTGTTATACGGAGAGGTGTTGGGGTTATAGGAAGGACGAGGCGGATTTCCCATGTAGTCAACATGTTTTTTAATTAAAACGTTATTAGCCCAAGGAGGAGTGGCGGAGGAAGCAGACATCTCCGCCATTTGCTTTGTTAAGCGCTCAACTTGTAAAGCCAAATTCGCGTTTGCGTCTATTTCAAAAATTCTGGACGGCTTATTAGGCCGCGCTCGGGGCATGATCCATTGATACGCATTTGTGACCATCTTCTCGAAAAGCTCTTGAGCAGCGGCCGGGGTTTTGTTATTTAATGTCCCCCCGGCGGCCGCATCAATCATTTGCCTCGTTTGGAGATTTAAGCCATTATAAAATATTTGCACTTGTTGCCAAGTGGCAAGTGCGTGGTGAGGGCATCGACGCAAAAGCTCCTTGAAGCGCTCCCATGTGTCATAGAGAGTCTCCGAGTCGATTTGCATGAACGACGCAATATCCGTGGGCAATTTAGCGGTCTTTGAAGGCGGGAAATATTTATTGAGAAATTTTTCCGCCATTTCGACCCATGTAGTGATGGATCCCCTAGGTAGGGAGCTCAGCCACTGCTTGGCCTTAGTCCGCAAAGAAAAAGGAAAAAGACGTAATCGAATGGCGTCATCGGTGACACCATTGATCTTAAAAGTGTCGCAAATTTCAAGAAAGTAAGAAATATGTGAATTTGGATCCTCGTCCGGTTGACCATCAAAGGTCACCGATTGTTGCACCATTTGTATGATGCTGGACTTGATCTCAAAATTGTTCGCCACCGTGGGGCGAACAATACGTGATTGTGTGCCCTCCAAATTCGGACGCGCATAATAGGACATGGTCCGTTGCGCGTCCTCATCAGGATTTGACTCGTTAAGATTAGGAGGATTAAGATTATGATCCATATTCGCTGCGTTAGTGTCCCCGATCGACTCTTCAGATTCTACTTGATTTCCCTGATCACGAGAATGGCGGTGCCTCAAAAGGGTTCGCTCGATCTCCGGATCAAAAGGAAGAATCGAAGTGCTACCTCGGGTCATACACTAAAAAGAGAAGAAAGGAAGAAGAAAAACTAAAAAAAAAAAATCTTTTTGAAATTTAGAAAAAGCAAAATAAAATAAAAAGAAGCATGATAAAATTAATAGCTATCCTCTTTTCAAAATATCCACGAAAAATCACCGGCAACGGCGCCAAAAACTTGATATAGATTTTTCGGTTTTGAAATTTAGTGAAGGTTTGAGATTTTCTCCAAAACTATATTCGATTAAGGCAAGTGTACCTTATCGTCTATAGTATAGGATATTTAGGAATATCAATGTCATATTCCACGGGGCGCGTTGATTACTTCTACTTCGAGGAAAATCACCATTATCTTATCGACGAAAGTTTGAGGTTTGATTTGCTTAACTAAAATAAAGACAAAATGCAAGCTAAATGAAAAGATTAAACGAAAATAAAAAGACTTAATGTTTAACCATAGTGGAGGGGGAAAGGAAAGAAAAATCATTGCATGAAAGGAAGAGTGCTTAAGGAAAAAGAGAACATGAAAGAAAGAAAACTTAATTTTATTGAAAACCAAAACGATTACAAGCTTTAACTAAAGAGATTACAAGCTAGGAAGGAAAAGATTACAAGCTTTAACTAACTATTGCATAAAACTAAGAACTAGCACATTACATGAATTGAAAAGGAAGAACATGAAATTGAAAGGCATGAGAAAGCATTGAAAAACTTCACTAACAGCTCTAGCAACACCTCCCGCACTCCAAAATTCTCAACTCTGGACTCAAGGAGAGCCTCTGAATTTATAGGCAAAAATTTCAAGTTACACGCCCTCGGTCACGGGCGTGACCTAGGGCGTGACTGCACTATTCACATCAGATCCGACAGCGGCGTGGGCTTTCTGGACGGCGCGGCGAAAAGTGGACATTACACGCCCGTGTACTTTTGGTCACGGGCGTGACTTTGGACGGCTGCATTAAATGCAGCGTGGGCTGGAATTCGGCGCGGCGGCGAAGCAGAGATCACGCGGGCAAGTCACGGTCGTGACATGTGAGTCACGGGCGTGACTTAGGTTGACTTCTCGACAACATCTCAACGTCTCGTCAGCAGCCAGCTGGGAAGATTCTAATATTACACGCCCCTAGTCACGAGCGTGACACTTGGTCACGGGCGTGACCGAGGGCGTGACTCGTTGTGGACTAGCTCAATTGGCGCAGCATCGACTCTGGACTGATCTTTAGGTTACACGCCCTTGGTCACGGGCGTGACTGAGGGCGTGTACTTGTCAATTTCTCCAATTTGTCCCAAAATTCTGCAAAAATTGAAATTAAGCTAAATTAGAAACAGAATTTCAAAATAAACACTTATGACCTAGAAATGACATAAAAAGGAAAATACAAATTAAATATTTACAAAATTTTCTATTAAAAAGTTATAAAAATACTACTTATCAAAATGCAGCTCTGCAATCTGTCAAGACGATATTGTTCCTTCACGACGATATTGTCTTGATCAATAGATATTCTTCACGACGATGTAGTCGACATACTTTCTACTTTAGTACTTGGCTGATTATCTATATGAGATTGCTTCTTCTAAACGATATCACCGAGATACTTCCATATATGCAATATTTCTCCGATCTTCAAAGTAGTATGTTTCCATTAAGTCGACATACATCCTTCTTCAAGGCTTTATGTAATATCTCAATGATAGTACTTCTTCTTGACGATAACGTCGTCGAAACATCTAGACTTGGTCTTTCTTTGCTATTAGTTCTCTTCAAGACGATATCGTCGATATTTGAACTTAGCTTTCTCCACGACAGACGTACTTCAAGATGATCTCGTCGTCATCTGAACTTGGCTTTATCTACGACAAGCTTTCTTCATCCTTCAAGACGATGTGCCTTCATCAAGACGATATCATCGAAACTATTTCGACGATATGATACTTTTCTCCACGATTTTCCTGCTGAGTCTTGAGACGATATTATACTCAGTTAATTTTCATTACTTTTATCAACTATATACTAGTAATGTAGCTTTGATGCTTTCTCAACGATATGTCCAGTCCTAGATGATTTTAGACTTAGAAAATTTCCTAATATATGATTTATCTTCTGCAGTCATGAATAAGCTATATCATCAAATACATAATGCATTTATCATTGATCTGAACACTTCTTCAAATCAGGAATATTGTTGGCACAGTTCCCAACATTTTCATCTCGCGGGTCGGGAGCCATGTGGAGTCTGCCGAAGTCCCCCTTGAATATAGAAAACAATGTCTGCCAGCCATGGACCTTATTGGCGAGGTTCATGACTCAAAATTTCTTCGATCCAAAGTACATCTTCCCATGCTCCCGCACACGCGGAACATAAAGAAGAATACTTCTAGGTTGGAGCAGATACTCTCTGTACGCAAGTACACAATAAATGTCGTTATCGAGGCAATGATGTTTGGAGGGGGCTGTGTGGGCACTGCCCCATAGAAGTTTAGGATTTCCACCATCTCTGGAAATATGAGAAACGTCCATCCCGCATCGAAGTATTCGAAGGGGACAACGAGCTCAACATTGAAGATAGTTGTGAACTGCTCCTCCCCCTCTAGAAGTTGCACCGCATGGTGATCATCGATCTGATGTCACGACAAGAAGACAGTTAAGTCCATGTCTGGAGTCGAGGGGAGGGCCGATTAGCAACTCATAAAGATAACCGTGCATTCCATCCGCTTAGAGCTCGCAGTTTGTGTTCACACCATCTTGCTCTAGTTCTGTTGCACTAGTCAGGTAATAAATGAGGGTTAAGGTAGTCCTTATTTATAGAATAGTGCGGTATTTCACCTCGGAAGTCAAAACGCTGAATAGTTGCGGGGTTCGGGCAGACACCCTCCAGCAATCGCCATATTCAAAAGTTTTTTTGTCCTGCAGAAGAAATATCACAAGCAACTGCACCAAGTAATGGTGTTTGCAATTACTCAGCATGGGCATTCCCGGTCACAATTGTAGCATCATAAAAAGAAAGTGCAGATAATAAAAGTAATCAAGCACTTAACTGCGCAAAGTATAGACAGAATGTTATGAATTATTACAGGGCCAAATAAATATTTGTTCTCACAGCGCTCGTACATCATAACTCTCTCAGTAAGGTGCCCGCTCCACACCCAGGTGCGCCAAGCCATCAGTGACTTCGACAATGCAATGTGCGCAGACGCCAAAGCCTTGTTAAGCCTGGCACCAGATGCGTGTAGATCCCGCACATCTTCTCGGGCCCTCGTCGCATATCTAACAATTGTGTTTTGGGGAGGTGGTCGTAGTTGCGATCCCGAAGTCGTGGCAACCTGTGGATCACCCGACTGGAGAGACCCTGGGGTAAACGTCGCAACTTGTTTCTTCAATGTCTCTACCTCGTTATCTAGGCTGCTCGCCCGTGCCCGCGAAGCACACAGCTCCCTCCACAAGTCATTCAGCTCCATGAACACCTTCTTCAAGGAACCCATCGCGATCTCTGCAAAAGAATTTGCGGCGTCAAAGGTAAGTCTTATGAATTTTGTATATTTGTAAGGCTAATCGAAAGGTAGTGTAAGGGCGGATATACCAGTTGTATCCGCCGCAATTGTCTCCTCCGGAACTAGTTCAAATTCGCCAAAGGAGACTGCAAGAACGGCGAATAAGCCCGTCGTATCCGCCACAAATACCTCCTCCCGAGCAGGATCAAACACGCTAAAATCGATCACCCAGACAGCAGATGTCGTTTTAGGGGTCTGCATAGAGCACTTGAACCGCTCAGGGTATACCCTTTGTGATAGGTATACCCTTTGCGATAGCTCACCCAGCTTCCACCGCTAATGCAATTGGCCATGAGTCAACGGGCGCTCGTCAGAATCCGACCTACCAATGGAGGGATAACGATCGACTCGCATATGGGGAAAATAGAGAACCGACTAGAAGGTATCTGTGAGCATTTAGCTGTGCTCGCAACTCCCCAGGTCACCCTGGCATTCGCTCGCGTCGATCCCCCATGGTCTCCCAGAAGCTCACTGACATAGTCGCTCATCTGCGACAATGCCTCCACGGTCACCAGACCGGCGGAACACTTACCCTTGAAGTCGATGACGCTTCTACTTCAATCGCCCTCTCAGTAGCCTTGTTCCGAGCAGCTTTCCGCGACCGCCCTTCCCTTGGTGCACACTTTCTTTTCTTCTTTTCCACAGGCTTCCCGGCGAATGGCTTTTCTGGCTCCTTCAACTTGAGTTGCGCCTCGATCACCTTCGGCGTCTCGACGTTCGACAAATGTCCTTCTTCGGAAACTTCGTCCACATGGACATCCTCATCAGCCCTCATCGGCTCTGGTTCCAGCGTAGTTTGTGTGCCCGTGTCAGCCGACATATTAGTGTGCGCGGCATTATCTGCGGGCATGTCCTCGTCCGCTTCTTCTCTAGGAGTCTCCGCGGGGGTCTCCCCCTAAGGCAAGATCGTCGGGGTGATCGCGTCACCCCCGGGAGTCTTCTCAGCAGTCGATTCTCGACCCTGGTTTTTGGAGGCGTCCGCGCCTTCACAGAGGTATTCGCTAGCCACCACCGATGACTCCTCTGAGTTAACCTGTCTCTCGGGAAAATACCCAACCACCGGACCACGCACGGTCTCCTCCGGCTCCTCCAAATTAATGATGTCGACGCGAGTAGTCGCTCCTTCACCGGCGGCTTGATGAGTCTCATTTATATACAGTTTGATGGACTCATCCGGGCTAGTTTTCATCTCATGTGCATCAATTTCGAGCTATTATTGCATCTATTTCTCTTATGCTCATTCATGCGCATTTGCGTGCTTCGTGCTCCTTTTAAGCCCATTTTGGTGTGCGTTTGCGCTCCATGTTATTGGGGGTAAGCACATGGTGCTCCCCCAATCCTGTTTCGTTGTCTGATTGGTGCTGGAGGTGTATTCCCAGCTGGATTGATGTGCTTGCAGGTGGCTGGATCATCTCCTTTTGCCCAGAAATCATGATTGTGTATATCGCACGGTCATGCATTTTCTTGATGCACGGACGCCTGCGGTCGTGCGCCTTCATCTGGGTAGAAAGTCGGTGATCTGAATTTATTCGTGCGTTTTTACGCACGGGCGGATTCGCCCGTGCGCGAAGGAAACGCACGATCGCCTGTTTTGACTGATCTTTTAGCCAATCTGAATTTGTTCGTGCGTTTTTACGCACGGGCGGATTCGCCCGTTCGTGAGTAAAACGCACGGGCGCTGCTGCTTCTTCCTCAAGTCATTTTATTCGTTAAATAACGCACAGGCAACGCACGGTCGTGCGTTCGCCCGCGCGTGACTAAATTTCTGACTGTTTAGTATTTAAGGCAGGAGTTCTGCTGCAATCGGGATCCCCCACGGGAAAAGCTTCAGAAGCCCGCCATTTTCTCCCAGTTCGCCTCTCCACCACCGTTCGACCTAGGAGGAGCTCCGGCAACCATCGTCTTGCAAATCTTCTGCTGAAGCTCCCTCCTTGGCCTCCTCCATCATCCTTGAGCTCAAGAATGCCATAGACGGAGAGCTTCCGTTGCATTCAAGGTGTCGAACAAGAGTTACCTCAAGTTAGACCACGAAGAAGACGGGTAATAGTAGAGGAAGGTGATAGCTCCTCCGGACCCCGGACGCAACTGAAGACCGAGCATGTACGAGGATTGACAACCCTACGATTCCGGCCGATAATCTTCAGCATAGTCTTCGAGCTTTTGTTTTCTCTTTTCCCCTATGTTTTGCTTCAGAGTTTTCCTTGTATGTGCTTGTTATTGTGGATGATGTTCATAAACTCTATGTTTTAGTTAATATGATTTCATATTTTTGAGATCCTTTGTGGTTTATGAGATTTGAGGAGCGTTGTAGTCCACCATCCACTCCACCGCTTTGTAATGCTCCGCACTAGCAATTGCTAGCTGTGTGTTCAGCGATGAGGTGCATATGACCCTCATCCGCTAGCCTTCTCGTCCACCCGCTCACCGAAGCATGGCATCGCGGCCTGCACTCCATCCCGCCAAGTGAAGCGGAGCTCTAGGCCCGCATTTTCTGTAAGATCTCTTTTCTCAAAACCCGTTCGGGTACTTGAAAACTCGAACCTCTCCCGCATCGCACGGTTGAGGTGGATCTTCGCCCAGAATCACTGCCTTGCGGTGTCACCAACACTCGGGTCGGCTAACCCCGCTCAGCACCAACCATGCCGGCTATACGATCATAAGTAAAAATATGCCAAAATGAAGTACAGAAATAAAGGCATGTCCACAATCACATCATCATATATATATATATAATGAAATAGAAATGTCCAAAAAGAGAAATACAAGTAAGAAGGGCTTAAGCCCGATACATATCCAAAATAGTACTCTCTCACTCTCTACAACATGCGGAAACTACAACAAAACTCTCAAAAGCTGAAATCTAACTATCTCATCATCAACCTGGGGCGTCGTGGTGGTACGCTGCATCCGCTGCTCAGGTCCTGCCATCTCGTCCTGCTGCGCGCGGGACAACTCTGTCTCCTCGGACTCTTGCGGCCACACCGACCGTTAGTCATAAAGACTAAGTCGTTTTGTCCTCGCCTCCCTCTACGACTCCTAGGTACCGAGCGGGAGGAAGAAGCGGAGCACAACAAGGGGTAAACAGAAGAAGAGGTGACATGACACTAATCTAGCAGTGATAGGTAAAGCGGTAAAACTATCTAGCAGTATAGTGCAAGTAAATGACAGTAAAGTAGAGCATGAAGTAAAGCAGTAATAGAAATAAAAGTGTGGTGTAGTAAGTAAAACTAATCTACCATCACAGATTCGTACCTTAACTTATATGAACGCCCATACGACATATAAGTTAAGATGTCCAGGTAACCCATCATATAAAAGAGTCCATACTAATTTATATGATGGGGGTATGCTAATGTGTATGTTATGCTATGCTATGCTTATGATGATTTAATGTGTTTATGCAATGTGACTCGCCCACACGACTCCATGCGCACAGACCTTTATAGTTCCCAATTTGTTAGAAAGGAAGCCAACCTTTCGGGTACCGACCATCGTGGCTCACGGTGGCAGTGGATCGGGCACTCCACATCCTAGGCGGGTGTGGTCACTACCAAGCCTAGACCTCATGTACGCCTCAACGCTAAGAACACAACAGCGGAGCTCCTGCGTACTCTTGCTGGAATCCACCAGACTTTAAGGTCGGGGTGGGTTATTAGGGATTGTCTTCCAGACTGCGGTACTCAAACTTACCGGCCCTTTAAACCTCACCCTCACCTGAGTCAACGTACTACCGTCGGTGACACGACTAGCCTAGTACCAAAGACTCGCCACTATTTGAATAAGTAACATGTGTTAACAAGTCCACCCGAGCTTCCGGCTCAGGGTCTAACACACAAGCTGATCCAACCCATCTCCCTCCCAAAGGAGATCCATAACAGTTCACTGACCTAATTAGGCTACTCTTGCCTACAATATAGTTAGCGTTATATTTAAGGTGAATCTTGGACTTCCCGCTGTGTACCCCGTAAAGGGGTTCCCAACGGTACTACGGATTCAATGGGCTCAACCCCACCATCCTCCTCAAGACAATTACTTTAGTTGGTGATTAACATTTTGTTCACCCTTCATTATTTCATATACTTAAGTGACTTAGCTCAACACCCGTCCCACCCAATTGGGTTGGACGTACCTCCACAACTCATACACTAACCCTGACACAACCTCACAGCTAACCCTAGGTTTGACCCTCCTTGAATCATTGTGAGTTATCACTCAAATACTGAATGGATATAAGTACTAAACACTACCTAGGGGTCTGAATTGCCTAAAATTCAAAATTCTGTTTTTCCTAAACGCAGACCACTAAGTTGAACTAACCTCAAACCTCATAAGGGAATCCTTCTGAAAACCTCATCACCAAGGTCTGGTATAATTATCCTAGGCTCCCACTGACCTTAATAAGGTATGTTCCAATTTCCATAATTTTCCATATTAATTTGATATTTATTATAATTTAAAGTAGTTCAGGCCTTAAGTCAAATTACACATGAACTACCCTCAAAATCCTTCTACATGCTACATGAAAATTATCCGTAAGGTAATATCCCATATCAAGGTGGTTCACTGAGTTCCATGACCCTAGGATGTCATTTGGCCTACTAAATCATCATAGTTGTATAATTACCAAAATGCCACTATAATTAGTAAAAATAGTATTTCACATCTGAAAATTCTACAAAAATTAACAAGTGTCCAGATGGGGATTTAGAGTCCTCTGCCAAAGGATTGTGTCATTACCATATGATTTGACATTTTAAAAAGATTTAACTTCCAAGTGTTGTAAATACCAATTTCTACATGAGGTATAAGAAATACCAATCTACAGGCTTCCAAATAATTATCTTGGATATATATTAACCTCAAATGACATATAACCAAGTTTCATAATCTTGCCCCATGATTTGACATTTTAAAATGATTTTACATCCAAATGTTGTAAATACCAATTTCTACATGAGGTGCAAGAAATACAAATCTTCAAGCTCCCAAACAATTATCATGGGCATGTATCAACATAATATGGCAGATAACAAAGTTTCATAATCTTGCCCCATGATTTGACATTTTAAAATGATTTAATACCCATGTGTTGTAAATTCCAATTTCTACATGAGTACATGAAATACAAATCTACAAGCTTTCAAACAATTATCATGGGCATATGACAACATAAAACGACAGATATCCAAGTATCATAATTTTACCCAATGATTTGACATTTTTCATAATTAAATTCTTCTAAGCTAGTAAGCACTTAAAAAAAATCCTACACAAGGTATAATGCTTCAATAAATCATAACAAAGTTACTATAGTCCATTTTCATCACTATTCAGCCACTGATAAAGTTTCAAAGCCATACAAGGTCATATGACCATGCACTTTGTTTATTTAAGGAAAAAAGGGCAATCTCATTTATTAGGAGAAAAATACTTAAATGACCCTAAAAATTCCCATTAAATTACTTAAGTCATTTTATGCTCTTAAAAACATATCTACAAAGTTCTGAGTCAAGGCAAGGAAATTTGGTCATATGTCCTTCACAAATCCCAACTTTGCAACCTTAAGAGTTTACCTTTAGGGTTTTAGGTCACACCACCCTAATGGCTCCAAATGGCCCATTAGGGTGTGTCACAAGCATTTGAATATCAAAACCTACATAATCATCATGATGGGAGGAGGCTAACTCACTCAACTCCTCAAATGGCCTAAACCCTAATTTGACCCCTTAAGGCCCTCATTAGGGTTTCCCATTTCCCATATCAAAACAACTCCAAATGGAGTGAAAAATTAGGCAGGCACTACACGTGTACTAAAGAGCATGCCACCAAAATTTGGTATCATTAGGACATGATATGCTCCAAAAATCAACATAATTTAAAAATCCTAATTACCACAAAAACCCTAGGTAACGGTGCTCATCAAGGGTTGTTCTTTGGGAAGGGGGTGCCCCTAGGGTATACCTACACATGGTTAAAAGCTTAGCCTCAAAGCTTGAGGGGTTTGGGCGAGGTAATTAATTTAGTGGACTGACCTAGTGTAGGACCAGTCCTAGTAAAACAGCTCCCTAGGGAGCTGTGGGTCACCAAATGACCTGAACTTAAGCCCTAATGAAAGTCAAGACCAAGGCCTACAACTTTCATGTTGGGCACTTTTTCTAATTCAGCCATTAAGAGGCCTTAATGAATTGTAGAAGTGGCTGGTTTAAATAGGGCAGAAAAGCTAATATAAAGAATTAATTAATTAGAGTTATTAGTGATGCGCACGAATCTTGGCGCAAATCTAATGGCAGCGACATCGTCTTCTTCCTCAGCCAACGGCTGAGATTCAACCGCGCTGGGTGAGCTTGCGACCAAGATTCCCAGCGATCCAGCCACCACCACCGCCGGCCAGCACCACCGACACCTTCGTGGTGGTCGGGGCTACCATCCACCGGCGACTGGCGGCCGGAGGCGGCGGTTTCCGGCGATCCCAGGCGTCCCAATTTGAGCCGATTTCCATGGAATCGAAGAGTGGATTTGAGCTCAATTGAGCCCGATTCTTCAACGTTTTGTGATAGGAAGCTAGCATGGGGGGGGGGGGGGGGGGGGGGGGAGGAGAAACGAACCGTTATTGGGGCGTGGCGGCGGCTCCGACGATAGTTTGCCATGGAAAAGCTTTGCTCCGGCGACCCCGCTCCCGATCTCGATTCTACAGCTCTAGCTTTGCTCCAGGTGTCGTTCTCGACTGCTCTATCCCTTCTGAAGCTAATGGTGTGGTTGGATTGAAGTGGGGAGGCCTCTATGGGTTGTTTTGAACTTAGGCTTCATCGGGTAGCCTCCTTGCTGCCACCCTCCTGTAGCTGCCGGCCTCTTGCTTCCCTCTGGGTCATGCCCAGACCCACAGCAATCAGGGGAGGCCCCTAGGCTGATTGGAGGTGGAGTGTAGAGGGGGGTGTTTGCTTTTGCTTTTGCTTTTAGCTTTATGCTTTTTAATCCCCTTTTTGGTCCCCCCTTCTCATTTGATTAATCAAGCCTAAGCTTTGGGTTCAGTCCAAGGCATGTCTTAGGTCCATGAATAATTGATTAGATGATAGGGGTTGGGTCTCATTGAAATTAGGCCTAGAATCCCCTTTAATAGGCAATGTTGACCATGGTTGACTTTGGTCAACCAAGGTGAGTGGGTTGACCCCAATTGGGGGTAATGGGTCCCTTAACATCACCCAACATTGGTTGGTCCATGGTGGGGCTCCAATTGGTTCAATTTAATCAAAGGGGGTGTAGGTTTGACCAAAATTGGGTAAAGTTTGACTTTTGTCAATTTCATGAAATTGGGTCCCACCCATGTGCAATTTCCATCCTATAGGCCCCCCTTAGTGGTTAGGGCATCATAAGTGAGGTCAATTTGGACAATTGAGGGTCAATTGACCTAGTTGAGGGGCTTAGGGTTAGGTTGATTTTGAGCTTTGTGTGCACTTAGCAATTTCTACCCTAGCCTAGAGCACTTGTGACCACTCATCTCACCACTATGCCCTAACATTTCCAAAGGGTCTAGAAGGATTGGGGATGTTACATTTTCTTTCTCTGTTGCTAGCTTAGGAAAACCATCATCAAAACCCTTTTTTCATTAAGTGTTTAAGTATCTATATAAGCGTTTCCCTAACAAGGAATCATACACCCCATCTTGCATTCGGGGAGACTCTCCCAATTATATTACTTGTACGGCCGGTGCACTTGCCGAAATCGCATCACGGCTCGGCTCGCCTTTTTGGTGGCCTTCTTCTGCGGCTTTGACCCCTTCTCAGGAGTGTCTTTCCACACCTCAAGCCCTTTGGAGGTGGCATCCTTCGAAGGATCGCTCCTCAAAAGGCTACTCATCTCGGGCATGGTGAACCCCACATCCGAATTCACCTCTTTCTGTGAGGGAACCTGCGCAACTACGTCCGGATCGACAGGAGCCTTCGGAGGAGGAGTCACTGCATTCGGGGTCTTCGAGGGCAAACCGCCCATCCCCTTTTTCAAGGCACGTGCTGGAACCTTGGAGGTTGTCGCGGCTACCTTGGTTTCCAGCACTCGAGTCTTCTTCTTGAGGAACTCCTCCATAATGAACTTGTTGCGATCATTCATCATTCCAAGATGTATTCGAAGCAAGCAAGGAAGACCAATGCAGAGTGATCCAGATGAGCCTTGCCTCGGGCTATTTATAGATTTCAGCAGCACAAGGACTGAGTTTGCAGTATCCGTTGTTACCAGTATACTACTTCGAAGCCCGCGCGGACTTAAAAAATGTGGGAATTCCTGCAACCACAGTCAGAGCAAGCCTTTGGCGCCCAGCAGTAGAGGCGGTTACCATCCCGGTAGTGGCACCTTTTCCAGTCCCAGAAAGGTGTGCGATTACGTATTGAGTAATCGCGCCCTCCCTCCAGCTAGCAGCTTCCCAAGTCGGTCGGCCCTCACCAGCAGATGAAGTCCCAAGGGGTTCAGACGAACACCCTAGGAGTCCACCCCAGCTCCCCTCTCTCTCTCTCTCTAGCTAGTAGTGGCTCATGTGGTTACATGCTGTTGTAACTGCACAAGCTCTTCTTCTCTGTTTCCTTGCTGGATTCTCATATTTCCTAAGCAACTAGCATTTAATGCAGCATTTATTGCGCCTAATCATTTCGGGTGGCCCTCTATCAGTATAAAAGAGAGCCAAGGGTGCCCAGAGGAGACACAAAACTTGAGCCAAAATCTGTCACGTAGTAGTTGTGGTTACCAGTTCTAAGTTGCCTTCAATTGCCTTCTCTTCTAGTATTATTCGCATGTAATTATTTATAATAGCTACTTTGTGAAATAATACCGTCAGCAGCAAGTGGTATTTGTGGCTGCGAATAAATTTGGTGTGGTTGTTCGTGACGAGCTCATTTTCTCTTCACTCTGTTCGCCCGACTCATAAGGGTTAGTAACGAATTGCTTGCTGTCTCTAATTTTCTCATCGCCTTCAAATCCCGTCGCTGAGTGTGGAGGTGTAGACATTTTTGGTTCCAACACTCATCACTGATTTTTCACCGCTGCTTTTTCTTGCAGCCACTGCCATCCAAAATAAAGCCCAAATGCCTCCAAAATAATGATGATGCTTGTGATCATCGTTGCCTAACAGTGCTCAAGTATGTCAACTCCAAAAAAATGGCAATTGTTATAAGCACACCAGTTTTGGCTATTTGCAGACCAATTTCTATGAGTTATTACGCGTCTTTCAAAAATATGTCTTGTATATGCATTTTTAGGAAAAGTGTTCAACACAAAAGTTGTAGATCTCGATGAGATCTACAATTTTCGTGTTGAACTTTTCCTAAAAATGCACGCACAAGGCGAATTGTCGCCATGATCGTAACTATAGCGAATTTTTGAAAATACGCATTGTACATGCATTTTTAGAAAAAGTGTTCGACACGAAAGTTGTAGATCTCGACGAGATCTAAAATTTTGTGTTGAACACTTTTCCTAAAAATGCATGTACAAGGCTTATTTTCAAAATACGCGTAATAACTCATAGAAATTGATGTGCGAATAGCCAAAACTGATGTGCTTATAACAATTGCCAAAAAAATAGGAGTGATTGGGCTAGAAGACACCGCCTCTCAATATAATATAAAAAAATAAAAAGAAAAAAGAAAGCAAGAAGAAGTTTCGCTTGTGGCTTGATCTCCTCTGCAGAAGGAATGAAGAAAAGGGAGAAAATACATGAGTTTATAAACGTTGGGAGATGAGTCATGTTGAAATTCAATTTCATCAAAAAGTTTTACACGACAAAAAAACTGGAACATGCCCATACAATAGCAACAAAAACAAAAAGACTACAAATCAAAATCCCTGCATGCTTCTCTCACGCGTTCCATATGACTCTGATAAACTTGATCAAACAGTGCGTGTTTCGAAGCGGCGGAATCCGCAAAAATCAACATTCTCCCACGAGCTGTCTCCAACTCTGATAGAATCATCCCCCTCGTTGCAGCCAGAGATTCTATGTTCTGTAGCCCTCGTTCACAGTCACTAAGTTCAATTTGAATCAAAGAGTGCTCGGCCTCTTCCGCCCGAAGAGCCTTCTGTAAATCTTTAATCCTCTCTAAACGCTCCGTGCCTCGGGTTCTCAGTGTAGCGGCTCGATCATGAATCGACGTAGTTTGAGTTTCGAGCCTTGCTAGCTCGGCCTTCACCTGTGCTATCTCCTCGTCAAGCTTTAACACTTGATTTTTAAGACCGTCCCGGTGGCATTCGTTGCGCGCCGCTGATAAATCTTCGGCCATAATCAGCAACTCCCCCATACGTAATACTATGTCTGCAATGGGAGTTGGGTTTGACCCTAGATAGGTTGTTTGGCCCACAAATTTTTTAACGGCGTCCGCGAAATCATCAAAAGAGGGCGCTTTCCCCTCTGCAAACAACGGTCGCACAATCTTCCGTAGAAGGGCGCGGACCAGTGCAGCGTCGTCTGTATCAAGACTGAGATTCCCCAGAGGAATTTCTGTTGGAGCATGCGTTCCGCACTCGTCCGGTTTGAGAATAACAAATCCCGAATGTATTTGATCCTATTTTTGATTAATGGTGTGCAGATAACAGGTGCTAGAATAACATGACTTCAATTGGAGCAAAATGACATTTTCCAGAAATTTGAGCTATCGGATTTCCGACAGTGCTATCGGATTTCCGACAGCTCGTTTATTTAATCTCTGCGCAACGGTTTGGAGCTATCGGATTTCCGACAGCCCATGATCTGCCAATAACGCCAGGACGTGCAGCAGTTATCACACAGTGGTTAGGAGCTATCGGATTTCCGATATCGCTATCGGATGGCGACAGCCCACGATCTTCCGATAATGCCAGAACGTGCAGCGGTTACCTTGACTATCGGATATCCGACAGTGCTATCGGATATCCGACAGCCCACGTCTCAACCACGACCTCAACATGACGCAGAAACTTCGTTTTAGCGGGACACGTGGCAGCCTCTGGAGCTATCGGATATCAGCGACAGCAGCTATCGGACGGCGACAGCTCCTTTTTATTAAAAGGGCTCAAAACTTCGTGGAATTCAATACTTCAGATTTCTAAGCCTCCTTCCTGAGTGTTATTGTCCAGAGAGCTCCAGAGAACGAAAATCCCCATCCTTGAAGAAGAAAAGAGAGAGCGAAGCCGAAGATTGTACACGCATTCCAAGGAGACTTTCTCAAGGGCTCTTCGCTGTTTTGGTCCAGAAATTCTAAAGGGGGTTTTTCATATTGTATTTTCATTCATTCACTTTTCATTTTGTAATCGTTGGTAGAGAAATCGTCGTCTTGCGTGCGACGTCTAAGTCCTTGCGTGGCTTAGGGGAAAATCGCTTCCTTGTGTGGAGCGTCCAAGTCCTTGCGTGGCTTGGTGGGAAATCGTGGCCTTGTGTGCTACGTCTATATCTTGGGAAGATCTAGAGGATAGGCTTGGGCTTGGTCTTGGGAGAGACTAGCAATAACCTTCCGATCCTTGGGAGAAGGATTGGTAAACCAAAATTGTAGAATTTCTTATTAACTTATTTGTGCCTTGATCTTAAGCATTGTTAAGATCATTTTTATTGTACTCAAATTTCATGATTAATATAATTATGTCTTTTTCTTTAAATACATATTTTGTGGCATAATCTTTATCTTGGAAATTTGTGTTTTGATTTAATACTAAAATTGCATTGGTTTGAAAATATTTATAAGTAATTTTTTAGTAAAGTAAATTCTCTTTAAAAAAATTACTAAGTCAAAAATTAAATTTTAGACACACCCTTATTCGCCCCCCCTCTAAGGGCGTCATACGATCCAACAAGTGGTATCAGAGGGAGGTTACTCCAAAACGGTTTTACCACCGGGAGTAATGGCGCACAACGATCACGCGTTCGTTGAGGGGCAAGGAATTAGTAGGCCACCACTTTTTACGGGCACAGACTACAATTATTGGAAAACTCGTATGCGTTGTTTTCTAATTGCGCTAGATATTGAAGTCTGGAATATGGTAGAATCTAGTTACACTTCTCCAACATTTGTTGTAGGAGATGTAACCATGGATAAGCCCAAAGACAAGTGGGATGACAACGATAAATTAAAATGTAAGAACAATGCAAAAGCCATGAATGCTTTATTTTGCGCACTAGATCGCACTGAATTTAATAGAGTTTGTGCTTGTAATTCTGCATTTGAAATTTGGAATTTATTAGAAATCACTCATGAAGGTACTTCGCAGGTAAAGGACTCAAAGCTATTTCAACTGGAATCTGAATTTGAAAGGTTCAAAATGGAGGTAGATGAAGAGGTTGATACGATGTACACACGATTCACAAAAATCGTGAACGACTCAAAGGTGCTAGGAAAGGTGTTCTCAAATGGAGATTTGGTAAGAAAAATTTTAAGATCACTTCCCCCGAAGTTCAATCCTAAAGTGACTGCAATTTCCGAGTCACATGATCTTAAGACTTTAAAATTGGAGAGCCTCATTGGGAATTTGAAAACTCATGAAGTTGAATTAAAAATTCAACAACAAGAGTATATGGAGCCAAGGAAGAAGGGATTGGCTCTAAAATCTAAGAAGGAAGAAACTAGTGATTCTGAGGAGGATGAAGAAGATGAGGAGAGCTTATTTGTTAAAAAATTTAGAAAATTTATGAAAAATCCGGAGAGAAGAAATTCGTTTAAGAAGTATTTTAAGAAGGAGACCTTTAGGAAGAAAAAAGGAAAGGAGGGCGATGAGGAGGAAGAGAGACCGCCACCGGAGTGATATCACTGCAAGAAGTTAGGACACATTCGAAGCAAGTGTCCAAAGTACTTGAAAGAACTTAAAGAAAAGAAGCACAAAGGGTCGAAGAAGGTGTTGAAGGCGGAAACCTGGGATGATACTACTTCAGAGGATGCAAGCAGTTTCGACTCAAGTAAAGAGGAGGAGGCCAACATATGCTTAATGGGAAAGAGCGTCATATCTGATGACGAATGCAGTGTCCAAAGCGACACTGAGGTAACTCCTCCAACTTATGATGAATTATTTTCTGAATTTTTAAAGACTTGCAAATTTTTTGAAAAAAAGTTTAAAAGATAATGATCTTCTAAAATCTGAAAATGGAATTTTACTTAAAGAAAACAGAAAATTGTTAAATGAAATTAAGACTATTGGAAAAAGGGATATTTCTTGCCAAGAGTGTGATCACTCTTTGGGAAGAATTAAAGAACTTGAAGAATCTCTTTCCAAATCTCATTCTACAATAAAAATTCTTACTAAAAAGAATGAGATTTTAGAGAGAGATCTAAAATCTTCAATTTCCAAAGTCCATGAGGGAAAGAAATCTTTTGATCAGAGATGCGTAAATCTAGTATCCGAGAATACAAAAATGAGACACCAGATTCATGACTTAACACTAGCCATGAAAAAATTTGGAATGGGCCGAAGATCACTTGATATGATCTTAGGATACCAACGCCATGGATCTGGAAGGTCTGGGCTCGGATACACATCTGGAAGCTGTCGCCCGGCGACAACCACTGTCGCCGGCGACAGTGAAAATTCCAGAAAATTTACTTTTAAAAATTCTAAAATTAATGAAATATCAAATACTGCATCCTCATCCAGTAAAAGTCCAGAAAAGTTATACTCTTCTAAATACATTACTTGTGCCAAATGCAATAGATTTGGTCACACTACGGACTCTTGCTGGAAAGAAGGAAAAAGTAAAATCAAACAAATCTGGGTGCCTAAGGCTTCTACCTATAGTATGGGTGGAACCACTTGGGTAACCAGATCTTTACTCACCTCTTCTTTCTAGGTGTGTTGGCAGGTTAAGGACAAAGAAGACGTGTGGTACTTGGACTCGGGTTGTTCAAAACACATGACGGGCAATAAAGAGAAGTTCCTTAGCCTGGAGATGAAGAAAGGAGGAATTGTTACATTCGGTGACAATGGAAAAGGAAGAATCATCGGCATCGGTGTTGTGGGTAACGAAAATTTTTCAATTTCAAATGTTTTATTTGTAGAAGGATTAAAGCATAATTTGATTTCTATTAGTCAATTATGTGATAAAGGTTTAAATGTTTTATTTGAATCTTCTACAAATTTATGCAAAATTATAAATTCCAAAACAAATGAAATTGTTTTTACCGCACCTAGATGTCATAATGTATATATGATTAAATTTCTTGATTTTTCAAATTCTACCTTAAAATGTTTTTTATCAAAAAATGATGAATTAGATTTATGGCATAGGCGACTTGGACATGCTAGTGCCAAGTTAATTACAAAACTTTCAAAAGATAAATTAATTAAAGGTTTACCTTTGTTAAATGGAAATTTATCTTCTTCACTATGTGTGCCTTGCCAAAAAGGAAAATTTTCAAAATCATCTTTCAAAAGTAAAAACATTATTTCTACCACTAGGCCACTTCAATTAATACATATGGATTTATTTGGGCCAATTGGAATTTCTAGCTTAGGAGGTAGAAAATACACATTTGTATTGATTGATGATTATTCTCGTTTTTGTTGGACTTTATTTCTAACCTCCAAATCCGATGCATTTTCAGAATTTTCAAAATTATGTATGCGTATCCAAAATGAATTTGAGTTAAAAATTAAACGCATACGATCGGATCATGGAGGAGAATTTGAAAATGAAAAGTTTATTTCTTTTTGTACGGAGTTAGGAATTAAACATGAATTTTCCGCTCCACGCACACCACAGCAAAATGGTGTAGTGGAGAGGAAAAATAGAACTCTTCAAGAGTTAGCCCGTACAATGTTATCTGAATTCAAATTACCAAAATCTTTTTGGGCTGAAGCGGTTAGCACGACATGTTATGTAATTAATAGAGTAATGCTTCGCCCTATTTTAAAATTAACTCCTTATGAATTAATATTTAGTAAAAAACCAAATGTTTCTTATTTCAAAGTTTTTGGTTGTAAATGTTTTATTTTAAATTCTAAAGATTCCTTAGGAAAATTTGATGAAAAATGTGATGAAGGTATTTTTATTGGTATTCTTCAACTAGTAAAGCTTATAGAATTTTTAATAAAAGAACAAAAATAGTTGAAGAATCGATTCATGTTAGGTTTGATGAGTTTGCTTCATGTGTAGAAAAGAAAATTACAGGAAAAGAAGATGAACCCCTTCCATTGGTAGAAAATGAAGAAGAAGAACTTGGAGAAAATGAAGAAGAAAAAGAAGAAGAAAGAGAAGAAGAAAGATGAGAAGAAGATAGAGAAGAAGAAGAAAGAGAAGGATATGTGCCTCCAAGTGATTTGAGATTCTCAAAGGATCATCCAAAGGAGCTTATCATTGGGGATCCGCAAAAAGGGGTTAGTACTCGTTCATCACTACATGTTTTATTTTCAAACCTTTGTTTTGTTTCTGAAATAGAACCAAAAGATGTTTCCACCGCTTTAAATGATGAATTTTGGTTTTTAGCTATGAATGAAGAACTTAATCAATTTGAACGTAATAAGGTTTGGAATCTTGTAGAACGACCCAAAAATCGTCCTATAGTTGGTGTTAAATGGATTTTTAAAAATAAAATGGATAATGAATCTAGAATTGTTAGAAATAAAGCCAGATTAGTTGCAAAAGGTTATGCATAAATTGAAGGGGTAGATTTTGATGAAACTTTTGCACCCGTAGCAAGATTAGAAGCGGTTAGGATATTTCTTGCATTTGCTTGCTTTAAAAGATTTAAATTATATCAAATGGATGTCAAAACCGCATTTTTAAACGGGTATATAAAAGAAGAGGTTTATGTAGAACAACCCCCTGGCTTTATAAATGAGAAATATCCAAATTATGTTTATAAATTAGATAAAGCGCTTTATGGATTAAAACAAGCGCCTCGTGCTTGGTATGATCGATTAACTCAATATTTGTTAAAGCACGATTATAAAATAGGAAGTGCTGATTCTACACTCTTCATTAAGCAAATTGATCATGATTTAGTTATTTTACAAATTTATGTTGATGATATTATTTTTGGAGCCACTAATGAAGAGTTGTGTAATGAAGTAGTACAAATTATGAAAAATGAATTTGAAATGAGCATGGTTGGAGAACTTTCATATTTTCTAGGTTTTCAAATTACTCAAAAACATGATGGTATTTTTATATGTCAAACCAAATATATTCATGATATGTTAAAAAGATTTGGATTTGAAAATCTTAAGCATGCAAACACTCCTATGAGTACTTCTCTAAAATTAGGAAAAGATGAAAGTGGTGTTTCAATTGAACAAACCCTTTATAGAAGTATGATAGGGTCTTTATTGTATTTAACCGCATCTAGACCTGATATTATGTTTGCCGTTTGTTTATGTGCTAGATTTCAAGCTAATCCTAAAGAGTCACATTTAAAAGCGGTGAAACGTATCTTTAGATATCTCATTGGAACATCAAAATTAGGATTATGGTATCCTCATAATGATTCCTTTATTTTGCATGGTTTTTCAGATTCCGATTATGCTGGATGTTCTTTAGATAGGAAAAGCACTAGTGGCACTTGTCACTTTATCGGCCCTTCACTTATTTCATGGTCGAGTAGGAAACAGAATTCTGTTGCCCTCTCTACTACCGAGGCCGAATATATTGCAATAGGTAGTTGTTGTGCCCAAGCTCTTTGGATGTCACAAACATTAGAAGATTTTGGCATGCAACAAAGTAGTGTAGAATTAAAGTGTGACAATAAAAGTGCTATAGATTTAACTAACAATCCTGTATTACATTCTAGATCTAAGCATATAGATGTCCGACATCATTTTATAAGGGATCATATTAAGAAGGGTAATATAAAAATCAACTTTATAGGCACAGAAAATCAACTAGCAGATATATTCACTAAACCGTTACCGGATTCCCGTTTTTCTATGCTTAGGCTAGAATTGGGAATCCTAGATATTTCACAATGAATATATCACTACTTAGAACCTATAAAATTTTAATAAAAAAATCACAAAAGACTTATACATATCAAAAGAAAAACAATCTCTTAAAATAGACATTCACCAAATCAAACATGTTCACATAGTCAAAATTATTACAATAATTTAATCATAATGTCTGATAATAAAAATGCAGAAAATTAGGAAAAAAAAATCTGGGCATTGGAGCTGTCGGATGGCGACAGTGAGCTGTCGGATGGCGATATCCTCCAGAACTCTGTTTCAGTCCGACTCCTCCTCATTCCGACTACCAGCCCCACTGCTTTCAGGAATGTCAAAATCTGATCTCCTCATGACTGTCTTCCTCCGTCGACCATGACTGACGGATTGCCGACGAGGCTCCTCCTCTGAAGGCATCTCCCATTCCGCGGCTTCCGCAGGCGTAGGCTTTAATTTAAGTCCTTTCACAAGGAACTTCATAAATTTCTGCATTCGGGTCCGATCTTTTTTTCACCTCCACCTTATGTTCTTCAAATGACCTCCTATGTTCTTGGAAGTCGTCAATATGTTTATCCAACTTCGTTTGGAACGAGTCGAGTGCCTCCCGCATTGACCCTCCACGTGCTATTGGAGGCTCTCTCATTTCCATAGTCGGCGGCTTTCGTTGACTTTTCTTACCCTTAATATCCGCCGTTTGATATATCTCCGGGCAACAATCTCCAAGATAAAAATTTTGATCTATCCAAGAGTATTTCTTGTATAGGATACGTTGGATAATCGCACCCAAAGGGAGAGTGTGTGCCTTTTTCCAATCCGGATTTTTGAGGCGGTATGTATATCGCATCATAGATAAGAGGAGATCGGCCACATCACATAACTCATTCTCCACTATATAATACGTCACAAGACTAAGTTGAGCCGTAATACTGTGAGTATCACCGGACTTCAACATAATCGTATGCCTTAGTATATCTTGCACAAGACGAGCATCGTCTGTCAATGTCGTCAAAGTGGATATGAGATTTTTGGTGGAATTTCCATGCAATGACATGTTCACTAATGTCCAATCTCTCTCAAGTCTATAATTTTCCACAATATCCAAGATATTCTCACTTTCCATTAGACCAAACTCACTTCTTAAATCAAAAGGAGTGATCTCCACATATTGCCCTTGAATTTTGGATCTTACTCCTCCATTCAAATTGGTATATGCAGGATCCTCCAAATGATTATAAAATTCTCGGACTAACACTGAAGAGAAAATATCTTGAATAATAACTGAGAGTATACCTGCCTCAGCAAGCAAAAAATAAACTCGTTCATGTCTAGGGAGATCAAATTCCACGATCTTTGAAATTCCTATTTGTGCTTTTTCAATGGCCGGGAAACTTTGATACGAAGAATGGGCGTCTCCTGATTGACCTCTTCTTGATCTCCAACTTGAAGACATATCTGCATCAGACATAACAAAAATTTTACAAAAAAAAAAATGGGGAACAATTCTGGCACTGTCGGATTTCCGATACCACCTATCGGGAATCCGACAGCTAAAAATTTTTTTTGTGCCGAAAATTTTCATTTTACAACAATCTTCCTATCCCATACTCTAAACACTTTTCACATAGCAACAAATCTTCAACATTTCTAATATTTTTGAAAAATCAAAACTTTGGTGCAAAACACTATTCATCATCTTCTTCCTCTACCACTTCATTTTTTGTTGTTCATCATCATTATTCCTCTAAAGCTGAACCTATCAACATCTAGATCTACACAAAAACAACAACAAAAAAGGGAAAATCTTGTTTCAAAACACAAATACAACAAAAAATACTAATTTCTCTCACAAAAGACAAGATCCACATCTCTTATACAACCAGAAATCTAAAATATCTAGATCTACTAACCCTTATACAGTTTATCTTCAAAATACTCCATGAAATTCAAGAGAAATATGAAAATCACAAAACTAATGGAGAAATTTTAACCAAAACTTAAAAAAAACACAAATCTCACCTTAGATCTGAAGATTTCTGGCACCTGGAGCTCTAGATCTCAAAATTTCTCCCAAAACTGAAGAGAAGTGTTGGTCAAAAGACGAAACACGTCTTTTTATATTTTCTGAGTTGTCGGATGGCGATAGCTAGCTATCGGAAATCCGACAGCTCCCAAAATTTATTTTTTCTTTCTCACTAGTTTGTTCATTCCCTGTTTCTATACATGTTAATATGAGAATTTTGGTATCTTGCATAAAGTATTCTTAATGTGTTATTATTCCTAACAATAGCTTAACACATGCTTATGATGTTCAATCTTATCATATCATTGTGATGACACTTTCATATCGTTATTAAGAATTGTTTTCGCATGCCTCTAAGTATAAGAAAACTTTTATCTATGACAATGAGCACTCACAAACACTTGCTTTGGTAATACATATAAAAAAAAATTTTTTATACATACATCATGATTGCTCGAACATAACAAAATACATTTCATAATGTCACATTCACCTTTGTTACTTTGCACTTATTCAACTTTTACCATTTATGGCATGCAAGTGAATTCGGATATCCTTAACATCTATGAATCCTCTAAAAAAACTGGGAGGCAAATTCAAATGCAAAACATTCTTTTTGCCCAACATGTTGAAAAAATAAATAAAAATTGACAAGGATCATCCACCAAGCACTACTTAGCCTCCTGATAAGTCTTAATGAGCATTGTGAGGTTAAGCACCTTGGAAAGAATTGTAAAGTGTCTTGCAAAACCAAAGTGGTCCTTTTTTGTATATTTGCAAAGTTTCTGGTTCATAAGTATGGGCTTTATGTATATTTATGTTATGTTTAACAATTCCATGATCATGTATATTTTAAATATATTCATGTGTATTATTTCTCAAAGTATCACTACTACACTTCATTGTTATTTATAAATTTTCTTCTTATGAGAATTGGACCGAAACAATTCAAGTTTCTATATTGAACTGTGTCTCTCTCTGATATTTGAAATTGAATCTCATCCTGGTTGAGTTTATTTGATTCTATACTTTAAAACACATTACTAGAATGCTTAGATTCCTCTCTAAGATTACCTATCTCATTATCATATCACTTACCAAGCTTCCGCTAGTGTACTCCAACTTGTCATATATTCTTTCTCCATGACTAACATATCTCTGTAATACTCTTTCCTAGTCTGTCATCTCTATATTCATCTTTTGCTAATATCAAAGGGGGAGAAGATAATAAGAAATCAATTAAATCAATTAAATCCCTTAACACTACTAAATTAATTTAGTAAGCATATATGTAGGGGGAGTTTATATGTAGGGGGAGTTTATATGTAGGGGGAGAATGTTTTTAGGCGGGACTATATTAAGGGGGAGCTCATATTAAGGGGAAGATCATGGAGATCTTAAGCTCACAACACTTGTACACACATAAGTATTTTTCACTATCTCAATAGGATTTATTCGATTTCTTTTTATAAGGATTTGTTATTATCAAAAGGGGGAGATTGTTGGAGCATGCGTTCCGCACTCGTCCGGTTTGAGAATAACAAATCCCGAATGTATTTGATCCTATTTTTGATTAATGGTGTGCAGATAACAGGTGCTAGAATAACATGACTTCAATTGGAGCAAAATGACATTTTCCAGAAATTTGAGCTATCGGATTTCCGACAGTGCTATCGAATTTCCGACAGCTCGTTTATTTAATCTCTGCGCAACGGTTTGGAGCTATCGGATTTCCGATATCGCTATCGGATTTCCGACAGCCCATGATCTGCCAATAACGCCAGGACGTGCAGCAGTTATCACACAGTGGTTAGGAGCTATCGGATTTCCGATATCGCTATCGGATGGCGACAGCCCACGATCTTCCGATAATGCCAGAACGTGCAGCGGTTACCTTGACTATCGGATATCCGACAGTGCTATCGGATATCCGACAGCCCACGTCTCAACCACGACCTCAACACGACGCAGAAACTTCGTTTTAGCGGGACACGTGGCAGCCTCTGGAGCTATCGGATATCGGCGACAGCAGCTATCGGACGGCGACAGCTCCTTTTTATTAAAAGGGCTCAAAACTTCGTGGAATTCAATACTTCAGATTTCTAAGCCTCCTTCCTGAGTGTTATTGTCCAGAGAGCTCCAGAGAACGAAAATCCCCATCCTTGAAGAAGAAAAGAGAGAGCGAAGCCGAAGATTGTACACGCATTCCAAGGAGACTTTCTCAAGGGCTCTTCGCTGTTTTGGTCCAGAAATTCTAAAGGGGGTTTTTCATATTGTATTTTCATTCATTCACTTTTCATTTTGTAATCGTTGGTAGAGAAATCGTCGTCTTGCGTGCGACGTCTAAGTCCTTGCGTGGCTTAGGGGAAAATCACTTCCTTGTGTGGAGCGTCCAAGTCCTTGCGTGGCTTGGTGGGAAATCGTGGTCTTGTGTGCTACGTCTAGATCTTGGGAAGATCTAGAGGATAGACTTGGGCTTGGTCTTGGGAGAGACTAGCAATAGCCTTCCGATCCTTGGGAGAAGGATTGGTAAACCAAAATTGTAGAATTTCTTATTAACTTATTTGTGTCTTGATCTTAAGCATTGTTAAGATCATTTTTATTGTACTCAAATTTCATGATTAATATAATTATGTCTTTTTCTTTAAATACATATTTTGTGGCATAATTTTTATCTTGGAAATTTGTGTTTTGATTTAATACTAAAATTGCATTTGTTTGAAAATATTTATAAGTAATTTTTTAGTAAAGTAAATTCTCTTTAAAAAAATTACTAAGTCAAAAATTAAATTTTAGACACACCCTTATTCACCCCCCCCTCTAAGGGCGTCATACGATCCAACAATTTCAACATGAAGCAGTAGAGTCGCCAAAGCTGCATCAATACGAGCCCTAATCAATGAATCTGCAACCATTTCAGAATTCTCGTTAGGTCCAATATCTATTAAAACATTGGTCTTTAGTTTGATAAATATCTATATCTATACTATATAATTTAAAAAAATTTAGACGGTGATGCTCCTAAAATAGGACCAGCAAATAAAGAAACATGCCGTTTTTTTAATATTAGCGGCCCACACATGGTTCCTCTGATTCTAGGGTGCAGCAGCAATAGTACTTGGTCGTTGCCCGAGCGATGATCGGGTATTATCGCACACTACCCAGGATATTTTTAAATAAAAAATGGATTATTTATTTAAACAGTATTTTGATAGAAATATCAAACAATAATATAATAAAGATGATAAGATTTGAACCTGAGAGTATTCCTCAAACACTATTATCATCAATTGCACTTATTAACTTACATGAAAAACGTGTGATAAATTTTCAAATATACGTGAGTGATAGTGCACGGGAATAATGTAGCAGTAGTCGGTCACTGCCTCACGTTGTTTACAAGTGACACGGGCAATCAAGTATATTGTCGCAAACGGACGGGAAAAAATCAAGTGTATTCTCGCGCTGTCACTCACGTATATATATAAGAGTAAAGACCCAGTTTAATATAAAGAAACCTGCAAATCTGTAGTTAGACAAATTTGGAAATTGCAGGTGGTGGATAAGGGTGCAAGGAGCAAAATTCTTCAATCCGCTCAACAATTGAAGGTTACTTACGTGTATCAGAGCTTGATCCACCTAGACTTATAAAAATTCTCTCAGCCATTGCAGAATTTATCTCCTCGGTAGAAACTGAAGGAATATCATTCATGGGCTTGCCAGCCAGCGTCTTCTCAGGAATTTCCATCCCCTAAAGAGAAATGATCTCCTTTAGAATTCGCATAAACAGACACTAAAAATTGAGATATCAACATCTCATATCCCTTCAAGACTTTTAGATAAAATCTTTCAAAGACAAATTGGTAGTAAAGTAAAAAAAAGATAAAATGGTAGTGATCAGACAACATGGCATTCCTTCAAATACTCCTCCGCCTTTTCAGCCTGCGGGTACGCATAAGCTGTGGCAACAGAAATAGCGAGGACATTCTTGTAAGCGTTGATGAACATGTTGGGTATTGCCGCCAGAGTGGGAAAAGACAGAGCCAGCGAGAGTGCAGTGACCATAGAAAGCCCAGTCGAAAACTTCTCAATGAGATTCTCCTCAAGCGGAGCACAAATAGCAGCCTCGGAAGAGGCCGCCTTCTCATATTGTTCCATAATTTCACCCGCATCCTGATTAATCTTGGTTGAGATGTTGAGCGCCTGGAGGACAAAATGAAGATTAAAAAACACAAATTGAAAACCTAAACATACAAATCAGATGGTGATGTGTATTTTGTGAGCCTTGAAGAATGAAGTCGAGTATTGCATAAAATATACATACTAGAACATTTGGCTTCATATTTATAACTTATAATGTTCCAATTTATAAATAAATATTATTTTTTAACTTAAAAGATATTTTTATGTTTGACCAAAACAACAATAAAAACTTAAAAGTGAAGCCTAAAATTCTAAAACTAAAGTAACATATAATATATTATGTTGCATGCATTAACAATTGCTACAACTTTCACTTGAAATTGTAACATTCATGTATCCATCGACAATACTTCAAACATTGTTTACAATTATGCTCCCAAGAGGAGGTTGATGGTCAAAATTTTCATCACCAATCCCATGGCAAAATTGAAGGCTTAAGAAATGATGTTCAGGCTCATAGACAATCATATAAATAAGATTATAGGGCCACACAAATCTGATCAAATTGTGATGAGAAGCAAGGGTCCGCACTGTCACGGCTTACCCTCTATGGGGTTAGCCTCTGGAGATTTCTAGAAAAATCTAGCAGCATGTAGAGTATTTTGTACATAGTATTCTAGAAAAGTGTAGAAGCAATCTAGAATGGTCTCATGAGAACATTCTAGAGAACTCAGGAAATATGTACATACATGAGAGTGGTAGAATAATCTAGATATGAGGTAGTCTAGATCCTTTCAACCGTTGGAGGGAAAGTCTTTTGGGGCCTATAAAAGGGGAAGGCCCCCTCATTTGTACATCATCCGAGAATTCAAGTAATCTAAGCATTTTAGCTCTTACACTATCTTGCTCTCTCGATCTCTCTTTCAAAGTGTTCACCTACTCATCTTGCCACGATCTATGTTGAAGGAGGCTAACTTAGCTAGCTGCGAAGGAGCGCGGAAAATATCTAAGGCCGCACGCGACATCGTCAAGGGGACAAGTCCGTGACAGTTGGTATCAGAGCTAGGTTGACTCAAGTTCGTGGTTCATGCTCAGGAGTAAGATGGCTTTGGAAGGGAATAACAACACAAGCATTGTTGACGAGCACGGTAGGGCAGCCGAGGAGAAAAGAGAAAGAAAGAGTAGGGACCAAAGCAAGGGTCGTGAAGGTTCCAATATGGAGCAGAATGTGGTGGACCAGGCAGAGTATGAGGCATTGCGGGATGCTTGGTCTCACAACGGAAAGTGGAGCATATTTGTAAGTACTTTGACACTTTTCATGAGGAGAAAAAAATGCAAATGGATGTTGATCTTCTTAAAGAACAAGCTATGGGAAAGTCGGAATCCTCTCCCAACGCTTTTGATACTATTATTAGCTACTTCGAAGAGAGCTTAACAAATCTTGAAATAGAAGTGGAAGATTTGCGCAAGTGAAGCCCTACAAATGGTGGGAATATTGGAGTCATGGTGAATACAAAGCTTGATGTGCCAAAACCCAAGAAGTTTGCAGGAAAGTGAGATGCAAAATTGGGTCAAGCAAGAGGTCAAGAGGAAAGACCCAAGGACCACCAGAGATGTCATTGTTATCGCCAAGTCTCTTATTGAATTCCAACACCAACCAAGGAGAGGAAGGATAAGTTCAACTATGGAAAAGGTGGGGGAGACCGACGAGACAACAAGGCCACTCACTTCAAAGGAGGATCGAAGACTTTGCCCGACCCGCGTAATGAGTTCGGAGAGAGGACGAAGAGCTTCACACCAAGAGGCAGATGCTATGTGTGCAAGGGGCCACATCCGATGAGCAGCTGCCCAAAGTTGGGTTCATTATTAGCTATGGTGGAGAGCCAAAATGTGGCTCCATCGGAAGAAGGCACTTCTCAAATGAGTTCATTGCAATTACTAAAAGCTTTGAGCGTGCATCCAACGAAAGATACATCCAGCAAGGGGCTGATGTATGTGGAAGATATGGTGAATGGGAGGGCCACCAAGGCCTTAGTCGACACTGGAGCTTCATAACTTCATGGCCGAAGGAGAGGCCAAGAGGTTGGGCTTGCAAGTTATGAAGGGTGGAGGTTGGATCAAGACTGTGAACGGCCAGGCGAGGACGCTTGATGGAGTTACACGCAATGTGGAGTTGCGCATGGACACCCGGAAGGGCCAGGTGGACTTCTCTATAGCACCCATGGATGACTTCAAGGTCGTGCTTGGGATTGATTTTCTGGAGAAGATGCAAGCCATAGTCATGCCAGTACACCGCTCGATTTGCATCTTAGAAGAAGGAACTGCATGCATGGTCCCGGCGGTACAAGGACCATCAAAGGAAGGGACGAAACAGTTGAAGGACTTGTTGAAGAAAAATAAGGCTTGGCTATGGACGAATGAATGTCAAAGAGCCTTTGAAGATTTGAGAGGTCGTCTTATTCAAAACCCCAATTAGAACATCACCTCTCGCTGACGCTCGAGCATACTGAAGTTTGCACTGAACCGATGCTTGTCTTGCCTGACTTCAACAAGCGATTCGAGTTGTATACGGATGCATCAGACGTTGCAATTGGTGGAGTGTTAATGCAAGGTCACCCCTTAGCATTTGAAAGTCGCAAACTCAATGAGGCGGAACGACGGTACACTGTCAAGGGGAAGGAGATGACAGTCATCATACATTGCTTACAAGTTTGGAGGCATTATCTACTTGGAGCCCAATTTACAATCAAGATGGATAATGTTGCAACCACATATTTTCAGATGCAGAAGAAGCTGACGACGAAGCCAGCACGATGGCCTAGCAGAGTTTGACTTCATCTTGGAGCACAAGGAGGGGAAGACAAATGTTATGGCAGATGCACTAAACGGCAAAGCTGAACTAGCCACGATGTCCATGGCTAAAGGAGGGTTGTTGGACAACATAAGGCAAGGGTTGAAAGAGGATTCTCTTGTGATTCAACTCATGCAATTGGCTAATGAGAGCCAAGCCAGGAGATTTTGGGTAGAGGATGGGCTACTCTACACCAAGGGAAGGCGATTATACATCCCAAAGTGGGAAAACCTACGGAGGGATCTCATCAAGGAATGCCATGACACAAAATGGGATGGACATCCGGGTCAGAAACACACATTGGCTTTGATGGAGGGGTCCTACTTCTGGCCACGGATGAAGGATCGAGTTGAACTATATGTGAAGACATGTCTAGTTTGTCAACAAGACAAGGTGGACAACAAACAACCCGCAAGACTCTTGGAATCATTGCCTATAGCGGAGCATCCTTGGGAGTCGGTGACACTTGACTTCATCAATGCTTTGCCAAAATATGAAGGGTCCGGATCGATCTTGGTGGTGGTAGATCGATTCTCGAAGTATGGCACATTCACCCCTTGCACAAGGGGCACTACCGCGGAGGAGACAACGCGACTTTTCTTCAAGAACGTGAAGTTTGGGGGTTGCCGAAGACTATTATTAGTGAGGACAGTGAAAGAGCACGCAAGCGAATGAAGAAATGGGCTAATTCAAAGCGATGGATGGTGGAGTACACAATAAGGGAAAAGGCGATGGTAAAACACCTACCCCAGCAATTCAAGGTTTTGCGCGGCATGCACAAAGACTTGGTTAGAAGATATGAAGGTCCATTTCTGGTGGTTGCCAAGGTGGGTAAGGTCTCCTATTGACTCGGCCTACCAGACTCTTTGAAGATAAATCCGGTATTTCATGTTAGCATGTTAAAACCTTATTATGAGGACAATGAAGATCTTCAAAGAGGAACATCCCATATAACACCTCCTGTGGTGACAACATCTTTTGATAAAGATGTGGAAGATGTGCTCACAAAGAAAATTGTGCGGTGAAGAGGTGTGCAACCTATCACACAATACTTGATAAAGTGGAAAGGAAGGCCAGAGTCCGAAGCTACATGGGAAATATTAGAAGACCTCTGGCAATTCAAGGACATCATCCAGCAGTACAAGGAGGCGAGGGAGTTGCTAAGTTAGGTGAGGGAGGATGTCACGGCTTACCCTCTACAAGGTTAGCCTCTGGAGATTTCTAGAGAAATCTAGGAGCATGCAGAGTATTTTGTACATAGTATTCTAGAGAAGTGTAGAAGCAATCTAGAATGGTCTCATGAGAACATTCTAGAGAACTCAGGAAATATTTACATACATGATAGTGGTAGAATAATCTAGATACGAGGTAGTCTAGATCCTTCCATGCTTTAGAGGGAAACTCTTTTGGGGTCTATAAAAGGGGAAGGCCCCCTCATTTGTGCATCATGTGAGAATTTAAGCAATCAAAGCATTCTAGCTTTTACACTCTCTTGCTCTCTCGATCTCTCTTTCAAAGTGTTCACTTACTCATCTTGCCACGATCTGTGTTGAAGGAGGCTGACTTAGCTAGCTACAAAGGAGCGCGGTAAGGAGCTTAGGCCGCACGCGACATTGTCAAGATCTGTGTTGCCGGCAAGCTCTATCCCGTCACGGTTCTTCACTTCGATCGGCGGCATCAAACAACATCCTCGTCGTCAAGCTCCTTCCCCATCGTTCTAGATCTGAAGCATTTTGGTGTTCTCATTTTCAAATCTTAGCATTTTTGGTGGTCATTTTTAGATCTGAAGCATTTTTGGTGTTGTCATTTTCAGATCTGAAGCAATTTTGTTTGATATTTTAAATAAATGAAACATGAAATCACGGCTCATGTAAGCCTGAAAATGAAGATCAGAATGCAGGAAGAAGTACCGAAACTCCAGGAGCAACACTCGAAGTAGAGAAAAGGCAGGCATTTGCTTCTTCTTCTTCCTGATAAGGTGTGTTGGAGTAAAAGCCCAGGAGGCCTTCGCCAGATTGGATTTTTGTGAGAGGATTAAGCCCTCTTAACAATAATTAATGGGAGAAATGTGAGTAGGGCCTGATTTCAGGTAATTAATAAAGGATATAAGGGATTGAAAACTTACAAAACAAAATATTGGGACTGAAATAAAAAAAAAACGACAAGTTTAAGGACTGAAATAATAGTTTTACCTTGTTTTCTAATATTCCCACTGTTTAAGCCTAAATGGGCGCAAGTACATTGACAACTTTTATTACTAGCAGGTTTTTATTATTTTATGTCCATTTGTTTAAGCCTTGATGGGAGGCATGTGAACTATTTATAGGGGCGGGCAGCATGGTTACGATAGATAAGAAATATCAAAATCCTCCTTATCTCTCTCTCTCACTCCCGCTCTATCTCTCTCTCTCTCTCTATATATGTACACACGCACAGGGGCGGACCTACGTGCAGGCATACCCGGGCACGTGCCCGGGTTAAAAATTTCGCGCACAGTGGTCCGCCCCTGTTATCGGCTTATCGCGATTCGCGAGTTGCGCTAAAATCATTCCGCATTTCCGTCGGTTTGCTTGCTGCCGAACTCAACTGGCGACGGACGACTCGATGGGCAACTCGCGACGGGCATCTCCTCGACTCCCTTATTCTCCGACGGGCATCTCCCTCATTTTGCGACTGCGAGTCTGCGACAGGCGACGAGTCCGACGACGCCTCTCAGCCTCTGCTTTGTCTTCAAGTGACGACTTAATTGTGGAAGAATCATGTAGTAAGAGACAACAACATAATTGTGTTGAGGAACTGCTTTCTGATCCTGGGTTAAGGAACTGTATTTTTGGCTTTCCGTGGTCATCATGAGTCCAATAAGTCAACAAACAAAAGAAATTTTTTGGAGCTTTTGGAGTTTTTGGCGTCAAATAACAGTGATGTCAAAGTGGTGGTTTTGAAAAATGCTCCAAGTAACTGTCAATTAACAACTCCAAAAATACAAAAAGATATTGTTTCCGCAATTGCAAGTGCTACAACATGTGCAGTAATTCAAGACATTGGACAAGATTGTTTTACAATCTTAGTTGATAAATCTCGTGATATGTCAAATAAAGAACAAATATTTATTGTTTTGAGATATGTGGACAAAAGAGGTAAGATTATTGAAAGATTACTTGGTTTTGCCCATGTTTCTGATAATATGGCTTTATCACTCAAGCTTGCTATTGACAAACTATTTGCAAAATACAATTTAAGTCTCTCAAGACTATGAGGACAAGGTAATAATGAAGCAAGCAACATGCGAGATGAATTTAATGGTTTAAAAACCTTGATTATGAAGGATAATAGTTCAGCTTTTTATATTCATTGTTTTGCACACCAATTACAGTTAATATTAGTAGCAGAGGGACATCCAGAGATAGCAGAACTTTTTTCCTACATTACCAATGTATTAAATGTTGTCTGGGGTTCTTGTAAAAGATGTGACTGTCTCAGAGCATTAGAAATTGAAAGAGTTGCTAAAGAAATTAACTGTGGTGAGTTAGAGAGTGGGAGAGGGCTCAACCAACCATTTGAAATTAAGAGAGCAGGAGATACAAGGTGGAGTTCGTATTATGACACTGTTTTAAATTTCATCCGCATGTTTTCATCTATTTTACATGTTCTTGAAATTATTACACGCGACGAAGCTGATGGAAATCAAAGGGGAACTGCGAGCAGTCTTT
Source organism: Dactylorhiza incarnata (assembly GCA_033032865.1). NCBI lineage: Eukaryota > Viridiplantae > Streptophyta > Magnoliopsida > Asparagales > Orchidaceae > Dactylorhiza > Dactylorhiza incarnata. The sequence goes on along the minus strand of JAWHQI010000308.1, from coordinate 3,174,495 downwards.
TCAAAAATATTCGGACATTTGATTTTATCTTTCTCTTACATCTGATGAAAAAACATTTTATCAAAGACACATGAATTATCACAGCGCTGCAGAAAAATGATCAAGACATCATTAATGCAATGAATTTTGTTAAAATATCAAAACAATTATAATTCAACATGAGAAATATTGATGCTTATTTGGAGGCTTTCATCATTGAAGTATCATCCTTTTGTGAAAAACAATATATAAATGTTCCAAACATGGATGACAAATTTTATCCAGCAGGGAAATCAAGACTGTTGGGAAAAACCCCTTGTGATTTAACTTAACAAATTACTTATAAGTGATTTTACCTTCTAGGTTTATTACCCACATTGTATAGTAAGGGTAATTTGGTCATTAGATGTCTTAGGATGTCTCACTCATCTTAGAGTGTCAAGACTAGGTCAGGACAAGCACAATCTGAGTTGAATTAATACTTGCGTCGAATATAAGTCGACGCAACTCAGACTAGAAGTCCAAGGAACTCAATCTCTCTGTCAAAGTATATCCAGTCGACGCTACGTCAATTCAACGCAGAAGGAAGTGTCTGTCGAAGCCATCAGAAGTCGACGCAACGTCGACTACAATTCGACGCAGATAATGAAGTTCAAATACAAGTCTTCAACTCGACGGTTACGTCGATAAGTAATCGATGTAACGTCGACAACAGAGTTCAACCAGAGCTAGAAGGAATTCGAAGCTGCTCTTGCCAGAACTCGAAGGTACGTCGATAAAAGAGAGAAAGAAGTCAACGCAGCGTCGAATACAGTCTGAAAAGGAAACCTTTTTCAGCTGTTCTTTTAGAACTCTCTCTGAAGGCCCACAACACTAAAGATCATTCTACAACGGCTTGTTGATTGCCTAGAATGGAGAGGAGCATTAAAGAAGACAGGAAAAGCTTTCTTGGAAAGGACTAAAACAGCTGGTAGACGAGTCGTGAACAAAAGAAGAAAGAAAGATTAATTGTCCAAGACTATGCCTTTTCAGGACAATCCAAAAGAGGAAACAAATTCAAAATTAATCATGGACAATAAGTAGGATGAGAAGAGAGGAAACCATAGAGCATTCATCACAATCTGCTACAGTTTTGTCGATTAGGGTTTCTACTTTTTCTTCTTCCTCCTGAAATCTTAACAAAGACAAATAGAAAAAACAAGTGCTCTCTCAGGACAGAAAACAGAGTTGCTTCTTCATCAACATCATATAGCAGCCAGATAGCAAGTAAAAGATATACAAAAGGATCTGAAGAATATAACCATTGCAAATCATCACAATCATAAGCAAGGGTTCATCATTAGCAGATCCATTGAAGAGAAAAATAGAAGCTGAAAGCTTCTACAGAATTCTGAGAACAGAATTCTTCTTCTCCATCTCCTTTCTTCTTTCATCTTCCTCAACTGTACAGAGTTTTAAGAAACCCTCTTCCAAAGGATTCAGCGGTTCAGGATCTCCTTATCAAAAGATCTGAGTGGTTCAAGATCTCCTAATCAAAAGATCTTTGGTTCTAAGAGTCTCTTTATCAAAAGACTCAGGCACAGGTTGTGCATTCCTACCAGGTGGTAGAAGAGAGGACTACCCACATTTTTGAGAACCTCTATAAAATCTTGTCTTCTGTGTGTATTAATTTTCTGTGCTGTCTCATATTTCTTACGTTTTTTTTTTTGCTTTACTTTAACAGCATTAATTTTATTCTGTGTTAGGAACTGTTGAAGCATAACACTTAATATTTTTATTGTGTGTGCACAAATATGATAGAAATGTTTTTTTTAAATCTCTATTCACCCCCCCCCCCCCCCCCCCCCCCCTCTAGAGTATACTCAGAGGCACACGGTGCACTTTCAAAGACGCATTGTACGGGACATTACAAATTATCATCATTTTCGGGATGAGATTTATAATATTGTGATTGATTGGATACTGAATGAGTTAAATGACCGATTTAATGAAGTAAATACTGAATTACTTCTTTGTGTTTCATGTCTTGATCCCAGTAACCAGTTCAATTGTCTTGATAAGGAGAAGTTGATTCAGCTTGCAAATTTTATCCATGTGAGTTTAATCCACAACACTTACAGTTGCTTGATGGCCAGCTAGATATATATATATATATATATTTTTTTTTTTTTTTTTTGACGTGCGCTCTAATGAGGCATAAGCATTCTCACAAGTTAAAGGTATCAGTGGGCTTCTAGAAAAAATAGTGGGGCTTAAAAAGCATTATCATTTCGAATTGGTTTATCGACTTTTAAAGTTAGCTTGTCTTCTACCGGTTGCAACTGCTAGCGTGAAAAGAATGATTTCTGCTATGAAAAATATAAAGAGTCGTTTGAGAAACAGAATGGAGGATGAATGGATGAATGATTGTCTAATATCATATATTGAGAAAGATATTGTGGACACAATTACAAATGAAGAAATTATTATGCGTTTTCAAAATATGCGTCCGCGAAAAGTAGCTCTGTAATATGTGAGTTCTTTTGGAAACCTCAATATTACAAGTTTTCATATTTATGTAATGTCTAATATCACTATATATTGTTCTTCTACAATAATTTTTTTTTTCTTTTGTAATGCAATTTTTTCATTTTTATTTAATTTTCATTAGTGCCTGGGTTTGACAAAAATCATATATATATACGAGTGACAGTGCACGGGGGGCCCCCGTGCCCCGCGCGACAGTACCATGCCCGCCCCGGCGGCCTTCGCCCGCACCTTGTTATTTTTAATTTTTTTTCCTTTTTTGTAAAATATTTAAACATTTTCTTATAAATTTTTAAAAAAAAATTTCTGTATTTTAATATAAACTATATTATATATTGTATTAAAATATAATTTATATATATATATTATATATTTTAAAATTATATTTATATATAATTATAAATTATATATATTATATATATAATTTATATTGATTTTTATAAAATTAAATTTTTTTTTTAAAAGGTCGTTCGTGAAGTTTACTTTCCCGCACCACGAATCCCTCCGCTGCCGTCGGCAGAGACGCCGCCGGCCTGAACGGAGCTGTCCGGCAGGTTCGTAGGGGGCCGGCGACCTCGCCGGTGGGCTCCAGTCAGGCCGACGGCGGCGGCGGGGAAGGGATTCCGGAGGGTGAACAGTGAAATCGGGATTTAATCGGGTTGGAGGGTGGATTTCAGATTTTGGCTATTTGCAGACCTATTTTATTTGATCCGACGGTGGAGATTCAAGCTATGGTTGTAATTTGGCCTTAAAATGGGCCTGAAAGTTCTTCTTTATATAATATAGATATATATATGTATATATGCATATATGCATATACGTATATATGCATATATCTATATGTAATAAAGATCTTTCATTTTTGGTACAGGACAAATGTCCCTTGCAAACCAAGGTGAGGGAAGAGAGGGGGGGGGGGGGGGAGAGGGAGGGGAGAGAGAGAAAGAGTGGGTTGGCTGATGAAAGAGAGAGGGGAGACAGAGAAAAACTGTTATTATAATGTAGAGAGAGGGCGAGAGAGAGAGGAAGAGAGGCGGACATTTTTTATTATTTATTATTAAATGATCTAATGGGATATTTTATGAGTTGCATTTGAAGCGATTTAACAATATTAAAAAAAATTGAATAAGCTTATTTTAATTTTTTTTATTAAGCTCATTTAAAAAAAAATATTAAGCTCATTTAAAATTATACAGTTTCAATTATGTATATAGATATACGAGCATCTTTGCACGGGCTACGCCCGTGCTCGATGCTCTCGAGCGGCCTTCGGCCGCATCAATATGGGATTCACTGTGTTGGGGTGCGAGCGGCGAGGCATTCGTGACGTTCATGGGTGAAGCCCGTGCAATCGAGAGTTGTGAAGATGGGCGCAGCACGGGCTATATGCGGGCGAAGCCCGCGTTGATGCGGCCGAAGGCCGCCCGAGAGCATCGAGCACGGGCGTAGCCCGTGCGAAGATGCTCGTATCTATATATATCAATATATATATATATTTACTATATTAAAAGGGGAAAGTTGTCTTTGGTGAAACATTCAAAATTGTCAAATATAGCTTTATTGTTTGCATCTAATGACTTAACATATATTATAATCTATTTAAATAAAATAAAATACAATGCTCATTTAAGTAATTACATCATATTCTCAAATTAAAAGTAATGATGAAAATTCATAAAATTGAAAAATTTTTAGTAGAGCTCTTATACCTACTACTATAGTAGACTATTATTAGGCATGTCAACTTTATTAAAGTTGATTTGAAAAGTAACGATGAAAACTAATTAATTTAATTTATAAAAATAATGATAAAAAATTAATAATATATGAATAATGATGAGTTTTTTTAACAAAAATAAAAAATGGTGTATAACTATTTTCCGCATTAATTAATTGATAAGGGCGGAGCCCCATGCCTGTCACAATTGGGGTACTGTCACAGTTAGGAAACTGCCGCGATTGGCCGTAAGGGCGGAGCCTCGTGTCTATCACTCGTGCGCGTGCGCGTGCGTGTGTATATACACATGAATCGTCATCTTCCACTCCTCCATCGGTTGGCCCCCTCTTCTCTGACAGGTTCGAAGAAAAGAAATCAAAATCCTTCGTGGGATTTCCCCCTCTGCCGCCCCATGACACGCTCTCAATCTGGAGCACATATCAACTTGGTATCAGAGCCATCCCTCCTCGGCTCAGTATTTTCGTTGTCGTTGTCGGGTTCGGCCCGTAACTCCACTACCGGATCCGGTCTACTCTCTCGTCTCAACTGTCGGTCATCACCTTCCGCCCCGACTATGGGCGACTCAAACCAATACGCCCAGCTCATGGAATTTATGGTTTTCAGACGCACACATGGAAAAAAAGGAGGCACGAATGGAGCGACAAGAAGCCATTCTGGAAGCTCGCCTACCCGATCTCAAGGGACCACCCAGCGACAGTGGCGCCCCTCACACTTCGCTTTCCCCGCATCATGTGACACCCATCGGGCCGCAACATTCCCCAACCAGCCCACACCAAGAAGGCAACTCGTCTTTTCGACCCGATTACGGCGTGCCACGCTATCCCAAGATGGACTTTCCCACCTATGATGATCGGGAGGATCCCCTCTCATGGCTCACCTGGTGCGAACTCTTCTTCACCAACCAACGCATGCCGTCGGACGACCGTCATGGGCTTGCCTCTTTCCACCTCATGGGAGCAGTCGAGCTCTGGTTCACCCAACTTCTGAAGGAATGTGCCTTCTTACAATGAGAAGATTTCTCTGGCGCCTGTACACTTCGCTTCGGTCCCCCATTCCGCGGAAACTCCCTCGGGGACCTTATCGCGCTACGCCAATCCGGATCTCTCGACAACTATATGGAGAGTTTTCAAATCCTCATGGCCCACGCCCCGTCTGTCCATAACAACAAGTGCCCTTCTTCATGGCTGACCTACACGAGCGGCTTCGCCTGGATCTCTAGTGCCAAACTCCCCCAGACCTCACCGATGCAATGAATCTTGCGCGGGCTTGTGAGCGTCGCATTTCGATCGACCACATCTTCAGCGGCGCGAACCACCCAACGCGCACCACGGCGGGGCTGAACATCCCTTCACCGCCAAAGTGCCCAACATCACCAAACCCCACTCTTCCAAGGGGGGAGACATTCGTGTGGGCAGCCCTCCTTTCCGCCCTCCTTTGCGCGTGAAAAGGGACTCGGTTTTAATTACGACAAAGCTTTTGGCCCGGGGGGTCGTTGTGAACGGCTATTTTTGATCAAGGTCGATGATCCCTCCGACGAGGAGATCGATGAGGATGACGCGGATGACCCCAAAATCACTCTTCATGCCATCTCTACGCCCCCATGATAACCAAGGCCACACCACTCAAATGAATATTTCCATTGTCGATCAGCCTCTTCTAGCTCTCATAGACTCTGGGAGCACTCATAATTTCATCAACGGGATGACCGTAAAATGCCTTAATCTGTGCATCACTCCCCGCCGCCAACTACAAGTTTCGATGGCCAAAGGACAGACAATGTAGTGTACGGGTATTTGTCACAATGTTCCCCTTACGATCGGGCTACATCATTTTTTAGTGGACCTCCTCGTGGTGGACCTACGCGGGTTCAACGTGGTTTTAGGGGTTCACCGGCTCCACAACTTGGGCCCGCTTACGTGGGACTTCGTCGCACTTGCCATGCAATGGGCTTACGGCGGACAGTTCATCCTATGGCACGGCCAACCACTGTAACCCTCCAAGACACATTCGCCCTCCAAGGTACAACTCTTCCACTTGGAACCCCATCTGATTCTATACCACCCGACCTCAGCACCCTGCTTCACGAGTTCACATATACTTTCGCTAATACGAACAAGATGAAGGTTGCATTAATCGAAGAAGAAACACGGATGCAATCCGGATCGAAATCCGGCCAAGATCAAGGAGGTTGGGTCCTCCAATGATCCCTCTCTCAAATGAGAGCCCAAATACCTAATGATCCAAAGATACCCTAACTCCCAAAACCACCTCCTTATATAAGGAGGGGGGGCTCACATCAAACCTAATACATTGAAACGAAAAACAGTAATAATAAAATAAGAGGGCGCGTGCGCGTAACAATACATCCCGTCAGAAAAGCGACCTTGACCCCAAGGTCGGAGCACCGCCCGCCGGTCAGTAGGGATATGCTCGCGGTTGGGATGCCGTCGAGGTGCCCGGGGCGTCGTCTGGTAGTCCGTCCGAGAGCAGCAGGGCGTCAAAGTCGACGGCGGAGAGCGCAGCCACGTCGTCACCGATGAGGACTCGACACTCCTTCATCGGGCACTCATGACCAGGAGAGTAGGGGTGCTTGCAGCAGAAGAACGGGCCCTTGCTCCGTAAGTCGTTGTACTCCTGGTTGGTCAGGCGGTGGGTAGGGACAGGCCGGTTGTTGTGAGGACCCATCATTGGTTGTCGGGGCAGAGGAGGTGGCGGTGGTGTAGGTTTCGGATGGGTCGAGAAATTTGTGTAGGAAGGATGCCGAGAGGGAGGTGATGGGGAAGGAATGTCGCCGGACGTCGCGAGGAATTCCGCCTCCACCAGGGGGGAGAGGTCAATGGCGTGGTGAACCGTTAACGGTTGGAGAGTGCGGAGACGGGAGCGGAAGTGGGGTTGCAAGCTGTTCATGAAGAACCCCAAGTAATGGTCTGGGACAGACCGGTTGTTGTGAGGACCCATCATTGGTTGTCGGGGCAGAGGAGGTGGCGGTGGTGTAGGTTTCGGATGGGTCGAGAAATTTGTGTAGGAAGGATGCCGAGGGGGAGGTGATGGGGAAGGAATGTCGCCGGACGTCGCGAGGAATTCCGCCTCCACCAGGGGGGAGAGGTCAATGGCGTGGTGAACCGTTAACGGTTGGAGAGTGCGGAGACGGGAGCGGAAGTGGGGTTGCAAGTTGTTCATGAAGAACCCCAAGTAATGGTCTGGGACAGGCCGGTTGTTGTGAGGACCCATCATTGATTGTCGGGGCAGAGGAGGTGGCGGTGGTGTAGGTTTTGGATGGGTCGAGAAATTTGTGTAGGAAGGATGCCGAGAGGGAGGTGATGGGGAAGGAATGTCGCCGGACGTCGCGAGGAATTCCGCCTCCAACAGGGGGGAGAGGTCAATGGCGTGGTGAACCGTTAACGGTTGGAGAGTGCGGAGACGGGAGCGGAAGTGGGGTTGCAAGCTGTTCATGAAGAACCCCAAGTAATGGTCTGGGGGAAGACCGGGGACATGGGTGACTAATTCCACGAAGGCAACGATCTACGAGTCAATGGAGCCGGTGTGGCGGACCCCGCAAAGTCGCTCGATCATGGGGCCGGAGTAGCGGGCGCCATACCGCTGAATGAGGGCCTCAGAGAGAGCTGGCCAGGTGAGGTCAGGAGAGGTCTGGCGGAGCCAACGAACCCAATGGAGGGCTGACCCTTCCATGCTGATAAGTGCGGTGGAGACCCGTTGTGTCGGCGCGGTCTGGTGAATGTCGAAGAACTGCTCGGCGCGGGCAATACACCCGAGGGGGTCAGACCCGTTGAAGGTAGGCATGTCAGGTCCACGGTACGGTGGAGTAGACACTTCCACTACTGCGAAAGTATCGGGAAGCCGGGTGCTGGGGGATCCCACAGCAGAGGTGGTAGAGGGCCCAGAGTGCTGGGTGGGCTGCAATTTCTGGAGCATAGTCAGAATCGAGGCGAACTGCTCGGTTTGTGCCTCGAGACGAGAGTTGATGGTGGTGAGGGATTGTTCGAGAGCTTCCACGCGGGATTCCATCCGGCTCTTTGTCATATGAGGATGATTGTGTCGAGTTGGTGGTTGGCCGGAGAGTGCCGAAGCCGAGGAAGGGGCGCTAGCAGCGAACGGTCGCTGCGGAAGAGCAGGCGGTGGCTGGCGCTGTGGCAGGTTGAGAGCGGAACAGGCGCTGGAAAAGCAGGTGGAGGCGTCGGCCGAAGCAGGTGGAGAAGCAGGCGCTGGATCGGGAGAAGCAGGTCGGGCGTTGGATCGGGCGCTGGATCGGGTGAACAGGAAGCGGAGCAGGCGTCGTGCGTTGGATCGACGGAGAAGCAGGCGCTGGAAAAGCAGGTGGAGAAGCAGGCGCTGGAGAAGCAGGTGGATCGTGCGTTGGATTGGCGGTCGGCAGCCGCCGGACCTAACGTAAACGACGCCTTGGACGCGAGCAGGCGTTGGATCGGCGGTCGGCAGGCATTGGTGACGGGACAGGGACGCCTTGGAAGCGAGCAGCGACGGAATCGGGACGCGAGGCAGGCTGCAATGCGCGATAATAAACACCGGCGGCTTCCGTAGCGGGCGGGGCGGCAGTTCGGACCAATTAATACGAACAAGATGAAGGTTGCATTAATCGAAGAAGAAACACGGATACAATCCGGATCGAAATTCGGCCAAGATCAAGGAGGTTGGGTCCTCCAATGATCCCTCTCTCAAATGAGAGCCCAAATCTCTAATGATCCAAAGATACCCTAACTCCCAAAACCACCTCCTTATATAAGGAGGGGGGCTCACATCAAACCTAATACATATAAACGAAAAAAGGTAATAATAAAATAAGAGGGCGCGTGCGCGTAACATTCGCCCTTCCGGAATGGATTCCGCCAGCGCACCTCCATGATCATCATATTGGTCTTCTGCCCGGCACCACATCGGCGGTAGTGCGCCCATACCGCTACCCATTCCTCCAAAAAGATGAGATCGAGCGACAGTGCTCCCTCACATTACAACAAGGTAGTATTCACCACAACATATCCTCATTCTCCTCCCCGGTACTTCTCGTTCACAAAAAGACGGGTCGTGGCATTTTTGTGTCGACTACTGGGAGTTGAACCTCAAAATAGTGAAAGCCAAGTTTCCCATTCCGGTCGTGGAAGAACTTCTCGATGAGCTACACGGTAACCGTTTATTCTACAAATTGGATCTCTACTATAACTATCACCAAGTGTGCATGGCTCCCCAGGATGTGGAGAAAACGGCCTTCTGAACCCACCACGGCTACTTCGAATTTCTAGAAATGCCCTTTGGGCCACTTTTCAAGCACTCATGAACTAGGTATTTCAACCACTCCACCGAAAAGGCGAGCTGGTATTTTTCGACGATATTTTGATCTACAGTGAAACTTGAATACCTTGGTGATTATTGTTTTTGGATGATATCGTTTTGGTCGATGAGACGCGCGAGGGTTTAAATGCAAAACTTGAATCTTGGCGAGACACTTTAGAAAAGAAGGGTTTTAGGTTGAGCAGGGCATAAACGGAGTATATGGAGCTTTAATTTAGCAGTGCAAGAAGGATGGCTGACTTCGTTATTAAGTTGGGTGATCAAGATATTTCGCACAGTGAGTGCTTTAAATATCTTGAATCGATAGTTCAAAAAGATGGAGGTGTTGATAATGATGTGATACATAGAATCCAAGCAGGTTGGTTGAAGTGGAGAGGCGCGTCAGGGGTCTTATGTGATCATAAAGTACCACTGAAACTTAAAGACAAGATTTACTGTACTGCAATCAGACCAGCGATGCTCTATGGTTCTGAGTGTTGGGCAGTGAATTGTGTACATGAGCAAAAAATGGGAGTTGCGGAGATAAGACAGAAGTGGCACCAATTACAGAGAACATGCGAGAAGCTCGTCTAAGATGGTTTGGGCACGTACAAAGGAGACCATTAGAGGCACCTGTTATGCGTTGTGAGATTTTAGTCACTAGGCATGTTAAACGGGGGAGGGGTAGACCAATAAGGACTTGGAATGAAACTATAAGGAAAAAAATGATGTACTTAGGCATTAGTGAGATTATAACTAAAGATAGGGCACAATGGCGACAAAGGATCCATATAGCCGACCCCACTATAGTGGGATAAAGGCTTGAGTGTTGTTGTTGTATTTTGATCTACAGTACCTCCGGGTACGAGCATCTTCTCCATCTTCGCGCAGTTTTCTAACTAACACAGCACCACCAACTCTACCTCAAAGGTTCCAAGTGCGTGTACCTAATTTAAAATGGGCTCATGTTTTTCTTAACTTTCGGGTTTAGGGTTAGGGGGTTTAGTGTTAGGGTTTTAATGTTTTAAAGTTTAGGTTTTTTCTACACTAAAGGGTTGCTCTTCTAAATATCTAAGTGAGTGCACCGTCACACATATGAGACGCCTCAAAACGCCCTTGACTGGGAGGAGCCTAACCAAAAAAGAGAGCAAGCAAAGTTCCAACCACAAAAACCATAAAGATGCACACAACAAATCATACAAACAAAACAATTAACATAGAGACAAGGACCGACATGCACACATACACAAACACCGGCACTTAGAGAGTCGCAAGGTTGGTTAGGAGCAAGCTGATAGAGAGATTAAGAGACCGAACATATGGGTGTAGGTGAATTAGATAGGATATCAAGGAGAGGCCTCGTACCCCGTCCATAAAGATAAGCAAAAAGCCAAATGGTTGGTAGAACTGATGCCCATTTTGGTGACTCCGAAGAGTCCTTGAAAATAATTGCAGCAAGAGCGCATGGAAGGTCCTGATTATCAAGGATCGTGAGATTATAAGATTGAAGTCTAGCTTGGGCAAGTCACTGTGCGGCCCGATGGTATTAATGGGTACCTTTATTATGGAAAGATTAAAGCAAGCATAAACGTTATGTTTCGGCAAGCATGATTAGATTCCCAAGAGTAACAAAATGAAGTATTTTGCAATTGTAAAATGTGCTTAAATTCCGATTCAATCCATATCTCGTCTGTTTTGCGTCAAATTTGGTATCAGAGCCTAGGTAGGGCTTAGTTTAAAATACGTGGGACTAAATTCTATATCACTTGATGTCATATCATAGTGGTCGTCACTACCCTAATCCTCTATTTGAGGAACCACAACCCGTTTACGCTCGATCCCATAAAGTGCCTTCGGAGAGATCTTCACATTATTATGATGATTATCATCGTCCTTATCCATGCGCTTGAGTGGATCATGTTGATCCTTCGACACGACTTTATGTTGGTAGAGTTGAGTCTCGTTCAGGTCATCGTCGCTACACACACGACAACAAAACAGGTCTACCGTGGCATTTTTTATGCCTTTCGCGGCATTTTTTAAGCAACGCGGAAGCTTTCGCGACTCTTGAAAAAACACCGCAATAGAGACCGCCGCGAAAATCCAGAGACATTAGCGGTTTTTTTTAAGAAACGCCGCCAAACGTTAGCGACGTTTTTTAAAAAAACGACGTCAAAGTTAGCGGAACTTTTTTAAATGAACGCCACTAATTGTGCAGCATTTAAATAAATAATGAAGGCCGCTAATTTTGCATCGCCAGCCGCTATTATTGCATCGTCGGGAGGAGAATGATCTCTCCATGGCCAGAGTTGAGGGAGAAGCGATCGTTAAGATGAGTTTTCTCAGAAAATAATCGTTTAGAGTGCTCTTGAGTGAATCCGAAACTATTTTTATTACTAATCCGAGTATAATCAAATCAAGATTTAGACTCCATGAATTATTTGATCCATGGCTAGCCGTGTGTCGACAGACCAAGCTTTCTCATCAAGAAAACTCATGGAGAGTTATGAATGCCGCTCCAATCATATATCTTCCTTCCAGGGATTGAGAGCAAATACATTCAAAAGCAAACTCCCGGAGAATATGATAATCAGAAAAAATAGGAAACAATGCCATGGCCAACTTCACATGGAAATGCTATAAACAAGCTTGAACTGTTTCAAAAGCTCTTGACACGACTCCCTGGGCTTGCATCACGCTTCGTCCCATCTAAAAAGCATTCTAAAGGACCTAAAATCAAGTTTCAGTCCTTTAGCACCCATCTTTTCCAGAATATGAGCCACCTTGTCGGTACTCCCAGCCACAGAGCGCATATAAATATTGTATAAATAGCTGAGTTTGGCTCAAGACCTTGTCTTTCCATTTCATTCAGTACCTCTTGAGCAGCCTCACAACTTTCCTTTTCACAAAGACCCTCCATCAAGATCGAAAACATGATCAAATCTGGCTTAAGACCTTTCTTCCCCACATCAGTCACAAGCTCTTGTGCAGCTTCGGTGTTTCCAACTTTAAAGAATCCCTTGATCAAGGTAGTATACATGACAACGTCAGGCTTCAGACCTTTGTCCTCTGTCTCTATAAATAGCTTATTGGCTGCCTCCATATTCCCCATTCCACAATGCCCACAAATCAAACAATTATATGCGACAATATCATTAAATCCACTCGGTTCCATGGCTCCTCCTGCTCTATGTTGTGCTCGCCGCTGATCTGAAGGAAGTGGCCTTCTTCAACTTCCACCTTCAACTCCTCCTTCAAGTCAGGAAGATCCTCCTTGAAGACATGTGCGCCAGGGGTCTCCTTCCAGTTTTCGCAGGTGTGCGTGAAGGACACTTAAAGATATACAACTCAGAGTGTTATTGTCCCCTGCACTTGGAATGCAGATGATCCTAAACGACTCTTTACCTAAGTAAAAGTATTAACTATACAAATGAAGGAGAAAGAAAAGAAGAAAAACATTGTTGGTAGTTAGTTACCTTCGATACTAGACAGGGACGATGTCAGTAACGGCGAGGACAATGGAGGAGAAAGCGGGAAGGGAGAGGTAGAAATGGTAGCGGGGGAAGCTGCCGTAGTTGAGCTTCTTCTAAGAGTCTATCGCCTTTCATAAAAAAAGAACAGTAGGCGAGAAATGAAATTTCCCCCAAAGACTTTTGGGGGGACACTTGCGGCGGTGTTTTTTTTAAACACGGCGCAGAGACTTTATGGTTTTACGGCGTTTTAGAAAAATGCCGTCAAATACTTATATACTATATTAGCGGCGTTTTTCTAGTAAAAGCGCCGCAAAAGCAAATACTTATTGCGGCGTTTTCAAAAACGCCGCTATATCCCCATTTTGTTGTAGTGGCATCACCTCTATTTGAGGAACCCGAGTCTGTGTATGTGCGACCACCACTGCACGTTTGTAGGGCTCACGTCCACGCACGAGCACGACCTGATTATGTTATGGACGACCGTCTCGATGACCCTCAAGAACCCTATAGATGTCACCATCATCAAGATTAACATCATATGTAGTAGTCTTCCTAGTGTTCCGAAAACGGATATGACGGAAGCCGATTTCAACGATGAGTTCTTGAGCAATTTGATCGCTTGGAGCTGATTTGGCTCACATAACGAGTGCTTTAATAAGAATCCATAAAAGAAAGCCTAAGGATTTAGGCCACTGATGCGTCGAGTAGAGATCCCACTGATATGAGAGACCCGACACCTGAGTTTGATTCATCTCATTTTGAAGTGACTCAGTGCCCACTTGATTTTGGAGTCGACTTAGATCCTGGTAGTATGACACGGGTGGAGAGCGACACTAGTATGATTAGTGAGCGTGGTCACGAGAGCGAGGGCGAGCGGCCCAGTGACACTGTGATGGTATTTTCATCCTCCACACCTCACTTAGACCTAGTGTCTCTTTCAGCTAGAGAGTCTATCCTCGACAATATACCTATTGGCCCACTATTTAGTAGACTTTTCCCACACTTCACCCGATGGTGTCCCGAGCCAGATCACGACCAAGAGTCGAGAGCTTAGTGTTGATCTCGTGGTAACCGCCTCACCCATTTTTGGGAACACTACCTCTTACGATGGTCTGCATCTGAAAGACCATCACCTTGTTGATGGGTTCTTTGACATACCTCCTAATGAGTCCCCTAATGCGTCACATTCTCTGAGGCTCCGTTCGTTTGGCAGAAAATGGGATGCAGGAATTAGAATTGACACAATTCTGATTCCTGCAAGAATTGGAATTGAAGTCAATTTCAATTTTGTTGTTCGGCTGAATGCATGAATTCTATCACAGGAATTGGAATTAGTAATTTCGTTGTTCAACTGTATATTAGAATTCAGTCGATGGAATTGATATTTAAAAGTTAAAACAGTGACAAAATTGAAATATCAGGACACACATAATCAAATTCACAAATGTCAACATCTAAAACAATTAAAACACATGTCCACGGATTAAAAAAAACATACAAATAAAGTCCATAATCAAAAGACATCTAAATTAAAACATAAGTCCACATAATAAATTAAGTAAATGTAAGCGGAGCCAGGTCCTCCTGATTGGCACTGCCAAAGCAATGAAGACGTCGCTCTTCGTGTCGTCAACGCTCAGCATATTAATGACCTGTATGATCTCATGCTCAATTAGATCTGTAATAACTGCAATGGCCGCATATATCCTGTCAGCTTTAGAGATCGGTGGGGTAGGCTGGGAAGTCACACTGCTCTCTTGTTCTATGTTGCTCACAATTGCAAAAACAGCATCCGCAATATCTACCGCAACTGCTTTCTTCTTCTTAGGTTGTGACCCGACCTCCTCGGCCACATTATCGTCCATTGAATCATCAATGTGGATTTCGTTCATTGCCTCAGATGCAGTGGCAGCAAGACTTCCAGTAGCTCTATCAACCCTACATATCATAGCTAAGTCGCCCCAATTCACGATCACTTTGCTAGGATAATATTTTACAATCGGGTGTGCCTACAAGTTTTGTTTAGATTAGACTCATACAACACCAACAACACTCAAGCCTTTATCCCACTATAATGGGGTCGGCTAGATGGATCCTTTGTCGCCATTCGGCCCTATCTTTAGTCATAATGTCACTAATGCCTAAGTACATCATGTCTTTCCTTATAGTTTCATTCCAAGTCTTTGTTGGTCCACCCCTCCCCCGTTTAACATGCCTAGTGACTAAACTCTCACAACACATAACAGGTGCCTCTAATGGTCTCCTTTGTACGTGTCTGAACCATCTTAGTCGAGCTTCTCGCATCTTCTCTACAATTGGTGTCACTCATGTCTTATCCCTGATACATTCATTCCTAATTTTATCCAGTCTCATGTGTCCACACATCCACCTAAGCATTCTAAACTCTACAACTCCCATTCTTTGCTCATGTACACAATTCACTGCCCAACACTCAGAACCGTAGAGCATCGTTGGTCTAATTGCAGTACAGTAAAACTTGTGTTTAAGTTTTAATTGTACTTTACGATCACATAAGATACCTGACGAGCCTCTGGACTTCAACCAACCTGCTTGGATTCTATGTATCACATCTTTATCTACACCTCCATCTTTTTGAACTATCGATCCCATATATTTAAAGCACTTACTGCGTGAAATATCTTGATCACCCAACTTAATAACAGAGTCATTCGTCCTTCTTACACTACTAAATTTAAGCTTCATATACTCCAGCTTTGCCCTGTTCAACCTAAAACCCTTCTTTTCTAAAGTGACTCGCCAAGATTCACGTTACATGTTTACGCCCTCTCGCATCTCATCGACCAAAACAATATCATCCGCAAATAATAAACACCAAGGTATTGGTTGTTGGATGTTTGGTGAGTTCATCTAAGATAAGGGTAATGAGATAAGGGTTTAAAGCTGACCATTGATGTAAGCCAACAGTGATAGGGAATTCCTGTGTTAATCTTCCAGATGTCCTCACCCTCATAACTGAATTTCTATATATATCTTTGATTATGTCAATGTATGGTACATTTACACCTTTCTTTTCTAAGACTCTCCATAAGACCTCTTTTTAAACCCTATCATAAGCCTTCTCAAAGTTGATAAACAGCATATGCAAATCTTATTTTCTTTCCTGATAGTTGTTAATAAGTCTCCTCAAGAGATGTATAACTTCCATGGGCGACCGCCCTGGCATGAATCCAAATTGGTTCTCTGAGATACTAGTCTCTCGTCTAACTCTTCTTTCTATTACTCGTTCTCATAGTTTCATGGTATGACTCATTAATTTAATTCCTCTGTAATTGACACAAATTTGTATATCTCCTTTGTTCTTATACAAATGTACCAAGATACTTTCTCTAAATTGGTCCTCAAGAGATATATAGCTTCCATGGGCGACCGCACTGGCATGAATCCAAATTGGTTCTCTGAGATACCAGTCTCTCGTCTAACTCTTCTTTCTATTACTTGTTCTCATAGTTTCATGGTATGACTCATTAATTTAATTCCTCTGTAATTAACACAATTTTGTATATCTCATTTGTTCTTATACAAATGTACCAAGATATTTTCTCTCAATTGGTCTGGCATGCTCTTTGTCTTCAGTATCTTATTGAAGAAACATGTGAGCCACAAAATTCCTTCTTTCTATAGGCATTTCCATACTTCGATGGGTATATCATATGACCCAACCGCATTTCTATTTTTCATCTTCTTTAGAGCATCATTTACCTCTGATGCTTGAATTTTACGATAAAACGTTATGTTCTTATACTCCTCCGATTTACTTAACTCTTCTAAGCTCAGTTCATTGTCTTTTGCTTCATTGTAGAGTTGATAAAAATATATTTTTCATCGCTCTTAAGTAGCCAAATTAAAACCAAATTTGTTTCGTCCGTCAAACCAAATTTGTTTCATCTTTTATGCATTTAACTTGGCTTAAATCCCTTTTGTTTCCTCTCTCTAGCTCGAGCAATTTTATATGTGACACTCTCCATCTTTGGTATGCAGTCGCTTATAAAATTCTTCATAAGCTTGACTTCTTGCTTTACTTACTGCATGTTTATCTTCTTTTTTGGCAGCTTTATACTTTGCCACGTTTTCATCATTCCTGCAAGCGTATAGTGTTTTATAAATGACCTTCTTTGCCCTCACTTTGTCTTGTACTTACTTTTTCCACCACCAAGATTTTTTATTTTGAGGCGCACGACTTTTTGACTCTCCAAATACGTTCTCTCCACTTATTCTTAAATGTGAAGACATAACTTCCTATGAGACACTAGGATTAACATAAGGGTCATCAATTAGTTGTTCCAAAATTGATGTCTTGAAAGCAACCTGTTTTTCCATCTTCAAGTTCCACCACCGAATTTTTGGCAACACCTTTGTCCTTGTCATAAATTTATTATATTTAATTTGCACGTCCAACACCATTAGCATGTGTTGTGTTGATAAACTTTCTCCTGGTATAACTTTGCAATCCTTATAAATCATTTTATCCATTTTGCGAGTCATTAAATAATCAATTTTTGACTTGTTTGATCCGCTTTTAAACGTAATTAAATGTCCCTCTTCATGAAGAGCGTATTTATCACAATTAGCTCATCTGTTATGGCAAAGTTTAAAATGGTTCTTCCTTCTTCATTTCTTTCTCCATACCCAAATCCTCCATGAACGGCTGTATAATCTATATTTTCATCCTTATATGTCCATTTAAGTCTCCTATGAAAATCTCCTCTTTTTGTGTGATTTCTCTTACTAAATCATCTAAGTCTTCCCAAAATTGCACTTTAATAACTCCACTTAAGTCTACTTGAGGCGCATAAGCATTGAACGCATTAATAGTTTATTTTCCTATGACCAATTTAGATTAGACTCATAAATTTTGAAAATGTCTAAACATGTAATTAATCGATAAAATACAACATTACCTAAACATAGTTTCTCAAACATCTTCGCGGTCTACCTTAACAACATTGCGCTCATAATCCCAACCAAATCCAATAGTATCAAACATTGTCGATATCTCTTGGTAGTATTTATTCCATGTTTTTATGCGCGTCATTATTTTCTCCTTAGTAATGACCACATTGCAATCCTCCTTTAGTGTTGACATTTGTCCCACTATATAATCGAGCAAACAACTTTCTCCTTAAAATAGTCTTAGCATCGGCCTCTACAAGATCTCTTGCAATCTTGGGTTTCATCAGAACGGCAGTGGCCGCAGCAAAAGTCGCTTCCACTACTACTCTCCTACGTCTACGGCGCTTCTTTATTCCATCCATCTACATATAAACAAAATTGCAATAATAATTAAGCACATAGAATCATCTACAAACACATACACACACACACAGAAACACACACAAACACATACATACACATACACACAACCACACATTTACACATACACACAACCACACATTTACACATACACAAACACTGGCACACATACACATACACAAACACCGGCACACATACACATACAACCACACACACATGCACATACACAAACACACATACACACAAACACACACATACACACACACATGCACACACACAAACACAAACACAAACAGACATACACAAACATAGTGAATAATCATGGCATACACATACACATGTTTTTTCATACAAATCAAAACTATGATATTGCATTACTGAAAAACTCATTGGCAAAAAACAAACAAAAAAACATGGAAATAGTCTCTGCAAACTGTCTCCATCAGGCCAAATAAATGAGACTAACAGCAGATTTGATTTCTTGTGGCTATACAAGATATTAGAAACCATGGCATCTCCATAATCACATCAACAGACCCCACACTCAAACGCCATTATTGAAACCATCGCAGTAAATCTATTTAGAAAACCCCCCCTTTTTTTCTCTATAATTACCAAGAAACTATGAGATTCGTTGTTCATAGCAAGATCAGAAACTAAGGTGGCATTCTGTCAAACTACATACAAATCCGAAACATCAAAATGGAAGAACATAGACATGACTAGAACACATCTCCGATCTTTAGCTTATAAAAACATGAATAATCATGAAAATGGAAGGAGAAAAACATAGATCTACAACTACCCGCAAGCTCTAGGGCAAAACCGAAGCAAATAATGGAGATTTACCTGTTGTCGGACAGAAACGATCGACAACGGAGAGGGAGGATTCGCAGGCGTGCAGTGTTGAACTCGCCGGAGAAGAGGTAGCGAGAAAGGAGTCGCGAGCGAAAGAGAAGATTCAGGGGGGAGGGGAGGCATAGAGGCCGATTGCGAGCTGTGGGAATTGCAAATTCTTAGGTCGTGGGGTCGGAAATGGGGGCACCGATTTGCTCTACATGGAATTCCTTTGGGAATTCAATATAATTCCAATTCCCAAGCAACATTCTGGCTGCCGAACGGAAGAATTGGAATTGGCAATTGAATTCCAATTCTCCAAGTCCGCCCAAATGAACGGGCCTGGGAGACATTTATCACCTTATAGTTATGTAGCTCAGTATTGATGCCTCAATGAGTTATTTAGGTATTTATCACACACTCGAGGAATATTTCAACGTTCCACCCAAAGAGCCTCCTGACAAGTCATCCCATTTTAGAAATATTCAGCTTGTTCTCAGATTTCCCCTAGAGAACTTGTCATGTTTAATGCGCTTCACTTGCATCATCGTTTGTATGAGAGCACTCCAGATTTTTTTTGGAATCTACGCTGGTACTTGTTGCAATTGCGACGAATTTTATTATACCCTTCCCGATGAATCTCCTGATGAGCCACATGTTGGACCATCGCTCATCTGAGATGTGTTTATCATTAGTAAGACAATCGAGTTTGAAAGTGCACTCAGTGACCCCCTGATCTTATATCTTACCACTCACACTTATAGCGACAGCCCGCACACTATATTAGCACATCTTATTACTGGTGTATCTGATGTTCATTTGAGTATTCGACGCGCCCGCGACGAATTCTTCTATGTCCCACCTTCCGAGCCTCCTGATCATGTACCTATCTTAGATGTTTCTTATAGTACCAAAAATCACTGGTTTACGGAGTTAGTCGTGTTAATTGTTCAACATGTCTGAATCATGCAACACAGTTGAACAAGCTAAAATGCTAAGGAGAAAATAATGTAAATGTAAACCAGTGGTTTTTGATTCAGAAACATTTTTCTATGCTTGTTCATTTACATTTAGTGCATGACTCATCTGTGTTGCATGATTCAGACATGTTGTATGTTTTACATCATTTGCATGAAATGCATGAATTAATCCGGAAGAAAACTACTAGCAATATTGAATTATATAAGGTACGGGCAGATATGCACAGACGTGAGCAGCATTTTCAGGTGGACGAGCATGTCATGTTCAGACTTTGAAAGGAGGGGCTCCCAAAAGGAGTTGAACTAAACTACAACTTAAGTGAATGAGTCCTTATAGGGTTATAAAGAAAGTTGGAACAAATGCCTAGGAGATCGATTTCCCTGCAAATATGGGTATTCATCCGGTATTTAATACGAAAGATTTGACGCATTACTTTGAGTCTATCGAGCACCACCCATACATTGAGCCTCTTCTGACACCCTCCCAGTTACAGCTTGACACTTCCTCTGATCACCTTGGACGAGCACCCGTGGACTTGCATATTTATTCTGGATCCACCAGCACGAGAGGTAAGAGCTGAGAGCACTATAGATATTGTGACGGATGAGTGCAGCACCACCATAGATGATCCTTCTTGTCGTTACTTGGTGCACTGAAGTGGATGCCCCACCTTTGACGATACTTGGATATCTACGACAGAGCTTGATATACTTGTCGCCGATCTTCGACTACAGCTCGGTCATCTTCATTCCTCGGAGATGAATGTTTTTCAGTCGAGGGAGTTGATGGGGATCAGCCGCGTGATCGTGATCGTGATCGATGAAGGAGATCGGACCACCACTCGACGGGGCACGCTTTTGCATATTTACATGGGATGCATTGATCGAATCGGCGATCCAAGATTGCTAGCGCGTCTGGAGCGTCGTTTTACTATTTATATGTATTTTGTTTTTTATTTGGCCTTGTATTTAGTGTTTTAGGACACCGGGTGTAACGACCAATCATAGTCGTTCACGTCGGGTGCCCAACCACCGTCTCATTATAAATAGGGGCGGAGAATTTCACTTTCAGTCATTGTTGAGTTTATGAGTGATTCCAGATCCGACAATCATTAGTGGTACGACGCCGTGAGACCCCGGGGTGTGACGTCCCGATCTTGTTTTCATGATATTCCCATTTTCCCTTTGTTATTTTCCCTGTTTCCCGTGAATTCCCCCCCCCCCTCGTATCCCACGATCTTTGTTATAACTGCCACCTTTTATCCCTCCCAGCGTGAAACTGCACGAGCCCATTCATGTTCATCTTCCTCCTTAGCCACATCTCCCACTCGATTGGAACCGACACTCTAAACCGCTCACGTCAGCACCTCCTCTTTTCGTTTTCTCGTGGATCCACCCTCACCTAAATTGCAGCGCCACTTCTCCCCGTGCGCCACCGTCCTCTAGCCCACCACCATCCACTTCCCTCTCCCTGTCGACGAGTCCCCGTCCATTTCAAAACCCTCCATCTTCTCCAACCTTGTTGCAACAACCTCTGATTACTCCCACCATTCACGATTCTCCCTTGTGACTACCGTGAGATACCTGGTTTCTACGTCAATCCCACTAAGACCTCCAACTAGACATCCACCCATCTTCTCTGTCGTCCAGTTCAGTTAATCGCAAAACCCCCTTGTCGTGTATTCCACTTCAACCCAAGCGCCTGCCGCAAGGTCCTTCCCTGCCGCAACATCCAGCCCATTTCCTGCATTGTTTCCTGCAGACTCTCCCATTTACAGCAGTCAGCCTTGTTTCCCTCCACGGATTTCTTATGTTGGTGAGTATTTTTATGTGTTAAAATTATTTTGTATTAAATATTTGATACCATCGCATATTTTTAGTGGAAATTTTGTCTTGATAGTGTTTTTTGTTTCATTATCTTGTTCTCCTATACTTCATTTGTAAAAGTTGTAGTGGAAAACAGCACTTGTGAAAGTGAACGTGATTTTGCTTGTACAATGGAAAATCAAAGTTCACATTGTGTAAATTTGCTAAATTAATATAATTTTATTTTGCTAACATTTTGTTTCCAAATTAGTCAAAACAATCACGCATCATATAGTTTTAAGCTTGTTCGAATCCATTCCCTACTCTCACTTAAGAATGCATTAGCGACAGCACGCCCACGTCACACAGTGTGTCCTGCATCAAGAATACCTGCGGTTTTCCTAATTAAAGTTTTGTTGAAATTCAAAAGCCCATATTTAAAATGAAACTATTGGAGTGCCTTTGAAACCCCTTTTTATTAATTAGCTTATTATTTTAGTCTAAAACCCCTTCTTATCAAACTGCCAGTCCCCCATGGTAAAGAGGACCTTTGTAACCCCCTTTCTATTAATTAGCATATTAAAAGCTAGCCCTAAACCCCTTCTTATAAAATTGTCAGACCCCCAACATAAGAGGCAGCTTGGAAAAATCGGGAAACATAGACCATTTCTATGTTTTCCGGAAATTCACCCCCACACCCGTTCCTCCTCACGCGCGCTACTATTCTCTTCTCCGCTTGCCAAAGCCGTCGGGTCTCAGGAAAGTCGTAGAAGACATGAATAGGAGGAAGAAGCTCTTCTTCCTGGAGCTTAGGCGCAGGAAAAAACTCATTGACTGAAGACAGTGTCATGGTGGGGATATGTGGGGCCAAGGTGCTTGGGTGGGGGGGGGGGGGGGGGGGATGACGAGGCTAGAAAGAGGACTATCGACAGACCAAAGCACAGATTCCACTCAATGATACGGAGTTGAGAGGTAGTCAGGTAAAACGTAATCCTATTGTACTTTCGCTTCAAGGCTTTTAACCAGTGTGCACAACCCGTTCAAGTCCTGTTTTATATTAGTGGAGAGTCAATTTTTTTCATTAAATTTTTAAGACGTTCATGGAAACTACTTACGATATGCTTTATGTGAATTCCCATTGAGATAAAACTTTAAGATTATTTCAAGATTTAAATTTTTTATGAGAGAGAAAAGACTTAAATTTTTTAAACTCTAAAGCTTTACAATAAAAATTCTCTTGTTATTTTTGTAAAAGAGGGGCTTTGATGAAAATGAACAAAGAGAAAAGTTAAAGCAATTTTTTTTTGAAATAAAAAAAAGGGTTTTTCTTGAAGAATGACCGGAGGGAGGAACTTTTCGCTTCCATGGCCTCGAATCCTCGATCGGAGCTCCGAAGCTCCTCCAATGGCAAGATCTCCTCAATCCCTAGGTTTTCCCTTTCTTTCTCCTCTCTCACGCCGAGAGGTGGTTGAAAATGAAGGAGTTTGACCCTCCTTCGCGACATTAGGTTAGGGGAACAAAATCTGGGCCCTTGGATTCAGATCCACACCTCATATGAAAATTCAAAATATGACAACCGCACGGTCGTGCACCATTTTGTTAACTGCAACCCAAAGAGCGTACAAGACGAGCGCATGGTCGTGCGTGAATGCGCACAAGCAATTTCATAACTTTCCAAAACTTGCCCATTTGCACCTGACAACGAGCACGATCTGGCACACAATCGTGCGTGAGGGCACACGATCAATTTCAGGACCTAGAATTCTACCCTTTTTAACTCTGCAGAAATGCACAATCTTGCATTTTGTAGTGCATGGTCGTGCGTGAAGGGAAATGCAGGTTTTCTACCTGTGGTCAACACGAAGAACACTTCGCACGCATTTCATGATTGTACACGCCATCCAGAAGGTTCTTGTAGCAGATTTGGTGCGTTGCAATTCTCTCCCACTTAAAAGAACTTCGTCCCGAAATTGAATAAAAGTAAAACAACAACAACTCATCATACATGTGGGAATAGCTCGGGATACTCCTCACACATAGCTTGCTCTCTCTCCCAAGAGAAATCATTGTGACCAGAGTTGTTCTAATGGATCTTTACCATTTTGATCTCCTAGTTTCGTAACTGACGGACTTTCGTGTCCTCAATGCAAATCGGTCTGGATTCAGTTGACAACCCGCTCTACTCTGGCACATTGTCGGTCTCAATAATCTGTATAGGTTCCCATAGAGCCTTCCTTAGCATAGATATGTGGAACACATGCAACCCGCTGATTTTTGTTGTCGGCGCAAGGCGGTATGCAACAGCTCCAATACGCTCTGTCACCTCAAACGACTCAAAGTATCTTAGATTTAGCTTCTTTAGTCGTCGAATCCTTGATACTTCTTTGAACAATTTAATCTTCAGGTACACTCAATCACCCACAGTGAACTCCAGATTTAGGTGGTTGGCATTGTAATACTTAGCGTGCCTATCTTGCGCAACCAACGGTCTCTCACGGATGACAGAAATTGTTGCATTTGCTTCATCCACCTTACATTTCAATAATTTTGTATCACCCGTCTCCGCCCAAGCCAAAGGGGTTCAACACCCCTGCCATAGAGCACTTCAAACGGTGAAGTCTGAATACTCGTTGGTAATCGTTGTTGTAAGAGAATTCAATCATGAAGATGTGATCTTCCCACTTCATCCCAAAATCGGGAAAACACAAATACGCAACATATACTCCATTGTTCAATTTGTCCTCTCTGTTTGCCCATCTGTTTGTGGATGGAACGTCCTACTAAACTTCAACTTTGTGCCCAATAGGCAATGGACGTGCCTCCAATCATCGGAAGTGAAATGTCTGTCTCAATCACTAACGATGATATGAGGGACACCATGTAAGTTTAGGGATGTCTAATCACCTAGATGGGGGTGAATAGGTGTTTAACTCATTTTCGGTAACTACAAATATTCAAGCAAATCACCACAGAAAAAGCAAACACATCATAGAGTACACAGATATTTATAGTGGTTCCCCAGTATGGGTACTCAACTTTTCCCCTCCAACTATCTAGCAGACTGCTAGACACGGTCAACTTCTCGAAATACTCAGATCTAATAGATCTTACACCTCAGAATCCAAGACTCCTACAACTCAGGAATAGTTGTTGATTCCCTTCCTCAGATCCAGTCACAGGATCCTACAACTCAGAGTATTTCACTCCTACAACTCAGATTCAAACTTGAATCCAACCTCAGGAACTGTTCAAATCTCCCTACCTCAGATCCTTAACAAAGGATCCTACACTCAGGTCTCAAAGACCTTGCACTCAGGTTTCAAAGACCCTACACTCAGCTTTCCTCAGAAATCCTACAGAAGAATGTATAAAAATGTTTCACACAGATATTCTAGGCTCAAAAAAATTAGCTTGTATAGCGTGAATCTTCTTGAAGCCTATTGCGGAAATGACTTCTTCAGAAATCTTCTTGCAAAGAGATGTTTGATCTTTTAATCGACAAGATAACTGTAATTTTCTTCAGAAGAATAGATTGATTTGCTTCAAAGAATATCTTCTCTATACTTGAGCTCTTGAATGAATAGCACGTTGACGACGGCGAGCTCTTTCTTCAGAATGATTGAGAAAATGATTATGATTCTAAAAATTAGGGTTTTCGTATTTCCGTCTCATCCCTTCCATAGGGGCATTTAATAACGGTTGATTCCTCGGACATCCTTTATGTCAGAAATCATCTTTCCATAAAGCACAGCTCTGATTGGCCCAATCTGCGGCGGCAATAAATGATATAACGCCAAAATCACGCCTTAATTTGAATTCAGGCTTTTCCCCAATTCGATTAAATGTCTGGTCGAATCTTCTTGATGTCTAGTCGAATGCAGATCTTCTGGTCGAATTTGAACTCTGCATAACTTTAGTCAAAACCTTCTGCACGAATCGTCTTGATGACTCTTGTAGTCTACAAGACTATATTTGATTACTTTTGTCTTCTAGCCGAATCTTCTGCACGAATCGTCTTGATGACTCTTGTAATCTACAAGACGATATTTGACTACTTCTGTCTTCTAGCCCAATCTTCTGTACCAATTGTCTTGATGACTCTTGTAATCTACAAGACGATATTTGACTACTAGTCGAATGATAAGCCTATCAGGTCGAATTCTATATTTAACAAGATATCTGTCTCTTATAGTTTTGAAATATCGTGTTGGTTCCTAACGACATTTCACTAGTTCTTGACGACAATTCACTTGACCTCGACGACAATTGAGATTACCTCGACGATAAATAACTTAGCCAAATTCTTCCCTTAATAAAGTGCTTCCAAACATTTTTTGAACACCTCCAAGACGATATGAGTATAGTTGAGCCTTGTCAAGACGATATCGTCTTGGATAATATATTACCAAGACGATATTTGGAGATTGACCTTCTTCTTCTAAACAAGATGATATGAGAATAGCTGAGAGTTTACAAAATGATATCGTCTTGAAGCTTAAGGTCTTCAAGCCGATATCGAAACCTTTACTCGACGATATTTAGACTCTCCAAGACGATATTTAGACTCTCCAAGAAGATATTTTACTTAGTCAATTTCTGATCATTCTCAACTTAGATCATTTGTTTTAACTCACTTTCTAGATCTTTCTTCCTGATGATACTAAGTGAGTGACAAGTCTAGTATAGTCTAGAACATAGGTCGACATGGTGTTTTGCACAATGAGGGATTACATTGGCAAACTATGTCTGATGACACTAAGTCTAACCCTATGATAGGCTTGCACTATCTAGTACCTGAAAGCAATATTCTAAAACAAATACGTCAAATACAAAGTGTATTTATCTTTGACTTGAGGACTTCTTCAAATCCGGAATATTGTAGGTAAGGTTCCCAACAATCTCCCCATATTTGAAGAAGCCAGAACCTCACTCGAAGATAAACTACAGATACAAATATTAAAGTAATGACACAGAGAATAGAGATAACATTCAAAATATCACATATATAAATGTGTCAAATGTTATCAAACAGATTAATAAAAACTACATTTGTCTTTAGCACATCTAAAACTTAAAAGCCCTTCTTCTTTCCTTCCGCTTTCTCCTTTTTTGTCTGTCAAAAAAACAGAAAGGCTTAAGAATGTATCTGTTAGGGATAAGGAGAAGCATTCCTTGGCAGTATTCCCTACTTCTGTTGTTTCATGTAGATTTTTCTCTGTGCTTCAGTTTTCATGTGCTTGGTCCATTAATCAGTGGAGTAGTATTTGTCAGTATTTTTTCCAATGCTTCAAAAGTCATTCCATGCTTGTATAATTATGTGCATTGACTTTGGACTCCATATTAAGAAGCTAGGATCAGGAATATTGTAGGTAAGGTTCCCAACAATCTCTCCATATTTGAAGAAGTCAGAACCTCATTCGAAGATAAACTACAGATACAAATGTTAAAGTAATGACACAAAGAATAGAGATAACATTCAAAATATCACATATATAAATGTGTCAAATGTTATCAAACAGATTAATAAAAACTACATTTGTTTTTAGCACATCTAAAACATAAAAGTCCTTTCCTTCAGCTTTCTCCTTTTGCTTTTGTCTGTCAAAAAACAGAAAGGCTTAGGAATGTATCTGTTAGGGATAAGGAGAAGCATTCCTTGGCAGTATTCCCAACTTCTGTTGTTTCATGTAGATTTTTCTCTGGGCTTCAGTTTTCATGTGCTTGGCCCATTCATCAGTGGAGTAGTATTTGTCAGTATTTTTTCCAATGCTTCAAAAGTCATTTCATGTTTGTATAATTATGTGCCTTGACTTTGGACTCCATATTAAGAAGCTAGGATCATTTGCTCTAGTTTCTACTCTTCTTCTCTTGGCAGCCAATTCTTCTTCTGAAAGTCTTTGCCTCTTCTATTGACTTGAACCAGCTTCCACCTGTGTGTTTTCAGAAATATTCAAAGGACTGTCAGACCTTGGAGGCTCAGTCACTATGAGATTGAGTCCTAGGGAGTGATGAAGTTCATTCATTATCCAAAGGGCTTGATCAGCTCCAATCTTCTCCCCCTTTCTGACTTTTTCAATAATACTTCTTTGAATGTCCTTTGAGGAGTCTTCCAACTTCTTAGATAAAGTCTCATTTGTGAACTCTTGAGTGTTCACACATCTGTTCATTATGACCTTCTGACTGTCAGTGATTTTCTTGGTGATCTAGTCAACTGCACTTTCTAGGTCTTGCCTTGATTTTTGATGATATTTTAGGGTAGAATCCATCCTGGTACATAGAGATTGAAGTGCATTCATATTGCAATCCACAACTGTTCCTGCTATTATGAACCATCCAGTGATCTGAACATTTACATGATCAACCTTTCCATTCATTTCTTTCATCTAAACAGATATTTCTTCCTTGAAATCTTTCACCACATTGTCAACATATGATTGATAATTAATTCTTTCTTCTGCTAGCAATTCGTTTATTTGAGTAATCAAAGAGCCTGAAGCTTCTTCTTGTGACTGTGGAACAAATGTACTTTGAACATCTTGTTCTTTTCCAATGTCATTGCATCATCGTCAAAAAGAATGTCAGGGGAGTCCTGTCTTAGAGCAGCAACTCCTGGTCCTTCCTCAACAACAGTATCATCCAAAACTGTCTCAGAAATTTCCAAGTTCTCTAGGACAGCCAACCCAGTGAGGGTTGCTTCCTCAACCTCTATAGCAAGGAGCTCACCTTGAATCTCCCCCTCAACTGGAGCACCTCCTTGAGGAGCACCTTCTCAAACAATTGTTGCTTCAGTAAAAGCAGTAGGAACAACCTCTTCAGTGACCATGGGCTCACCCAATGGTTCTGGAGTGAAACTTTGAACTGAGGTCTGACCAGTCTCCCCCTCAATTTGTGCAAGGGTAGGATTGTCCACATGTTCATCTTCTCCAGAAGAGCTTCCTTCAGCTACAGCAGCTCTCTTCCTCTTCACTAAACTGACTTCCTTGGATTTCTTTGAGGCTTTAGAAAACACCTTCTCCCATCTTTACAGAGTTCTTATGTCCATTTTTTCATGCAATGAATGGGAGTGCCCAACTTTTTGTTCAGCTTATCTAGCGGACTAGACAGCAGATATAAGGACAGTATTCTACCAAAATTTGGGGCACTAAAGGTTTCCCTAATTTTGTCAAATAGAATCTGAGCTCATTATGTTCTTTTGCTCAGTATGACCCTTGTCACTATCTCAAACATTTCTCTTGAAATTCTGTCATGAGATCCAGGCTTGCAGATTAAGACTTTCTCAATGACATCTGTCATAAGTTTTCCTTGGGAATTGAAGTTTGCCCTTTTCAATGATCCATGACATTCTGCACCATGACCACACCACGTTAAGCCTTCAGAATAATCTTCATTAGAAATGTCATCTTCATCATCTTCTTCAAAAGCTGGTAGATGGAGTGTTCTCATCAACCCTTGAACTGTAACTCTTAACAAGTTATCACTTACCCTTGTTTTGATGGCTTTGTCGGAGGAGCTCATCTGGGGTTTGAAATAAAACTCCACCAATTCTCTATGCATAATCACAGCGGGTTCAGATAACACATACTCCAAGCCGGCGGCTGTCAATAGTCTGATAACTGATTTTATATCGTCGTCAACTCTGTTGAATCCACCTCTGAGTAGCTCGCATCCAATATTGTAATAATCTTCCCCTTTCTTCGGCGCCATGGCAAGAAAACTGGAGAACTGAATGTTGGAGACGTCGCAAGTTGTCGAGCGGGATGGCGTTTTCGTTTTGATGGCTTAGGGCAAATGAAGTAGTAATCTATTTCTAAGTATTTGACCTATATATATACTAAATTTTAGGAATATCAATAGGCGAGAGTACCTGGGGGCGTACACTTAGGAAATTAATCCACAATTGAATGGTTGTGATTGAAGATCCAATATAAGTTTTAATTTGAGTGTCGAAGATTCACCACGACGATACGACTGTTGTGTCATTTTGTCAACCCATCGACAAGACCTCTATATCGTCTTATATGCTCGACGATACAGATAAAACTTGAGATTTTCCTGCATTTTCTTATTAACTTCCAGCAAGAACATTGTTAGCATGCACGTGCAGAATATTTAAAGATAAGTGAGCATTAATATACTCAATCTAAATTTAGCATATCAAACTCAAATTTAAAGAAATTGAATTTGGCTTCATCAAGGGGCTTTGTAAAGATATCCACTACTTGGCACTCTTGTAAAGATATCTGCTATTTGGCTTCATCAAGGAGTTCACTTGAAATAACGAGAAATATGTCATATGTAAGAAATAATCATCATAATTAGAAAGGAAAAGACAATTTCAAACTTTATAACTGATAGGAATTAGATGTGCAATAAGATATTAAGTTGCATTAAGAAGATCATAATAAATTTTGGGTTTAGAAATAATTCTTACAAAGACAAATTGGTACTAAAGTGAAAGAAGAAAATAGTTATAATTTGACAAAATGGCCAACCTTTAAATATTCCTGAACCATTTCAGCCTGCGAGTACATGTAATTAGTAGCAGTCGGTGACACTCTTGTAAGCGTTGATGAACATGTGGGATGTTGACACAAGAGTGGGATAAGAGAGAGAGCTAGTGAGTGCAGTGACCATAGAAAGCCAAGTTGAAAACTTTTCAATGAGGTCCCACCATTGGTACTCTTGATTGGGATGTTGAGCACCTAAAGGACAATACATAGATTAAGGAACCCAGATCAAAACCCTAAATATGCAAATAAAATGGAGAGGTGTATTTTGTAAACCTGGAAGAAAGAAGTGCATTGCCCGGATGAAGAATCACGTCAATTGCAGCACAAGAACAACATGAGCAATGGGATGGGAAATAAGGGAATCTAAGTTGACTATGAAACAAAACATTTAGGCTGTGTTCGTTTGCAATGTTTTGAACTGAACGTATTGGTTTGGGGTTTTTGAAAACGAAAAGGTGGCGTTCGTTTGGTCAAATTTTCGCGTGTTTTGGTTTTGGGTCCTAAACAGCGGGTTTTCATTCCTTCTAAACAGCGCCTCTCTCACTCTTGATTTTAAAACAATGAGTCAAGCAAGGATTTTCAAGAAGAGAGGGAAGAGTCTACCTGGTTTCGTACGTATAGTCGCGTTACTGCCGGTGATGGAGAGAGGTGGAGGTCGAGAAGGTGGAAAGAAAACTGTTTAGCGTACCGAATGTGGGATCGAATACCTGGGTAGGGTTTCTGAAGGGCGCCCCTCTCTCTCCCCCCTCTCTACTTCTGTGAGGATGAAGGAAGCAGTGGAATGGCCAAGGTGAGAGCGTCGATTGGGATGTCGAGGAGGTGCGCCGGCAGGAAGAGAAAAGCGCTCTTTGAGATAAGACGGCGGTAGAACCGAAGTGAGACTTTAATAAAACGGCACTGCTTAATAACGGAAAATTCAAATTCATAAAGGTGCTAGTTGTATACACTAAAAGAAAAAAATGGTATATTTGAGTATAAAACGCAAGGTTTTGGGAGGGAAAGCTTTAAGTTTGAACCACTAATTTATTATCTTAAAAATTTGCATATAAATCTGTAATTTATTATCATTATATTGTGATACAAATAAAGAAGATGTATGCATTATCACTATATTCATATACTTTTAAGGCTCCGTTTGACGTTGCGTTTTTGCTATGGTGAGTTTTGACAAAAATGTCACCGTCATAGAATGAATGTTTGGCATGACAACGGTAATCACAATCAAGAAAATAAAACTAGTTTTAACTTTTGAACATAAAAGTAGATGAAGTTTCTTAAGGTCGGGCGTTCAAGAATGACGGTTCATAACCATCTCGTTCATGACCACCACAGGGATCATGACCGCCACCACCGTGCCAACCGGAGATTAAATTTTATTTGAAAGATAGATGTATGTATATATTACAAATATATCATAAACTTTAATTTTTAAAAGATAATTTTATATCATAAACTTTAATTTTTCAAGAAGAGAGGGAAGAGTCTACCTGGTTTCGTACGTATAGTCGCGTTACTGCCGGTGATGGAGAGAGGTGGAGGTCGAGAAGGTGGAAAGAAAACTGTTTAGCGTACCGAATGTGGGATCGAATACCTGGGTAGGGTTTCTGAAGGGCGCCCCTCTCTCTCCCCCCTCTCTACTTTTGTGAGGATGAAGGCAAGCAGTAGAATGGCCAAGGTGAGAGCGTCAATTGGGATGTCGAGGAGGTGCGCCGGCAGGAAGAGAAAAGCACTCTTTGAGATAAGAAAGAGCCGCAGCGGGAGAACCGAAGTGAGTCTTTAATAAAACGGCACTGCTTAATAACGGAAAATTCAAATTCCTAAAGGTGCTCGTTGTAGACAATATAAAAAAAATGGAATATTTGAGTATAAAACGCAAGGTTTTGAAAATCGGATGGGGGCATCGAATCGGGGAGGGAAAGCTTTAAGTTTGAACCGGTAATTTATTATCTTAAAAATTTGCATATAAATCAGTAATTTATTATCATTCTATTGTGATACAAATAAAAAAAGATGTATCCATTAACACTATATTCATATACTTTTAAGACTCTGTTTGACCTGTGTTTTTGCTATGGTGAGTTTGGACAAAAATGTCACCGTCATAGAATGAATGTTTGGCATGACAATTGACTTTTGAACATAAAAGTAGATGAAGTTTCTTAGATAAGGTCAGGCGTTCAAGAATTGATATGCTCCTCATAAGCGGGTAAATGTCGTATCAGGTGCGATTAGTAGAAGCCCCGCCATTAGAAAATGAAAGTGGGAGGAGTAAAATCCGAAACATGGCCGAGGAGGAGAAAGAATCCTCTGGCGCGCAGTTCACGCCTCGTTAGCACCCGGCGAAATCAAAGACCGCACTCCATTATCGGGGAACAGTTAGTCTGCACCCTGCTAAGCGGGGTGCGGATAGCCCGCACCCCTCTTAGGTGGGGT
This sequence comes from Dactylorhiza incarnata, assembly GCA_033032865.1. Lineage (NCBI taxonomy): Eukaryota > Viridiplantae > Streptophyta > Magnoliopsida > Asparagales > Orchidaceae > Dactylorhiza > Dactylorhiza incarnata. The sequence continues at coordinate 3,141,620 of JAWHQI010000308.1, read as the reverse complement.
GCGGCCAAACCGAACCGCACCCCCATAGGGGGGTGCGGCCAAGTCGCACCACCTCCCCCAAGCCGCACCCCCGTTGGCCGCACCCTCCTCGTAGGGGGTGCGGCCAAGCCGCAGCCCCCATGGGGGGGGGGGGGGGGGGTGGCCAAGTCGCACCACCATAGGGAGGTGCGGCCAAACCGCACCCCCCCCCCCCCCCCCATGGGGGGTGCGGCCAACCCGCACACCCCATCGGGGGGGGGGGGGGGTGCAGCCAATTCGCACCCCCCATGGGAGGGTGCGGTCGAAACTGCATCCCCTCGGCAGGAGAGGTCGAAGCTCGCTTTCCCCTTAGGATGCGCGACTCCCCTTTTTCCCGTACTTATAGCGCGCCCAGAACACGCCCGTGTTTGTTGCGCACTCAGAACACTTCTGAACGCGCTCAGAACTCTTCCATGTTCGTTTCAGCGTTCCCAACACGCTTGCAATTAACCATTTTCTCATATTTCAGGACTCGCTCGTCGCTTTTTTCGCCTTCAACAAAGCTGCCCGGAGGGCGAGACAGTCATTTACAAAAAATGGCGATCCATGTGCTCCAAATCAGCCAATATGATTCGCCCGTCAGGTGGTTACGGTGGTTACGACGACAAAATTATCGGGCTACCCCCGGCCAAAACTATAAAAGGTGCTCAGAGCCTTCATTTCAGGACACCTTGCCTTCTGCACCCGAGAGAGCTCTGTCGAAGATTTCCCCTGAGTTCTCCTCCGCGCTTCGAAGATCTCCTTCGATGCTTCGAAGATCTCCTTCGATGCTTCGAAGATCTCCTTCGTGGACTTGGAGAATTCCATCGTTCCGGAAGCCCGTCTTCCTAAGCGATCTAGGAAGTCTTCGGGTCCCGAAAGGCGACTAGGCATTCTCACTTTTGTTCTCACCACAGTTCTCAAAAGAAAAAAGACTTAGTTTTCCGAGTGGTGGCCTGTCACCTTCGGAGTTCTCTCTCTCTCTCTCTCTATTATTGTAACGAGCGGCGGCCTGTCGCGCTATAATTCTAAGTATCTGATTGTAACCCCCCAGAAGATAGTGAAGTTTGGTCGGCACAACTCCGATCGCGTGGTTTTTTACCCTTTCCTGGTTTTCCATGTTAAAAAGTCTCAGCGTACTTAACGATTCTCTAATTGAATGTTAGTGTGCTTGGTTCGCTTCAGAGCTAGGGTGGTTCAAGTCAACCGGTCTACCGAAAGCACCCAAGCGGCCCGCAACAGTTTAGGAGAAAGAATCCTTCAGTGCGGAGTTCACGCCTCGTTAGCACCCGGCGAAATCAATGACCGCACCCCATTACCGGGGAACAGTCAGTCCGCACCCCACTAAACGGGGTGTGGATAGCCCGCACCCCACTTAGCTGGGGTGCGGCCAAACCGAACCCCACTTAGCTGGGGTGCGGCCAAACCGAACCGTACCCCCCATAGGGGGGTGCGGCCAAGTCGCACCCCCCCCCCCCCCCCCATGGGGGGTGTGGCCAAACCGCGCCCCCCCCATGAGGGGTGCGGCAAAATCGCACCTCCCATGGGGGGTGCGGCGGCCGCACCCCCCATAAGGAGGTGTGGCCAACCCGCACCCCTCATAGGGGGAGGGGGTGCAGCCAATTCGCACCCCCCATAAGAGGGTGCGGTCGGGCCCTCATTCATGGGGGATGCGGCCGAAACTTCATCCCCTCAGCAGAAGAGGTAGAAGTTCACTTTCCCCTTAGGAGGCGCGACTCCCTTTTTTCCTATACTTATAGTGCGCCCAGAACACTCCCGTGTTCGTTGCGCACTCAGAACGCTTTCGAGCGCACTCAGAACGCTCCCGTGTTCGTTGCGCACTCAGAACGCTTCTGAGCACGCTCAGAAGCGTTTTGGCGTTCCCGACACGCTTGCAATTAACCATTTTTCTCAGATTTCAGAACTCGCTCATCGCCTTTTTTACCTTCAACAAAGCTGCCCGAACTGCCCGAAGGGCGAGACTGTCATTTACGAAAAATGGCGATCTGTGTGCTCCAAATCAGCCAGTATGATTTGCCCGTCAGGTGGTTACGGTGGTTAAGACGGCAAAATTAAAGGGCTACCCCTGGCCAAAGATATAAAAGGAGCCCAGAGCCTTCATTTCAGGACACCTTACCTTCTGCACCCGAGAGAACTCTGTCGATGATTTCCCCCGAATTCTCCTTCGGTGCTTGAAGATCTCCTTCGTGTTTCGAAGATCTCCTTCGAAGCTTCGAAAATCTCCTTCGTGGACTTGGAGAATTCCATCGTCCCGGAAGTCCGTCTTCCTAAGCGATCTAGGAAGTCTTCGGGTCCCGAAAGGCGACTAGGCATTCTCACTTTTGTTCTTACCACGGTTCTCAGAAGAAAAAGGACTTCGTTTTCCGAGAGGTGGCCTGTCACCTTCAGAGTTCTCACTCTCTCTATTATTGTAACGAGCGGCGGCCTGTCGCGCTCGAATTCTAAGTATCTGATTGTAACCTCCCAGAAGATAGTGGAGTTTGATCGGCACAGTTCCGGCCACGTGGTTTTTTACCCTTTCCAGGTTTTCAACATTAAAAAGTCTCAGTGTACTTAACGATTCTCTAATTGAATGTTAGCGCGTTTGGCTCGCTTCTGAGCTAAGATGGTTCAAGTCGACCGGTCTACCAAAAGCACCCAAGCGACCCACAACAGTTTGACGTTTGTTGAAACCAGAGAATTGGTCTCGACGTTCGAAAGGGGGATGCAACTAATCCTTACTCGACCCGAGCTAGAACCCTTGACTATTTACTAAGAACCGAAAGACCTTGCCCTTGAAGAACACTTGAATCCAAAAACAGACCCCTTAAGCTGCAGCGTGGAGGTCCCACCACACACCCGGAAGCTCACAAGGAACTTCCCCTCCCAAGCCAATGCTGAGCTTGGGCACCTTGGAGGGCACTAAAGATCACCTCACCGTCCACCTTCAACGACAGGGGGAGGGGAGGGGTAGTGATTGCTCACAACACACACGCGAGGGAGGGGGGTATCAACAGCCCTTCCCAAGGTGCCCATGGGGGTCAATTTATAGACTTCCCAAAAATTGGACTGCGGATAGCCAAAAATCTACTATCCGCAGCCCAACAACCAACCTGAACGACCGAAACCTAAGGGGGGGGGGGAGTGGAGCTTGAGACGTCCACTCCCCCCCCCCCCTTGTCGGGGGTCGGATGAGTGGACCGAGGTCCACCACCCTGACTGGGTGAGTGGACCTCACGGTCCACTCCTCCCACTGGGCGAGTGTACCCTTGGTCCACTCGCCTAGCTGTCCGGGCGAGTGGACCTATGGTCCACTCGCCCCCCAGGCGAGTGGACCATTGGTCTACTCGCCCACGGGCTTGGGGCGAGTGGACCCTAGGTCCACTAGCCCCCCACCTTGGGCGAGTGGACCCAAAGTCCACTCGTCCCCCACTCGGGCGAGTGGACAAAGGGTCCACTCGCCTGGGTCCTTGGGCGAGTGGACCGAGGGTCCACTCGCCCGGGGCCTAGGGCGAGTGGACCCAAGGTTCACTCGCCCAAGGAGATCTGCCCCCCCCCCCCCCGGGCCTTCTCTTTTTGGTCTTGACGACCTCCATTGGTTCGGTACGCCGCACAACGGTCACCCTCCCCACCTCGACCTCGTTTGCGTTGGGTCATACTGACTCGAAAAATATGAGGGTTGTACACAATCCCCGCTCTTTTCGAGCTTGCCTTAAGCTCGGAAAGAAAGTCCAACCAACCTATTTGACGAGTAGGTGGGACCCCGGAGTGATCCACGAAGGGTCCTGCCAACGGGATACTACTGCCGAGTTTTTCAACTGGTCCTAACTTTGGGGCGGAACGCGAACCCTTCTCCACTTAACAACCCTCCTATGAGCTGAGCTCAACTGGAGGTGGAGAGAGCTCAACACCTTAGGTCGAATTGAACTTGACCTGGGGTGGAGAAAAACTCGACACCCTTAGTCGAGTCGAGCTCGACTTGAGGTGGAAGGCAAACCTTTCTCCACTTAACAACCCTCATATGAGCCAAGCTCAACTGGAGGTGGAGAAAGCTCAACACCTTAGGTCGAATTGAACTTGACCTGGGGTGGAGAAAAACTCAACTCCCTTAGTCGAGCCGAGCTCGACCTGAGGTGGAAGGCAAGAAATCCACACCTACCAGGGAGTCGAGCTCACCGGGTAGGGGAGGGAACTCCACACCTACCAGGGAGCTGAGTTCACCTGGAGGGGGAGAGAAATCCACACCTATTAGGGAGCCGAGCTCACCTGGAGGGGGAGGGAATCCACACCTACTAGGGAGCCGAGCTCACCTCGAGGGGGAGAGAACTCCACACCTACTAGGGAGACGAGCTCACCTGGAGGGGGAGGGAACTCCATACTTACCAGGGAGCCGAGCTCACCTGGAGGGGCAGAGAACTCCACACCTACCAGGGAGCCGAGCTCACCTGGAGGGGGAGGGAACTCCACACCTACCAGGGAGCTGAGCTCACCTGGAGGGGGAGGGAACTCCACACCTACCAGGGAGCCGAGCTCACCTGGAGGGGGAGGGAACTCCACACCTACCAGGGAGTTGAGCTCACCTGGAGGGGGAGGGAACTCCACACCTACCAGGGAGCCGATCTCACCTGGGAGGGAACTCCACACCTACCAGGGAGCCGAGCTCACCTGGGAGGGAACTCCACACCTACCAGGGAGCCGAGCTCACCTGGAGGGGGAGGGAACTAACTGTTTCCCGAACTATCCTGGGGCGTAGAACCGGTCCACGTCCCAGGTGCTTACCCTCACCGAGGGACGGAGGGATTCAACCATCTTTCCAAAGCAACTGGGGGCAGAGAACCAGTCCGCGTCCTAGGTGCTTACCTTCACCTGGAGACAGAGGAACTCGACCACCTTATCAAAGCAACTGAGGCAGAGATCCAATCCACGTCTTAGGTGCTTACCTTCACTTAGAGGCAGGGGAACTCCACCATCTCATCAAAGCAACTGAGCCAGAGATCCAATCCACGTTCTAGGTGCTTAGCTTACCCGGAGGTAGAGAAGTTCAACACCTTTCCGAACCAATTGGGGGCGGAGTACCCATCCACGTCCTTGGGGCTTAGCTTGCCTGGAGGCAGAGGAACCCAGCACCTTCCCAAACCAGTTGGGGGCGGGTACCCGTCTATGTCCTAGGAGCCTAGCTTACCTGGAGGTAGAGGAACTCAACACTCTTCAAACCAACTGGAGGTGGAATGCCCATCCACGTCCTAGGGGCCTAACTTACCTGGAGGTAGAGGAGCTCATCATCTCTCCAAGTCACTTACTCAAGCAGCGAGTCGACCCAATGAGTCTCCCATCTGCCGGCATGACTGAGCCCGGAGAATGATCTTTAGTCGGGGAGTTTACCAATCAATCGACCCGATGAGTCTCCCATCTGCCGGCATGACTGAGCCCAAAGAATGGTCTCTAGTCAGGGATATTACTAATCAGTCGACCCGATGAGTGTCCCATCTGTCGGCATGACTGATCCCGGAGAATTGTCTCTAGTCGGGGATATTACCAATCAGTCGACCCGATGAGTCTCCCATCTGCCGGCATGACTGAGCCCGGAGAATGGTCTCTAGTCGAGGATATTACCAATCAGTCGACCCGATGAGTCTCCCATCTGCCCGCATGACTGAGCCCGGAGAATGGTCTCTAGTCGGGGATATTACCAACTAGGGGCTGGAGTACCCATCCACATCACAGGTGCTTACCTTCACCTGGAGGCAGAGGAATCCAACACCTTCCCAGAGGCTTTACCTAAGGTTCTATCTCTACCTACTTTTCATTCAACATGGGGAGGTTACATATCTATTACAATGCGCCTTCTTGCGCCTACTCGGCCACATGCATCTCGACCATCTCTTTTATCACCTCCTCCACTTTCTCTGCCTTCTCATTCCTTCTCTTTCTCCTGGTCCTTCCTGCTTCCCTGGTCAGCCTGGAGGTGGGAGATTTGCCTCTGGAACCGATCTGCGTAGCTTCCTTGTGTCTCCCCGTGCTTTTGTTGAATTAGGCACAGGGTCTCCGCCTCCTTCCTGGTGAGACGGAGGCATCCTCCCATCCGCCTCACTCGGGGCAGCTGGCCCCAGGGGAGCTGTTGAAAAGCGCTTGCGCTTGGAGGTTCAGGCCTTCTTCCGAGGCTGGCCCCTTCCCTTGCCGACATGCTTGCTCTATCTGCATCAAAGATGGCGAGGCGAGCACAGGTGTTGGCGATGCCGAGCATTGGTGCGGGTGGTGTTGAACACCCACCTTGAGGGGGGCCTGCGACCCTGAAGAGTTCTAGGATCATCTTCTTGAACTCATCAAAATCACTCTTACACATACTCGCTGGTAGGGGGTGAGTTCCCCAGCTCGTCGCTCCCAGCCATGAGACTTGCCCAGGGCTTTCCGAACTAGCTGCTTCCACGCTCACCGCACCAGAATGTTGAAACCAGAGAACTGGTCTCGACGTTCGAAAGGGGGATGCAACTAACCCTTACTCGACCCGAGCTAGAACCCTTGACCAGTTACTAAGAACCGAAAGACCTTGCCCTTGAAGAACACTTGAATCCAAAAACGAACCCCTTAAGCTACAGCGTGGAGGTCCCACCACACACCCGGAAGCTCACAAGGAACTTCCCCTCCCAAGCCAATGCTGAGCCTGGGAACTGATGAGTCCTGATCATATACACTTTTATGGACTCATCTGGGCCATCTATTTAGTCTTTTCACTGCACTTTAGCCCTGTTTTAGCTCATATTGGTCATTCTATGCTAGGTGCACTTTTAGGCCCTATTTGGTGTAATTTCGTACCTTTCTTTGTTATTAGTTTTCTTGCGATGTTAAGTCCCACTTTCAGTGGCTAGATTGGTGTCGTACGCTGGAATCGGAGTCGGGCGAGTGTTCCCGGTGCAACTCTGCACAGGAACACTGCGCACGATCACCGGTTCTATTGCGCACGACCACTGGTCGTGCGCCACTGATCGTGTGCACTTAACACCTTTTTCATGAGTTCTGTTTGGTGCAGTGCGCACGACCACCAACGCCAGTGCGCACGACCACCGGTCGTGCGCCACTGATCGTGCGCACTTACCATTTAATTTCCGAGTTCTGTTTGCTGTAGTGCGCACGACCATCAACTCCAGTGCGCACGACTACCGGTCGTGCGCCACTGGTCGTGCGAACATGTTATTTCATAATTTCTGTCTTTGCAGGTTCCGTCCAGGCAGAGCGCACGATCATCGAATTCTAGTGCGCACGACCACTGGTCGTGCGCCAATGACCGTGCGCACTGTTTAATTCCAGCGCCTATAAATTCCCTGCTCGCGATTTTAGGTCAGACCCCCGCTTTCTTCCGCCGTTTTCCGCCTGGTTTCGTCCGACTTCGCCCCTCCATCGTCGCCCACCATCGGGGGATGCTCCGGGCTTGTTCTTCACGCCGATCTTGAGCCGGAGTTTCCTCTCGGCCGCCTCCTTCATCCAAGAGCTTCAAAGGTAGACCTAGCCGCCATTACCATCAAGCAAGAGGAAGTTTGCAACCTCTACCGGATCGTGACACGAAGAAGACGGGTCCATTGGAGAGTCGTGACATCTCTCTCTACCCCGGACGTAGTTGCGGACCGAGCTTGGACGCGGATTGACAACCCGGCGATTCCAACCGTGAATCTACAACGAGCCTTCGGATTCGGTCGATTTCTTGCCTTATTCTTCTCTTATTGATTGTTGTAATAGCTAGATCTTGTGTATTTTGATGAAGAGCACTTAAACTTGCTTTTATTTATATATATTTCATGTTGTTGTGAAATGCTTTTGTGGTTTATGTGTTTATGAGGTGCGCCACCATCCCTTTTCCACTCCACCACCGTGTCCGGTGCCGCACTAGCAATTGCTAGTGGCGTGCTTGTTGACGAGGTGCTTGCGACCCTCATTCCGCTAGCCTACTCGCCCATCCGCCTACCGAAGCGTGGCATCGCGGCCCGTATTCCATCCCGCCTAACGAAGCAGCGCGCTCAAGGCCTGCATTGTTCGATTCCGCTTGCCTTCTCGTCCATCCGCCCTTGCGACGCAGTGCGCTCAAGGCCTGCCTAGTCTCCATCCCGCCAAGCGAAGCATTGCATAGCGGCATTGCATAGGAGTAGTTGATAGCTTTTATTTTATTTTCCAAAAGCCAACCCAACTCCCCCGCATTTCATCCGACGTTAAGGACTTCAATCTCAAGTCCTACCTCGAACGTTAACTCCACCTTACTGTGTTCCTCAAGAGACCGACACTCGGGGATTTTCCCCATTATTATTACTTGCGCGACCGGTGCACTTGCCGAATCATCGCATCAAGTTTTTGGCGCCGTTGCCGGGGAACACAGTCGTGTGAGTTTTCTGGAGAGGGAGAATCTGAGAGAGAAGCCCTTTCATTTGTAAATTGCATCCTTTAAATTTTATTTCTGTTCTTTTTATTCCGCTTTCTTATTTAATATTAGGTTGCTTTAGTAATTTCTGTTTGGTATAGTGTCTGCATAATAGCATTCTTATCTTGAATCGTATTATTTTTACACTATGTGGGCACATCTCAATATTCGTTGCCGTTGGTGTAGAGATACTTCTCACTCTAGTGATGAATGCCCTACGGAGAATAGTAGGCATAGTTCCTGCAGCCCAGCATATGGAGCACCGACTTCATCTGGTACTTCATATGGTGCGCGTAAGTCTTATGGCTACTCTGCTGAGCCTTTACCGTCATACTTCTTTTCGGCTCCAGCCCCCGCTGTGCCAAAGAAGCCCGCTAGGCAGTGCCAGTTTTGTCGGAGCACAGATCATGCCCTGAAGGATTGTGCTGTTTTTCGTCGCCAATTGGATGAGGATGACGAGCCGGATATCCGGATCGTCCCGAATCCTAACTCTGGCGGCACACCTTCAACATCCGGTTTTGTGTCATTGCCACCTTCACATCTTGAAGGGTATGGCGTTGACACAGTCACCAGATGTGTGGCTGATTTGGGCACCGACATTGCTGAGTCTATTCTCCCAGTGCATCCACCACTTCTAGTGGATTCGATTCTTCCCGCTGTTGTGCACGCTACACTCGTCTCCGACGACATTGTCGATGAGGTGTCACAAGAGGAGGCGGTTGATCAGAGTGTTGTGCCTATTCCTATGGAGGAGGACAACCTTCTAGGTGAAGAGGAGTCTCCCTTAACACCGATGGAGGAAGTCCAAATCCTAAGCTTGGCCACCGTTGATCCCGCCGAGCCTTGTAGCATTGATGACAATGCAAGCATTATTTTGCTTCCCCAACCTGATGGGAGTGAGACCGGGACCACTCCCCCGATTTCAGATTATTTTTGTCATTCTTCTCTTTTATTTCCTGACCCCCCTTCTTCATCTGAGCCTGTGCAGGTTGAGTCTTCACAGGTACTTCAGGAGGACTTGGAGCTTTGTGCTCAAGTCAATGATGAGTGTGTCCTTTTATGCGAGGAGGTTGATCCCTCCTCCATTAAGGAAGCCTCATTCGTTGCCTTCTCCTCCTGCGGACCTGCTGTGGACGATACCTTGCTGGGCAAGGATAGTTTTGGTGAGATGAGTGAGGAGCAGGCCTCCTCCTCTTCTTACTTTCTTTTCCCCCTACCTGTGAGGAGCAGGTATTTATATTCAGGTAGAGGCGTGACTGTTCTATCACCGTATCGGAACCCGCTACCGACACGGATATTAGGCCAGTTACCTGTCCACTTCTCCTTCCATAGGCCCATTAGCTAGAACTCTTAAAGTTTGAATAAGTCGTGCTGGGAGGACAATAACCCCAGTAGTTATCTTTATTTTTCTTGCATTCTTATTTCTTCTAATCATGTTTAGTTAGTAGTACTTTCTTTTCAGTTTTCTTTTGTCCTTTGTTTTTGCGGAGCTGACCCCCTGCAGGTATTTCTTCTGGATGGCGGATGCTGCAGCTTAGTCGTGGTTTAAACGCCAATCTTCTGGTGTGCTCATTTCTGAGCACTGGGTACTCTCTTTCCCTAGCTTTTTGTGATTTTCATGTCATATGTTATGCGGATTGTTTAGTTTAAGTCTGGGGGAGAGTAGTTTTGTTTACCCGCTCACGTGCACTATTACACTGCATACTAGAAGATTTCATTTAAAATGTTTTGTTTATTTTCATTGCACACCACAACACCCACTTGAGCGCGTACTCGTCTGTATGCGTGCTCTGTAGTGAATTTAATTCTTCTGCTTATTTGGGAAAATCTAGGTGATAGCTTATGACTATGCAGCAGAGTAAAATGTTGACTCTAGTAGTGCTCCTAGTCGAGTGCTCGGTTGCATAGAAATTTGTGTAGATTAGATTTCTTTTTATACTATGGTTTTATATTTTTCTCTATTAGTGTAAATGTTGTTTACTCTACTCAAATGTTGAATCCGGTGTGAATCAAACGGTAGCGTAGGGATGTGTGTAAACGATTGCTAGACTCGTATTGCTTGAGTCGGGAGAAAGGAGAATCTTTCTCGGTGGCTAGAACTTGCCCCAAGCGATTCTTGAAGCATGGGTATACGGTTAGTCAATTGTGTGAATGTGATATAGGCCATCATTTTGGCCCGATTGAGCCTTTGTGCCTATCCCTACCGCTATATCCTCGCTAGCCCAGTTGTGCCTACCCGTTCTTTGATTCATCCCCACTATTGTTCACCAAAGCCTAAACTCCAATCCTAGTCGCACACCCAAAAAGCAAGCATTTTGTTTAAATTTCAAATTGGTGGTGTTGATTGTGGTAGTACATTGTGAAAATGTGGTTGTGCATCTTTGAAAAGTTGCTGAAATTGTTAAAGAAAGAAAAAGAAAAGAAGAAAAAGATTTGAAAAGAAAAAGAAGAATGAAAAGTTTAATTGAAAAAAATCTGTTTGAGATTTATATTTGGGAGTAGGCGGTGCACACACCCATGCGTCTAAGTCTAAGTCTGGGGGTGTGGTGCATCCGCGTGTTTTGTGGCCACTTGGATAATGTTATGCATTTGCTCATTTGGGTTTAGTATTTGAACCATCGTCTTTATCATTGTATACCTCACCTAAACCCAAGCCCCATTTAAAACCTAAAGTCCTATTGATTCACGCATTTGAGTCAAACCAGTGCCGTGGAGAGAATGTGACCGGGCAAGCCTATGGTCACCGACACCGATGGATTTCGGTGGAGTTTGTCCGGCATCCCGATCTTGAGCAATGCTCATCTCAGCGTTTAGTTTACTTTCTCCGTATGCATGACCGAATGATTCACCGTAGTTCACCATTTTGAGTAGTTGTAATATGCTTTTACTCTTTTAGAAATATATAGACTGTTTATATAATCAGAAATCTTCTCTACTATTCTTCTTATGCACGTGAGCATGCGACTTCGCATGGTACTCAATATTGTAGTTTTAAGCCATCTACTTTTCTTTCCCCGTTCGCTTAGAATTTGTTTGCTCGGGACGCGCAAACAGTTAAGTCTGGGGGTGTGATGAGTCCTGATCATATACACTTTTATGGACTCATCTGGGCCATCTATTTAGTCTTTTCACTGCACTTTAGCCCTGTTTTAGCTCATATTGGTCATTCTATGCTAGGTGCACTTTTAGGCCCTATTTGGTGTAATTTCGTACCTTTCTTTGTTATTAGTTTTCTTGCGATGTTAAGTCCCACTTTCAGTGGCTAGATTGGTGTCGTACGCTGGAATCGGAGTCGGGCGAGTGTTCCCGGTGCAACTCTGCACAGGAACACTGCGCACGATCACCGGTTCTATTGCGCACGACCACTGGTCGTGCGCCACTGATCGTGTGCACTTAACACCTTTTTCATGAGTTCTGTTTGGTGCAGTGCGCACGACCACCAACGCCAGTGCGCACGACCACCGATCGTGCGCCACTGATCGTGCGCACTTACCATTTAATTTCCGAGTTCTGTTTGCTGTAGTGCGCACGACCATCAACTCCAGTGCGCACGACTACCGGTCGTGCGCCACTAGTCGTGCGAACATGTTATTTCATAATTTCTGTCTTTGCAGGTTCCGTCCAGGCAGAGCGCACGATCATCGAATTCTAGTGCGCACGACCACTGGTCGTGCGCCAATGACCGTGCGCACTGTTTAATTCCAGCGCCTATAAATTCCCTGCTCGCAATTTTAGGTCAGACCCCCGCTTTCTTCCGCCGTTTTCCGCCTGGTTTCGTCCGACTTCGCCCCTCCATCGTCGCCCACCATCTAGAGGTGCTCCGGGCTTGCTCTTCACGCCAATCTTTAGCCGGAGTTTCCTCTCGGCCTCCTCCTTCATCCAAGAGCTCCAAAGGAAGACCTAGCCGCCATTACCATCAAGCAAGAGGAAGTTTGCAACCTCTACCGGATCGTGACACGAAGAAGACGGGTCCATTGGAGAGTCGTGACAGCTCTCTCTACCCCGGACGTAGTTGCGGACCGAGCTTGGACGCGGATTGACAACCCGGCGATTCCAACCGTGAATCTACAACGAGCCTTCGGATTCGGTCGATTTCTTGCCTTATTCTTCTCTTATTGATTGTTGTAATAGCTAGATCTTGTGTATTTTGATGAAGAGCACTTAAACTTGCTTTTATTTATATATATTTCATGTTGTTGTGAAATGCTTTTGTGGTTTATGTGTTTATGAGGTGCGCCACCATCCCTTTTCCACTCCACCACCGTGTCCGGTGCCGCACTAGCAATTGCTAGTGGCGTGCTTGTCGACGAGGTGCTTGCGACCCTCATTCCGCTAGCCTACTCGCCCATCCGCCTACCGAAGCGTGGCATCGCGGCCCGTATTCCATCCCGCCTAACGAAGCAGCGCGCTCAAGGCCTGCATTGTTCGATTCCGCTTGCCTTCTCGTCCATCCGCCCTTGCGACGCAGCGCGCTCAAGGCCTGCCTAGTCTCCATCCCGCCAAGCGAAGCATTGCATAGCGGCATTGCATAGGAGTAGTTGATAGCTTTTATTTTATTTTCCAAAAGCCAACCCAACTCCCCCGCATTTCATCCGACGTTAAGGACTTCAATCTCAAGTCCTACCTCGAACGTTAACTCCACCTTACTGTGTTCCTCAAGAGACCGACACTCGGGGATTTTCCCCATTATTATTACTTGCGCGACCGGTGCACTTGCCGAATCATCGCGTCAGGCACCTTGGAGGGCACTAAAGATCACCTCACCGTCCACCTTCAACGACAGGGGGAGGGTAGGGGTAGTGCTTGCTCACAACACACACGCGAGGGAGGGGGTATCAACAACCCTTCCCAAGGTGCCCATGGGGGTCTATTTATAGACTTCCCAAAAATTGGGCTGCGGATAGCCAAAAATCTACTATCCGCAGCCCAACAACCAACCTGAACGACCGAAACCAAAGGGGGGCGAGTGGAGCTTGAGACGTCCACTCCCCCCCTTGTCGGGGGTCGGATGAGTGGACCGAGGTCCACCACCCTGACTGGGTGAGTGGACCTCGCGGTCCACTCGCCCCCCACCTTGGGCGAGTGGACCCAAAGTCCACTCGCCCCCCCCCCCCCCCCCCACTCGGGCGAGTGGACCAAGGGTCCACTCGCCCGGGTCCTTGGGCGAGTGGACCGAGGGTCCACTCACCCCGGGCCTAGGGCGAGTGGACCCAAGGTTCACTCGCCCAAGGAGATCTGCCCCCCGGGCCTTCTCTTTTTGGTCTTGACGACCTCCATTGGTTCGGTTCGCCGCGCAATGGTCACCCTCCCCACCTCGCCGTCGTCTGCGTTGGGTCACACTGACTCGTAAAATATGAGGGTTGTACAATGCCGTCTTTGAGAACGAGGATTCCCAAACACTCAGCAAAGATCCCCCAAAGGAAGAATCCGTCCCAAGACCGTGCTCGCTATCAACTGCGATTGCGAGAAGAAGCGCTTGCGCTACTGAAGGATCGATCCCCGAGGGACGTGTTGACCCGGCTCCTTCCCCCTCGCTCATCAATGTACCTCTCATGGAAGAGGCAACGATCGCGCCCGCAGCAGCACTGGAAGGATGTGTGCTGCAGATGGAGAAGCAGTAGGCCGAAATGTTGGCTCTCTTGAGAAATCTGGGAGTCCCTCGTGCTCCCGTTCCACCCTCGCACTGAACGTTCCGCCTCCTCCGGCTCCGAATCACGCTCCAGGCAATGATGCAGCAAGAGGGGAAGATGTTTCCGATGAACTCTCTGATGCAACGAGTTCCACTCACCCTGCCCGGCCGGCCAGGGGGCCGAAAGTTGATCCCCGTCGCCAACTCCAAGGAAGAGTCGGCCTTGGGCAGGTCGTAAGAAGAACCACTCGCGAGGAGATACGCGAAATGATAGCGGAAGAGTATGGTCAGGCTGGACGACGTGTAACTTTGGCTCACCGCCCTCTGCACCGCGGCTCTCCACTGTCGCCTCAGGTCCTGGCTTACCTAGTTTCGCATGGTTTCAAGCTTACGAGTATCGAGACGTTTGCCGAAATGAACGAACACGTCAACCACTTCACTACCATTATAAGGATTTACAACGCTCCCGACCAGCTCTGAAAGAATATAGGTATGCTAACTAATTCACCTAGAGGAGGGGGGGGGGGAATAGGTCTTTTGAGTTTTACTTGATTATTATGGCCTGTTAAAATGTTCTAATCAGATAAACAAGCAACACAGAAAAACACACAAGTGTTTATAGTGGTTCCCCAAAACAGGGTGTCTATGGGTAGTCCACTTTCCCCCTTCACCCTTCTAACAGTGTGTTAGACAGAGCCAACTCCTACAATTCTCAGCTCCAAGAGCTTACAACACAAGTTCCTCAGAACTTCTCAGATCAAAGATGATCCTACCTCGGGACAAAGGTCCCTACAACTCAGAGCTAACACCAGCTCCTACCTCAGGCACTGCTGCCCTACAAACTCAGAGTAAAACACCTCCTACAGCTCAGACCACCTCCTGGTCCTACCTCATGCAGCAAGCCTTACAACTCAGAGCTATCACCAGCTCCTACAAACTCAGGCAAACCAGCCCTACAAGCTCAGGCAAACCAGCCCTACAAACTCAGACAAAAAGCCTTACAGAAAAAGATATAATAGAACTTTTCTACAGCAGAAATACTCTTCTGTAGATCCTGCACAGTCTGTGCTTTCCTATAGCTGAAGTTGTTGATAACAACTACCACTTGATCTTCCACTTCGATAGAATGATGGAAGATCACCTTGCCCATTCTGGTGGAGGAGCTGTCTTCTTCTCTCTATTTCTTCTTCTCTTTCAGTAAGCAGGAAGGAAGATGAGAGCAGCAACCGTCAATGGCGAATCGAGATTTTGCACGCAACTGGCCGGGGGTAAGAAAATACCCTAACTCTTTCTTTTATACTTCTTTATCTTCAACGGATCTAATTTGATCTCCCAAGAAGTATGGGAGACATTGGTGGTCCCCTGTAGCTTTTCTGCAACTTGCCCTAGCCGCAGGTCCCGCCGCCCTACTTATCTGTAGAGAAGGTCTGCGTTCGACGAACGCGCTACACTCTGCGTTCGACGAACCCGCTGGATCCAGCGATCGACGAACTTGCCAAACTCTGCGTTCGACGATCTGCCTTGTCTCTGCGTTTGACTATCTGCCTTGTCTCTGCGTTCGACGAACAACACTCTGTATTCGACGAACACGCCAAGCTCTGCGTTCAACGATCTGCCTTGTCTCTACGTTCGATGAACGGCACTCAGCGTTCGACGAACACGCCAATTATTAGCTGTTTCTTCTATCTTGTCTCAGCGGTCGACGAACTGTATTATGCGTTCGACGAACGACTCTTTGCCTTCGACGAACACGCTCTTTGCCTTCTCAGCGACACCTTCTCTGGTCTCGACTCAGCGGTCATTCAACGGACGGCACTCTGCGTTCGACGAACGACACTCTGCGTTCGACGAATTTTATCAGCTGAGACAATTTCTTCTATCTACTTAGGAGAAGATTTCTCCTAGCCTTAGGTCTTGATTAACCCTTTCTCTTGAGTCACCTAAGCCTGTTTAACTTACAAAAGCAAAGCTTTATCAAATACAATATGTACTTAGTATTGGAAGTGATGCCTCTTCAAAACAAGGGAACATTGAGTGCAATTATCCCAAAAATCTCCCCTTATTTGAAGAAGGCAGAACATCCCCAATGCTAAGGTACATAGCCAACGAAAACATATTTTGATACCATTTGAAGGGCATATTATTTAAATAATCTATGAGATAAACATGATGACATAGCTTCTAGATAACAACATTGTTTAAGCTAACAATTTCATGACGGATTATAAAAAGCTTTGACTAGCTTAGAGGGATGTCAACATGACGTTAGATCCTCAACGGCTTTAGTATTTGACAAGGCGTCGAGACATGGTCATCATCTCGACGTGGCTTAGCTTGCTGTAGATGTATCAACGGCGTTGAGTGATGTTCCTTGGTTCGACGCTTTCTTATTCCACGACATCGAGTGATGTTCCTTGGTTCGACGCTTTCTTGACTTAATCTCACATCGTCAGTCAGTGACCTTGCCGTTGAGACAGCAACCATAGGTCGATGCTTTTTGGTCACAGGCGTCGAGCGATGTGTGGTGGCTCGTCTCTTGTGGACTTGGATGAACTCATCTCCCTCTTATTAACTCAGATTGAGTAGCATATCATGATAACTAACTTAGAGGGCTAACACTACTTTGGTCTTAGCAGCTAGCATTCCATCTCCTATTTACATCTAGCAAGACCAAATTTGGTCTTAGCATTGGCCATCTCCCCCTTTCTGGGTTCTTCAACCTCTTTCCCATTAGGGAATAGGATTCTTCAACCTCTACACTTATCTGGATACTTCTAACAAATCCTAAGATAGATTAGAAGGCATTTTCCAAATCCTCTTTTAGGACAGCCTACATCCTTTCTGACCTACTGAGCATTAGCTATCTCCCCCTCAACTTATAGCCAACTCCCCCTCAATTTGAGCAGGAGCTTGCTCCCCCTTAATTGGAGCACCTGTATTTACCCAGACAATTCCCTGCTGATTAACAGAAAATGGAATTTCAGCTGATCCAGATGTTTTTGATCTAGCTGATCACTTTAATCTATTCTACAATTAACAACTTAGGGAGATTGTCTATCCTATCAGTGGATTATGCCTATTGAGGGAAGATCAATTCAGATATTAATATATCATAACATTACATTTTATGATAAATTGAACAAATAACAGCATAAGCAGTTTAACACAAAATATATATTCAGAAATGTACTCATTCTAAATTCAACATGCCTAAGTCAATTTTAAAAGAATTAAACTTGGCCTCATCCAGTGGCTTAGTGAAGATATCAGCTACTTGATTGTCTGTAGAGACATATTCAAGTTTGATATCTTCACACTCTACATGTTCTCTAATAAAATGACACCTAATTTCTATGTGTTTGGTCCTGCTATGGGAAAATGGATTTTTTGCAATAGAAATTGCACTGGATGAGTCACACAACAGAGATTGTCTTACCTTTATGTTGTAATCTTCCAGCTGATGTTGGATCCACAGAATTTGAGCACAACAGCTACCTGCTGCAATGTATTCTGACTCAGCAGTGGACATTGCCACACTGGTTTGCTTTTTGCTGCTCCATGAGACCAGCCTCCTCCCTAGGAATTGACAGGAGCCACTTGTGCTTTTCCCGTCCTCTTTGCATCATGCAAAATCTGCATCTGAGTAGCCTATCAGTTCAAAATCATTGTTCCTAGGGTACCAAAGGCCAAGATTTAGGCTTCCCTTGAGGTATCTCAAGATCCTTTTCACAGAGGTGTAGTGAGATTCCTTAGGACATGCCTGATGCCTAGCACAAACACATGTAGAATACATAATGTCTGGCCTACTAGCAGTCAAGTACAACATGGATCCAATGATACACCTGTACAAGGATTCATCAAAGGCCTTCCCCTTTTCATCCTTGTCTAATGATACATTAGATCCCATGGGTGTTCTCATGGTGGAGGCAGATTCCATCCCAAATTTCTTGATGAGCTCCTTAGTGTACTTGGTCTGGGAGATGAAAATTCCATCATCAGACTGTTTCACTTGGAGCCCAAGGAAATATTTGAGCTCACCCATACTGCTCATCTCAAACTCCACCTGCATTAGATTAGCAAATCTCTTGCAGAGGTTGTCATCAGTAGACCCAAAAATTATGTCATCAACATAAATTTGGACTAAGAGACACTTGCCCCTTGTTTCCCTAAGAAACAATGTGCTATCAATCTTTCCCCTCATGAACTTGTTCTTGAGGAGAAAGCTGGACAAAGTCTCATACCAAGCTCTTGGAGCTTGCTTTAGACCATACAGGGCTTTCCTAAGAAAATAGACATGAGATTTAAGAGTAGGATGTACAAAACCTGATGGCTGCTCTACATATACTTCCTCTTTTAGATTTCCATTCAGGAATGCTGATTTGACATCCATCTGATAGACTTTGAAGCCCTTGTGAGCAACATATGCAAGGAATAGTCTTATGGCCTCCAACCTTGCAACTGGGGCAAATGTTTGGTCAAAGTCTATTCCTTTCTCTTGCCTATACCCTTTTGCAACCAACCTTGCTTTGTTTTTGATGATTGTCCCATTCTCATCCAACTTATTTTTGAATATCCATTTGGTGCCAATGATGTTGTGTCCTTCTTGTCTTGGCACCAACTTCCATACTTTGCATCTTTTGAATTGCAAAAGCTCTTCCTGCATAGCCTGAATCCAGAATGGATCCAAGTTGGCCTCTTCAAACTTTTTAGGCTCTACCTGTGACAGAAAACTGAGGAACAAGGCCTCATTGTGAGCCCTGCTCCTAGTTGTTACACCTTGCTGAACATTCCCTATTATCTGCTCAATGGGATGATCCCTTAGATGTCTGGTAGCTCCAGTCATTCTGTCCTCAGCTTGCTGTGCTGTTTCTGCAGGTTCAACAGCTTCTTCATCAAGGTTGACTTCTTCCTCTTCAGGGATGGCAACATCATAAATTGTTTTGCTGCAGCTGGGAGTGTCTTGTATAGACATCCTTTCCAATTTCTGTTCATTTCCTGTCAAAATAGAAGATCTAGACCAGCCTTTATATATTAGGCTGGTCTCATCAAAAACAACATGCATTGACTCCTCTACAACATGAGTTTTCTTGTTGTATACTCTATAAGCTCTACTATGTGAGCTATATCCAACAAGAACACCTACATTGCATTTCTCTGCAAACTTTGTTAATTGGGATTTTCCATTATTTAGAATGTAGCATTTGGAGCCAAAGATTCTAACATATGAAATTATAGGTTGTTTGCCTTTTAGAATTTCATAGGGGGTTTTCCCATGAACCTTATTGATAGAAGCTCTATTGAGAACATGACAAGCTGTATTGACTGCCTCATCCCAGAAATATTCTGGGAGTGAGGAGTCACTAAGCAGTGTTCTCCCAGCTTCTATCAAGGTCTTATTCCTCCTCTCAGCCACACCATTTTGTTGTGGAGTCCTTGGGGAGGAGAACTCTTGGGTGATACCAAATTCTTGACAAAATCTTGTCATTGCATCAGATTGAAATTCTGTGCCATGGTCAGTCCTAGTCCTGACCACATCACATTGTAGATCATTCTGAATTGCCTTGACATGATTGATAAAGATATTTAAAGTATCAGATTTCTTCTTAAGGAAGAATACCCATGTATATTTTGAGTGATCATCAACAATCACCAAAGTATACAACTTCCCACCTAGGCTCTGAATTAGCAAAGGACCAAACAAGTCCATATGCAAGAGATAAAGACATCTTTCAGTGTCTTTGGAGCCAATACTTTTAAAGGTGGCCCTAGTTTGCTTACCCATTTGGCATGCATGACAGGGACCATCTTTAATACATTTTAAATTTGGACTATTCCTAACAAGATTTTTAAAGAAAAGTCTATACATTGTCTTGTAGTTAATATGAGCAAGTTTCTTGTGCCATTGAACACAAAGAGACTCATTCTCATTAGCTACAAGACAAACAGAAGTAAAAGAATTACTGCAAATGAAATCTAAGGAATAAATATTTCCACTCCTAGTGCCTGAGAGAATAGTCTCTAAGTCATTTGACTTTTTGATCAAGCACTTGTCATTGTGGAATTCAATGACATAGCCTAAGTCACATAGTTGACTTATGCTTACTAGGTTGTGTTGCAACCCTTCAACATAAGCTACCCCTGTGATTGTAACTATGCCATTGGAGATCATACCATAGCCTTTGGTGACTCCTGTTTCACCTCCCCCAAATATAACTTTGTGTCCTTTCTTCACAGGCTTGTAATCATGTAGAAGACTCCTAGTTCCTGTCATGTGCCTTGAGCACCCACTGTCCAAGTATCATATTTGGTTGGGACTGGTACTTTAACTACCCTGATCATTGTCAGACATATTCTGACTGCCTTCCTCATCAGTGAGGGCCATAAGGTCTATCAGAACACACTCTTCTTCATCCTCCTCTTCATCACTATCTGAGTGTGATAGGGCGACCCTGATTCCTATCCTAACAGCAGGATAGTCTTCATCCTCCTGAGCAGCAAACAGCCCAATGTAGGCTTTCTCTTCTTCATCTGAATCTGAAGATGAAGATTCAGCTTCACTCCAGCTCTTGCTTTTCTTGTCTAGAAGGGATTTTTCTCCCTTCCTCTCCTTCTTGTGATGAGGCTTCTTTTCACCTCTTTCTTTCCTTTTGACTGGGCAGTCAGCAATGACATCCCCAAGCATGCTGCAGCAATAGCAAACAATGTTATCTGAAGCATGTTTACTAGTTTTGGAATCATACCTGTCCCCTTTGGGGTGCTGCCTTTCAGATCTAAAGTGATCCTTCTTGGAGTGTGATGAGGAGGAAGGCTTGCTCTTCCATTGATTCCTCCTCCTCATCTTCTTGAACTGCCTAGAGAAGCCATCAAACTCTTCATCAGAAGAAAAGCAGTCTGGAGAGCAGCTCTCAGACTTCTCAAATTCAGCCTTCCTTCTTGGGGGGTGACTGCAACCTGCTCTTGCTCTTCTTTGAGCTATCAGCTTTGAGAGCAATAGTTCTCTCCTTTGTATAAGCCTTGGAGGAAGTATCCTCCTCCTTTCTTGCAGTCAGTTGCATCTCATATGAGAGCAGTTTTCCAAACAGTGTATGGGTAGGGGTTTCTCCAAGCCTTGCCCCTTCCCTGATTGCACAGATTTTTGTGTCCCAATCCCTAGTTAGAGATCTAAGGAACTTGTCATTCAGCTCATAATCAGAGAACACCCTCTCATAGGTTCTTAGTTCATTTACTATCCTAAAGAACCTTTCATAGCACATGGAGATGTTCTCCTGGCTCTGCTGTCTAAAGGCTTCATACTCCTGATTAAGGAGTGACTTTCTATCATCCCTCACTTCAGCTGTTCCTTCTATATGTACAACCAATGTGTCCCACATTTCCTTGGCAGTTGTGCAGTGTACCAAGTTCTGAAATGTAGTGTCATCAATTGCATTAACAATTATGTTCTGGGCCCATTTGTCCATTGTATACAGTGCAATTTCATCATTGGTCAGCTCAGAAAATACCTTGAGTACTTTTGTAGTAGGGTCAAAAGTGGAGGCCTTATCAAAGGTATAAGGACCACTTTTCACTGTTACATAGATCTTTGGGTCTGAGGTTTCCATGAACAGCCTCACCCTTTGCTTCCATATGCCAAAGTTTTCTTTGGAGCATATGGGCAACTTCATTGATCCCAACTCTTTCTTCATTCCACTGGAGGCCATTTGATTTTGAATCAGCAATACCTAATTAGGAACTGGTCAGACTGTTATGTCCTTCTTGACCAACCTCCCTCTGATACCACTTGAAAGAATATAAGTATGCTAACTAATTCACCTAGAGGGGGGGGGGGGGGGAATAGGTCTTTTGAGTTTTACTTGATTATTATGGCCTGTTAAAATGTTCTAATCAGAGAATCAAGCAACACAGAAAAACACACAAGTGTTTATAGTGGTTCCCCAAGACAGGGTGTCAATGGGTAGTCCACTTTCCCCCTTCACCCTTCTAACAGTGTGTTAGACAGGGCCAACTCCTCCAATTCTCAGCTCCAAGAGCTTACAACACAAGTTCCTCAGAACTTCTCAGATCAAAGATGATCCTACCTCAGGACAAAGGTCCCTACAACTCAGAGCTAACACCAGCTCCTACCTCAGGCACTGCTGCCCTACAAACTCAGAGGAAAACACCTCCTATAGTTTAGACCACCTCCTGGTCCTACCTCAGGAAACAAGCCTTACAACTCAGAGCTATCACCAACTCCTACAAACTCAGGCAAACCAGCCCTACAAGCTCAGGCAAACCAGCCCTACAAACTCAGGCAAAAAGCCTTACAAAAAAAGATATTATAGAACTTTTCTATAGCAAAAATACTCTTCTGTAGATCCTGCACAGTCTGTGCTTTCCCGTAGCTGAAGATGTTGATAACAACTACCACTTGATCTTCCTCTTCAATAGAATGATGGAAGATCACCTTGCCCCTTCTGGTGGAGGAGCTATCTTCTTCTCTCTGTTTCTTCTTCTCTTTCAATGAGCAGGAAGAAAGACGAGAGCAGCAGCCGTCAATGGCGAATCGAGATTTTGCACGCAACTGGCCGGGGGTAAGAAAATATCCTAACTCTTTCTTTTATACTTCTTTTATCTTCAACGACTCTAATTTGATCTCCCAAGAAGTATGGGAGACATTGGTGGTCCCCTGTAGCTTTTCTGCAACTTGCCCTAGCCACAGGTCCCGCCGCCCTACTTATCTGTAGAGAAGGTCCGCGTTCGACGAACGCGCTACACTCTGCGTTCGACGAACCCGCTGCATCCAGCGATCGACGAACTTGCCAAACTCCGCGTTCGACGATCTTCCTTTTCTCTGCATTCGACTATCTTCCTGTCTCTGCGTTCGACAAATGGCACTCTGTGTTCGACGAACACGCCAAGCTCTGCGTTCAACAATCTGCCTTGTCTCTGCGTTCGACGAACACGCTAATTATCAGCTGTTTCTTCTATCTTGTCTCAGCAGTCGACGAACTATATTATGCGTTCGACGAATGGCTCTCTGCGTTCGACGAACACTCTCTTTGCCTTCTCTGCGGCTCCTTCTCTGGTCTCGACTCAGCGGTCGACGAACTGAGTTCTGCGTTCGACGAACGGCACTCTGCGTTCGACGAACGACACTCTGCGTTCGATGAATTTTACCAGCTGAGACAATTTCTTCTATCTACTTAGGAGAAGATTTCTCCTAGCCTTAGGTCTTGATTAACCCTTTCTCTTGAGTCACCTAAGCCTGTTTAACTTACAAAAACAAAGATTTATCAAATACAATATGTACTTAGTATTGGAAGTGATGCCTCTTCAAATCAATGGAACATTGAGGGATATTCCCAACAAGCTCCTTTGCCAGGTGTTACCTGCAACCTTGAAAGGACAAGCGCGCACTTGGTTTTATTCTCTGCGGGATAGAGCGATTGACAGCTTCACAACAATGGATCAACAGTTCGTAGATCAGTTCGTCGCCAACCGCATGATCGTCCGAGACCCCTCCCATATTTCAGGAATCTGTCAGAATGATGGAGAAACTCTTAAGGACTCTTTCCGCCGCTTCACTACCGAGGCTCGGTAAATCCCAGGGGTCGATCCTGAGCTTCTGCGAGGAGTTTTCCTGGGGGGGGGGGGGGGGGGGGCTCCGTCCAAGTGGCTTTTACTCAACTCTGATGAGGGAAATAGTTCCAAGTTATCCCGATGTCGTTCATCGGGTGGAAGCTCAGATAGCGGCCGACGAGGCCATCGAAGTGCATCGTCAACAGTTTGAAGGCAGTCAAAAGAGTAAGAGGGGGTCAGAGCTGGATCCTAGAGGGCATGAAGAACAACGCAATGAAGAGCGCCGCAATGGAGAGCGTCGTCGCGATCCACGAAGAGATTTAGATTCGCGATCGCCCCGGGTATACACCCCGTTAAAAACCACTAGGACCAATGTGCTCTACGCCATCCAGAGTAACCCGAAGCTCCAAAGGCCCAGGATGCCTCCCCCGAATCCGAGGAGCGGTCAATCAAGATACTATGAGTTCCACCGAGGAACTGGGCATACCACTGAAGAGTGCTCCAAGATGAAAGATGAGAATGAGCGACTCATCCACCAAGGACTCCTGGGGAGATTCCTGCAAGGATAGATTCTCGGCCAGCAGCAGCTACCCAGGGAAGCAATAAAGCAGCCTCCTGCTCCACGAGGCGAGCCTGGAGGCAGGCCAATGATAGGAGAAATCGAGACCATCGTCGGACCACCCGCCCTAGCTGCGCAAATCCTCTCGATCGCCAAGTCCCCGAGGGACCATGAGGACAAGAAGCTCAAGCAGGACATCACCATCACTTTTAGAGAAGAGGACCTACAAGGATTACGACTACCGCATCAAGATCCACTCGTCATCAGTGCGCGAATCGGGGACCTGTGCTTTAATGTCAAGAGGATATTGGTCGACAATGGAAGCTCGGTCGACATCCTATTCTTATCCACTCTGCAAAGCATGAAGCTCCCTAAAAATCAGCTCAGCCCTACAGCCGGGCCCGTCGATGGCTTCGATAACAGACCCGTCCCAATTCAGGGAATGATCACCCTCCCAGTCACATTGGGCGAGTTTCCGAGGCAAGAAACGTGATGCGCAAAAACTTGATGCGCAAATCTTAGCACACCGCTATAGGCGGTAGCAAGACTGCAGCACGAAACGGCAGTGTACCGATCGTTCAAGTAATATAAAATGGGAATGAATCCCCAAGTATCGATCTCAAAGGAACACGGTAAGGTGGAGCTATCTATCGAGGAAGGACTTGAGATTGAAGTCCTTTAAGTCGGATGGATGCGGAAATGGGGGTTTTGGATTATGGAAAATAAAGAGAAAATACTACAACTACTCCTATGCAATGCCGCTATGCAAAGCTTCACTAAGCGGGAGGGAGACTATGTAGGCCTTGAGCGCGCTACTTCGAAAGGGAGGATGGACGAGTATTCAAATGGAATGAGGGTCGCAAGCACCTCTTCGACAAGCACGCCACTAGCAATTGCTGGTGCGACACACGAACATAACGGTGGAATGGAAAATGGATGGGGGAGCACCTCATACACACATATGAACAAGATAATTTCAATAAAATGAAATAAGCATTACATAACATGGTTCATAGTGTACATCATCAAAGTATAGAGAAATCTAGCTTATACAACTACCAATACAAAGAGAGAGAGAGCAAGGAATCGACCCAATCCGAAGGCTCGTTGGGATTCACGGTTGGAATCGCTGGGTTGTCAATCCGCGTCCAAGCTCGGTCCTCAACTGCGTCCGGGGTAGAGAAGGTTGTCACTACCTTCCAATGGCCCGTCTTCTTCATGTCACGATCCGGCCGCACGACCTAGCTTCCTTCTCCTTGGATATTAGTGGATGTAGGGCTAAATCCCTCTCCTTGGAGCTTAAGGATGATGGAGGAGGCCTAGGGCCAAGCCCTGATGGAGTGGTGGAAGGGGTACAGAGCTGGAGCTCCTTTTGCGGCCGAAAAAGCAGAACTAGTACGATCTCCCCGGACTAGGGCAGAGAACTGCGCTTTTATAGAAAAGAGTTAGAAAAATGGTCACGCACGGTCGAACGCACGACCGTGCGTAGACCATGCGAAACTTATTATAAAGACAGCGCAGGAAGATGACCTGGACCGCCTGTGCGATTTACTCACGCACGGGCAAATCCGCCCGTGCGTCAAAACGCACGGGTAAATTCGGAAAGGGGAAAAACAAGGCCAATCAGGGAGAGCGTGCGATTCCTTCACGCACGGGCGCTGCCCGTGCGCAGAGACGCACGAATAACGACAGAAAATCTGTTTCCTCCTCAGCAATGGGCGCACGACCGAAACCGACCGTGCGCCAACATAATGCACGATCGTGCGATATGTACAGACATGAACTTAGGCTGAAAATGATGAAATGTCCACCTCCATTAGCCACAACAAAGCTGGGAATACCCTTGCAACACAGGAAATAAAGCATAAAAAGAAAGAGGAGCACGCTATGCTTACCCTCGGCACTAAAACGTGCAAACGCACACCACAACGGGCCTATAAGTGCACTAAGCAAGGAATAACAAATATGAACAAAACATGCCTAAGGTGTAGTGCAAATACTAGAAATACGGCCCAGATGAGCCCATAAATGTGTATATAAATGGGACTCATCACACCCCCAGACTTACCTGTTTGCGCGTCCCGAGCAGACAAATCCGGCGGAGTAGGAAAAGCATAACTAGCTAAAAAAATTGCGACATGGAGTAGTATGCGAAGTTGCATACTTGTGTGCATAGAAATTCATTAGAAGAAGTTTCTACATATGCTAGTTAATTTATAAAAGTGTAAATGCGTAAAAAGAAATTTATTTTTACTCAAAAATGGAATGTTGGTGAATCTCGTGGTCACGCAGAGTACAAAAGTAAGCAAGTCGCGAAGGTGAATGTTACCCAAGACCGGAACTCGGAATTATCTCCATTGAAATCCATCAACGTCGAGAACCATAAGCTCGCCCGGTCACACTCTCTCCACGGCGCTTGTGAACTCACAATATGAGTCGATAGTGTTGGAACACGGTCTTCCGCATCTCCTAGGTTTGAGAATAACAAATCCTATGTGTATTTGATCTTGTGTGTTCAAGTGTGCAGGTTAACATAGCCCACATGACTCAAGGAGTACTCATGATGTCTGCCCCCAAAATTGAGGCCAAAATTCGAACAAGATCACTAGCGCCGGCGGTAGCGATAACGCCCGGTGCTAGCATTGATTAGCTCGATTCCGGCGGCATTTTTAGAAGGAGCTAGCGCCCGGCGGTAGCTACTAGCGCTGGCGGTAGCATGGCGCACAAGAGGCATAGAGCAAATTGTTGCCACGGATGGGAGATTCGGCCGCGCAAGATCATTCCTAATCCGGGCTAGCGCCGGCGGTAGCGCTAGCGCCGGCGGTAGCGCTAGCGCCGACGGTAGGGTAAAGGCTATAAATTGGATGCTTTGGCTCCGAATTCTTCATCCTCCTCCAATCCCAAACTCCAGAGCTTCGTGCCACAGCAGAGAGAGGAAGATTCAGAGCGATACTCCCACAATTCCATAAAGCCTTAAGGAGATCTGTGGAGAAGATTTCAACACGCGTCATCATCGTGACGAAAGGCCGCATCGACTACGATCATACTCTGCGGGCCTTCGTCCACTTCTCCAAGAGATCCACATAGAGGGAGTTTTTATATTATTGTCTTTTCATTTCATATCTTTTATTTTCATATCTTTTCTGTAAACGGTAGTGAAATCGCCTCGTGTTGGTGACTAGGTCTGGGGTAGGACTTAGGGCTGAAATTCGCCTCGTGTTGGCGACTAGATCTAGGTTAGGTCTAGGGGGTGCTCGAGGCCTTTCTGGGGATAGATCGGCTAGAGCGGCTTGAGGCCGTATCTGGGGAGAGATCAGCTAAAGCCAACCGGTTCGCGGGGATACGAGTCAGTATAGAAAACGAAAAAGAGTTTTTATTATTCGCCTCCGATCTCTAGCGCCATTGAGATCAAGTTTTGTAAAACTTATTTAATATCAATAAAGCTTGTCTCTCTTTTTGTTTTACTTCACTTATTTCATGTCTTTAATCTTGCAATAATTCAAAGTTTTTAAATATAATCTATAGTTTTTGAAAACCCTTATTCACCCCCCTCTAAGGGCGCCGACCGATCCAACAAGTGGTATCAGAGGGAGGTTATTCCAATCGGCTTAACAACCGGGAATAATGGCGTCTCATGATCTCGCTTCAACTAGTGGTGCAAATTTTTGTGAAGATGAAATATCACATAAACCACCCTTGTTTGAAGGAACAAATTATAAAGGATGGAAAATTTTAATGGAAAAATTTATTAAAACTTTAGACATCGAAGTATGGAACTTAGCAATTATAAGACGAGTGGATGAATCGAATAAAAAAGAACGTCAGCTAAATGCCAAAGCCAAACACTATTTATTTTGTGCACTATCTAATGAAATTTTCAAATTCATATATTGCTTTTCTAGTGCATACATGATATTGATTTTGCGGTTTTGAAATTTAGTGAAGATTTGAGATTTTCTCCAAAACTATATCCGATAAAGGCAAGTGTACCTTATCGTCTATAGTATAGGATATTTAGGAATATCAAGGTCGTATTCCACGGGGCGCGTTGATTACTTCTACTTCGAGGAAAATCGCCATTATCTTATCGACGAAAGTTTGATTGGTTTGTTTTTGCTTAAGTAAAATTAAAACAAATTGCAAGCTAAATGAAAGGATTAAACGTTGCATGAAAAGAAAGAGAAATTGACATTGCAAAAAAAGATATAACTAAGGAGAGAAAGATTGACATTGCATGAAAAGGAAGAAATTACTTAAGGAGAAAGAGAACATGAAAGAGAAAACTAATTTTATTGAAAATCAAAGAACTATTACAAACCTTAATTTAAGAGTGCAAGGCTAAGGAAAATAAAGATTACAAACTTGAGAAAACTAGTGCATGAAAACTACATTCAAAACATTGCATGAATTTGAAAGGGAAGAGAACATGAAAGCCTTAAGAAACATGAACATCAACTTGAAAAACTCACTCTCAGCTCTAACAGCACCTCCCCATCTCCAAATTTCTGAACTTTGGACTCAAGGAGAGCCTCTGAATTTATAGGAAAAAATTTCAGATTACACGCCCTCGGTCACGGGCGTGACCTAGGGCGTGACTGCACTATTCACATCGGATCTGACAGCGGCGTGGCTTTCTGGACGGCGCAGCGAAAAGTGACATGTCACGGGCGTGACATGTCGGGTCACGGCCGTGACTTTGGACGGCTGCATTAAATGCGGCGTGGGATGGAATTCAGCGCGGCGGCGAAGCAGAGATCACGCGGGAAAGTCACGGCCGTGACATGTGGGTCACGGGCGTGAATCAAGTTGACTTCTCGACTGCAGCTCCACATCTCCACGGCGGCTCTACGTGGAAGATTCTAAGATTACACGCCCCAGGTCACGGGCGTGACTTTGGGTCACGGGCGTGACCTGGGGCGTGACTTGGTGTGGACTGGTTCAAACAGCGTGGCATCGATTCTGGACTGATCTTCAGGTTACACGCCCTCGGTCACGGGCGTGACCGAGGGCGTGACATGCCATTTTTCCCGATTTGTCCCAAAATTCTGCAAATATTGAAATTAAGCTAAGTTAGAATCAAAATTACAAAAAGAACTACTTATAACCTAAAATTGACATAAAAAGGAATATTCACATTAAATATTCAAAATTTTCTATTAAAAAGTTATAAAAATACTACTTATCAAATACCCCCATACTTGAGGTTTTGCTATTCCAGAGCAAAAGTGTGAGACATAATTTATAAGACATCCTTAAAAATTTTTAATTTAAAACTAAAATTTCATTTAACCAAAAGTTAAGTTAAGAGTAAATTCAAGGGGGAGTTAAGTCCTAAATTATGATGATGATTTGAAAAGAGGGAAAAATGTTTAGGCAAGAACTTCTCAAGAAAATTAAGTAGTTTGACAAAATTGTAGAAATTATAAAACTAAATTAAATTAAAATTATAAGAACTCTATCTTAAAAGAATCTTAAGGAAAAGTAAATTACTAAATATTGCTCTCTCCATAATTTTCAACTAAAACCAGAACAATGATAATTGGCTAAGGGGGATTTCATAAAATTTGGCATAAGAAGAGAAATTTTTGAATGGAGGAAATGGAATTTATCATGAAATTTCCTTTTTTTTCTCTTCTAATAAAAACCCAAAATGTATATGGTTTAGGAGTAATGAATTTTATCCTCTTACTCCATGCCATATAATCTTTTCAAATATTTTGGGTGCATATGTTTTATGGAATAATGAATTTTATCCTCTTATTCCCATGACATATGATCTTTTAAAGTTCATTTTTTTTATGCCACAAAGGGGGTAAGGAAGGGAAAAGAAAATCTAGCTAGCTTTAAATTATATTGAGAGCAAATTCTAGTAACATTAAATTTCCTAAGATCTAAAAAGTTAGAAGAAAATATAATTGAAATCTAAAGAGGTTTAGGAAATTCACTACAAAATGAAGCCATTTAAAAATAAAAAGAGAAGTCATGCTAACAAAATTCTCTAATCAATTTAAAATCATAAGATGATTCTTAAATCAAGATTACCTCAAATTTAAAATTAACAAACTATGATAAGCAAAATTTTAGCCAATTAAAAACTTAAACATGCTTATAAACATTCTCATCTAGATTTCTAAGAAATCACAAAAACAACAAGAAGGAGGGATATAAGAATTTTTGGAATTTTTGATATTATCTTTTTTTGAATTTTTGATATTATCTTTTTTTTTTGAATTTTTCTCATTAAAAACTATTTACAAAGAAAGGAAACTAGCTTTAAAACTTAACAATTTTTGTTATGTCTTGGACTTCCCAAGGGCTACCCGGTGAGGGGTTCGCAAGGTACTAGGAGGTGTGATGGGATGAAATCCCAAACGTTCCTTTCTAAGGTTTAAATTTTCGATTTTCTAAAATTTTTTTTTGAGTTTTTGGATTTTACAAGTGCTTAAATAAAGGAAAACATAGAAACAAAATTAAAATTTTCTTTTTCTTTTTGTTTTTTTTTTCTTTTCAATTTTTTTTTTGAAAATTTTCTTTTTAAAACTATTTACAAATATTTACAAAGGGCTATTTACACCCATATACTTAAAGTTAAACATTGTCCCCAATGTTTAAAAATAAGTATGAAGTAAGAAAATGTAAAATGAAATGCAAAAACGAAAGAAGAGAAGGAAAAAGGGCTTCCCTGATTATTTTTTGAAGCTTTTGTGGGGAAGCCGTGATTACCTGCAAAAGTTGTTAAAGAAGAAAAGAAAAGACAAGAGAAAATAACAAAAGATAACTTTGGGGTGCCTCCCAAAAGCGCTTTGTTTAAGGTCGCATAGCTTGACCCACTTGCCGATCATATTATAGGTTGAAATACAATCGAATCACTCTTTTCATTAATTAACTCTCCCGGAAGAAATAATTTAAGGCGGTGGCCGTTTACTTTGAAGGTACCTTTTTCCGGGTGGGAAATTAAAATTGTCCCATAGGGCCAAACCGCTTTAACAAGAAAGGGTCCGGACCATCGGGATTTTAGTTTTCCCGGAAAAAGGCGAAGGCGGGAATTATAAAGGAGGACGAGATCGCCCGGCGAAAAAGTTTTTGGAAATTTTATATGCTTATCGTGATAAAACTTCGTTCGCTCCTTATATAATTTATTGCTCTCATACGCATTCGCTCGCCACTCATCTAATTCGTTCATTTGGAATTTTCTTTGTTCTCCCGCTAGAGTGGAATCGAGGTTTAAAAATTTAAGCGCCCAAAATGCGCGGTGTTCTAATTCGACCGGAAGGTGGCAAGCCTTGCCATAAACCATTCGATACGGTGTACAACCGATAGCGCTCTTGTACACCGTTCGATAGGCCCATATCGCATCATCGAGCTTTATTGCCCAATCCTTCCGATTGATAGAAACTGTGTTATCTAAAATCCGTTTTAATTCTCGATTAACAACTTCGACTTGGCCGCTCGTTTGTGGGTGATATGCGGTGGATAATTTGTGAGTGACACCATATTTCGCTAAATTTTTTGTAAATTGAGTATTGCAAAAATGGGTGCCCCGATCACTCACAATAGCGCGCGGCGTGCCAAATCGAGAAAATAATTTTTTTAAGAAATTAACGATGACTCGCGCATCGTTGGTGGGGAGAGCTTGCGCTTCCGCCCACCTTGATACGTAGTTGACCGCCACTAGAATATATTTATTTAAAAAAGATGGAGGGAGAGGACCAACAAAATCGATACCCAAAAGGTCAAAAATTTCGCATTCTAAGAAAATGTTTTGGGGCATCTCATCCCGACGAGAGATGTTCCCCGACCGCTGTCAGCTGTCGCAAGTACTCACAAGGGTGTGAGCATCTTTGAAGAGCGAGGGCCAATAAAAGCCCGCCTCCAGCGCCTTCCTCGCGATTCGGTTTGAATGATAATGACCTCCGGTGGGTCCCTCATGACAATGACGTAAAATTTTAAGGCCTTCCTCACTCGAGACGCATCGTCTTACTACCTGGTCTGCGCATACACAGAATAAAAAGGGGTCCTCCCAAAAGTAATTCTTTAAATCAGAAAAGAATTTCTTCTTTTGCTGACTCGAGAATTCTTTTGGCAGGACCCGGGCTACCAAATAGTTAGCCAGATCTGCAAACCAGGGGGTAGACGATGAATTAATATTTTCGAGAGCAAGGAGGCGCTCTTCGGGAAATTTATCATTAA
Organism: Dactylorhiza incarnata; assembly: GCA_033032865.1. Taxonomy (NCBI): domain Eukaryota; kingdom Viridiplantae; phylum Streptophyta; class Magnoliopsida; order Asparagales; family Orchidaceae; genus Dactylorhiza; species Dactylorhiza incarnata. The sequence continues at coordinate 3,109,283 of JAWHQI010000308.1, read as the reverse complement.
TGTCAGATTCTATTAATACGTCCGAGGCGGGGTTTTCTAAACGGGAGAGATGATCGACGTCCAAGTTTTCGGCTCCCCTTTTGTCCCAGATCTCTAAGTCAAACTCCTGCAAGAGGAGGATCCATCGCAAAAGATGAGGCTTGGCGTCCGATTTGCTTAAAAGATATCTAAGTGCGGAGTGATCCGTGAAGACGATGACTTTCGAGAGGGTGATATACGACCTAAACTTATCGAAGGCGAAAACGATTGCTAGAAGTTCCTTCTCGGTCGTGGTGTAATTTGCTTGTGCCGACGTGAGTGTTTTGCTCGCATAATAGATCGGGTGGAAATATTTACTCACCCATTGGCCTAAAACGGCACCAACCGCAATATCACTCGCGTCGCACATGATCTCAAAAGGGAGCGACCAATCTGGGGTGACTAGAATCGGGGAGTTTATAAGTTTCTCTTTGATAAGTTGAAAAGCTAAATGACATTCATCGCTAAAAAGAAAAGATGAATCTTTCTCGAGAAGATGGGTTAACGGCTTTGTAATTTTTGAAAAATTTTGTATAAAGCGCCGATAGAACCCCGCGTGGCCTAGGAAACTCCTAATAGCTTTTACGTTTGTGGGAGGGGGGAGTTTTTCAATTACTTCAATCTTGGCCCTATCGACCTCGATCCCCTTGCCCGAAATTTTATGGCCAAGGACTAGTCCTTCCTTGACCATAAAATGACATTTTTCCCAATTAAGCGCTAAATTTGTTTCCTCACATCGCTGCAACACGCGCTCGAGATTTTTTAAACAGTTTTCAAATGAACTCCCGTACACGGAAAAATCGTCCATAAATACTTCCATCACCTCCTCCACTAACTCGTCAAAATTGCCAACATACATCTTTGGAATGTAGCTGGCGCGTTACAAAGACCGAATGACATCCTTCGATAAGCGAAGGTGCCAAAGGGATAAGTGAAAGTGGTTTTCTCTTGGTCGTCGGGCGAAATCGGAATTTGGAAGTATCCCGACAAACAATCGAGAAAACAGTAGTAGGAGTGACCCGAAAGGCGTTCTAAAATTTGGTCGATAAATGGTAGAGGGAAGTGATCCTTACGAGTGTCATCATTTAATTTCCGATAGTCGATGCACATCCGCCAACCCGTAACAGTACGGGTTGGGATCAATTCATTATTTTCGTTCGCAACTACCGTGACACCACCTTTCTTTGGCACGACTTGTACTGGGCTAACCCAAGTACTGTCCGATATCGGGTAGATGATTCCCGCGTCCAGAAGTTTTATAACTTCGGTTTTAACAACTTCTTTCATGTTAGGGTTTAGCCGTTGTTGAGGCTGGACTGAATTTCGGGAATTATCTTCGAGAAATATTTTATGAGTGCAGAAAGATGGGGTTTTACCCTTAATGTCCGATAATTGCCACGCAATTGCGTGGCGGTGCTTTCTTAAGACTATAGTCAACTCAGAAATTTCTGAGTTGCTAAGATCGGATGAAATGATGACGGGTAGCTTAGACTCTTTTTCCAAAAACAAGTATTTAACGTGAGGGGGGAGTTGTTTCAACTCCAATACGGGTGGTTCTTCATAAGAAGTCTTGATTTTTAATTTTTCTAAAAATAATGGTTCGGGTGGTGTGGTGTGAGAAACTTCTTCTTCATCACAAAAGAGCTCTACGGGCTCGGAATCACTACTCGCTGATGAAACTAACTCGAGGGATGAATCGAACTCACAACACTCTTCTAAGTAAAAACATGAATCGTCATTTTCTAGCGTGTTCCGCATCGAGGAATTTATGCCGAAAGTAACTTCATCGTCTCCAACCCGTAGGAGGAGCTTTCCGTTACTTACGTCGATAATAGTGCGGGAGGTGGCAAGGAAGGGGCGGCCGAGTATGAGGGGTACTTCGGCATCCTCTTCGATGCCAAGAATGACAAAATCCACCGGGAAGATGAATTTGTCAACCTTGACGAGCACGTCCTCAACTATTCCTATCGGATATTTTAAAGAACAATCCGCTAATTGGATACTCATTCGAGTGGGCCTTGGATTTCCTAGACCTAGCTTTTTGAACAAAGAAAACGGCATAAGGTTGATGCTTGCTCCAAGATCCGCTAAGGCGTGTTTTACTAACGAATTGCCAAATATACATGGGATGGAAAACCGTCTCGGGTCATTAGCTTTTTTCGGCAATTTGTTGAGTACAACCGCGGAGCATTCTGCGTTTAAAGAAATATGCGAAATATCTTCTAACTTTTTCTTATTGGAGAGCAACTCCTTAAGATATTTCACATATTTAGGCATTTGTGAGATAGCCTCGCAGAAAGGTACATTAATATGGATTTGTTTTAAAACATCTAAAAACTTTTTATAATTTTTTTCGGCGCTTTCATTTTTAAATTTCGATGGATACAGAATATTAGAAGTAGGAGCGCGCGGATTTAAAATAGAAGTGTGCGGAGCTATCGTAGCGGGCAAATTCGAATATGAATTAAAAGTAGGAGGAGAGGAAATTACCTTGGGTTCGTCCTATTTTTGAACCACCTCCTTCCCGCTTCGGAGTGTAATCGCGTGCGCGCTCTCCTTTGGATTTTGCTCGGTGTTCCCCGGCAGTTCTCCTTGTTGACGCTCAAAAATCATCTTTGCGAGTTGGCCCACTTGCTTCTCTAAATTTTTGATCGATCCGGTAAGGTTCCGGATGTTCGTTTCATTTGTAGCAACATATTTTGCAAAAACCTCTTCAATCGGAGAGAGTTTTTGCTGTTGCGGTGGAAAACCGGGTGGATTATAATTTTGAGAAATTAAATTTGGAGGCGGAGTTAATTTAAGAAGTTGATTAGGGGGAGGTCGATTTAAATTCATAGGACGCTGAGCATTTCCTTGGTTGCTCCATGAGAAATTCGGATGATTCCTATAACCCGCATTGTATGTGTTGTTATATGGAGCAGTGTTGGGGTTATAGGAAGGCCGAGGCGGATTTCCTATGTAGTCAACATGTTCTTCAATTAAAACGTTATTAGCCCAAGGAGGAGTGGCGGAGGAAGCAGACATCTCCGCCACTTGCTTTGTTAAGCGCTCAACTTGTAAAGCCAAATTTGCGTTTGCGTCTATTTCAAAAATTCCGGCCGGCTTATTAGGCCGCGCTCGGGGTATGTTCCATTGATACGCATTTATGGCCATCTCTTCGAAAAGCTCTTGAGCGGCGATCGGGGTTTTGTTATTTAATGTCCCCCCGGCGGCCGCATCAATCATTTGCCTCGTTTGGAGATTTAAGCCATTATAAAATATTTGCACTTGTTGCCAAGTGGCAAGTGCGTGGTGAGGGCATCGACGCAAAAGCTCCTTGAAGCGCTCCCATGTGTCATAGAGAGTCTCCGAGTCGATTTGCATGAATGAAGCAATATCCGTGCGCAATTTAGCGGTCTTTGAAGGCGGGAAATATTTATTAAGAAATTTTTCCGCCATTTCGGCCCATGTAGTGATGGATCCTCTAGGTAGGGAGCCCAGCTACTGCTTGGCCTTAGACCGCAAAGAAAAAGGAAAAAGACGTAGTCGAATGGCGTCATCGGTGACGCCATTGATCTTAAAAGTGTCGCAAATTTCAAGAAAGTAAGAGATATGTGAATTTGGATCCTCGTACGGTTGACCATCAAAGGTCACCGATTGTTGCACCATTTGTATGATGCTGAACTTGATCTCAAAATTATTGTTCGCCACCGTGGGGTGAACAATACTCGATTGTGTGCCTTCCAAATTCGGCCGCGCATAATAGGACATGGCCGTTGCGCGTCCTCATTAGGATTTGGCTCGTTAAGATTAGGAGGATTAAGATTATGATCCATATTTGCTGCGTTAGTGTCCCCGATCGAATCTTCGGATTCTATTTGCAAGTGCGCGGTGCCTCAAGAGGCTCCAGATCAAAAGGAAGAATCGAAGTGCTACCTCGGGTCATACACTAAAAAGAGAAGAAGGGAAGAGGAAAAACTGAAATAATTTTTTTTTCTTTTTTGAAATTTAGAAAAAGGAAAATAAAATAAAAAGAAACATGATAAAATTAATAGCTATCCTCTTTTCAAAATATCTACGCAAAATCCCCGGCAACGGCGCCAAAAACTTGATATTGATTTTGCGGTTTTGAAATTTAGTGAAGATTTGAGATTTTCTCCAAAACTATATCCGATAAAGGCAAGTGTACCTTATCGTCTATAGTATAGGATATTTAGGAATATCAAGGTCGTATTCCACGGGGCGCGTTGATTACTTCTACTTCGAGGAAAATCACCATTATCTTATCGACGAAAGTTTGATTGGTTTGTTTTTGCTTAAGTAAAATTAAAACAAATTGCAAGCTAAATGAAAGGATTAAACGTTGCATGAAAAGAAAGAGAAATTGACATTGCAAAAAAAGATATAACTAAGGAGAGAAAGATTGACATTGCATGAAAAGGAAGAAATTACTTAAGGAGAAAGAAACATGAAAGAGAAAACTAATTTATTGAAAATCAAAGAACTATTACAAACCTTAATTTAAGAGTGCAAGGCTAAGGAAAATAAAGATTACAAACTTGAGAAAACTAGTGCATGAAAACTACATTCAAAACATTGCATGAATTTGAAAGGGAAGAGAACATGAAAGCCTTAAGAAACATGAACATCAACTTGAAAAACTCACTCTCAGCTCTAACAGCACCTCCCCATCTCCAAATTTCTGAACTCTGGACTCAAGGAGAGCCTCTGAATTTATAGAAAAAAATTTCAGATTACACGCCCTCGGTCACGGGCGTGACCTAGGGCATGACTGCACTATTCACATCGGATCCGACAACGACGTGGCTTTCTGGACGGCGCAGCGAAAAGTGACATGTCACGGGCGTGACATGTCGGGTCACGGCCGTGACTTTGGACGGCTGCATTAAATGCGGCGTGGGCTGGAATTCAGCGCGGCGGCGAAGCAGAGATCACGCGGGAAAGTCATGGCCGTGACATGTGGGTCACGGGCATGACTCAAGTTGACTTCTCGACTGTAGCTCCACGTCTCGACGGCGGCTCTACGTGGAAGATTCTAAGATTACACGCCCCCGGTCATGGGCGTGACTTTGGGTCACGGGCGTGACCTGGGGCGTGACTTGGTGTGGACTGGTTCAAACAGCGTGGCATCGATTCTGGACTGATCTTCAGGTTACACGCCTTTGGTCATGGGCGTGACCGAGGGCGTGACATGCCATTTTTCCCGATTTGTCCCAAAATTCTGCAAATATTGAAATTAAGCTAAGTTAGAATCAAAATTACAAAAAGAACTACTTATAACCTAAAATTGACATAAAAAGGAAAATTCACATTAAATATTTACAAAATTTTCTATTAAAAAGTTATAAAAATACTACTTATCAATACAAAATATGGCGCTTTCTTGAAGAAATGTATGATCTTCCTCTCGCAGGTGTGGAACAAACAAAGGAGGAAAAGAACGTACAAGCATCCATTATCATTCAAGAAGATCTCTCTCGGAGCGAAGCCATGGAGAATATTGAAATAGAAAAGGAGAACAATACACCAAGAGAAAAAGAAGAAGAAATCTTACTTTTGGAAGAGGAATGCCAAGAAGAAGACAAAGGAACAATAAGTTCAAATCCTCCCTCATCCAAAAGCAATGTAAGGAAATCAAATTCTATCTTTTGTACTTCTATCTCTTCATTACAATTGTTACAAAATACTAGGCGCAAAATTGAGAAATTAAAGAATGCTAATAAACTATTGCGCTTAGAAAATAAAAATTTAAAAGTAATATCAAAATCTGATTTATCTAGCTTTACTCATGTCACTTCAATTGAAAATACAAAACCTTGTCTTGATTGTAATGATATTAAAGAAAAATTTAAGGAACTTGAAAAAGAAATTATTTTATAAGAGAACAAAATGAAAAATTATGTTTAGAAAATTCATCTTTAAAAATTAATTGTGCTAAGTGTAAGGACTATGAAATTGAAATAAAAGAGATGGATGAAACATTTGATGAGTATAGGGATAAATATGAAAAACATATTGACTCAATTGTTACCACTCTCAAAAATAGCACAATAAATTATAATAAAGCTAGACATAATTTAAAAATCAAGAATGATGAACTAAAATCAAAAATCAACTTGCTTAAGGAAATCATTAAGAAAAACGCTCAAAACATTCATTTTTCACAATCTCAAGGTATATCTAAAAGCAAGTTGAATATAATTTCTCAAAATGTTGATAAATCCAACAAAGGAAATAAAGAATATCAAATGCTTGAAAATAAAATTCCAAATCATTATCATTTACAAAATAACCACTCTCCCAACATAAATTTAAAGATAAACAAATTTCCTATAAAGAATGTTTTGCAAAATCGTCATGGAAATTTGATAAATAAGAATAATATTAAACCAATGTTTGAATGACGGCCAAAAGTTAAAGATGAAACACAAACTCAAATCAAAAGGGCCCATTCAATCACATCTCCCCAAAAGCAAACACGATGCATTTGGGTACCCAAAGGAACCGTCACACCTGGTCCTCTTTGGATACCTAAATCTCTTATTCATTAGTATCCCATCATTTGCATGAAGTAGAGATCAATTAAAAATGAAATATCATTTCTCTATTTCATGATATACTTAAATTTCTTTTTTGTTTATTTTCTTTTGCTGTTTTAAAACTATCATGCTGTGATCACTTTATATATCTTGTGATATGACTTTCATAAATTAAAACCATAATTCATAAATGAATCAAATTGAATAAAATTAAATAAAAGTTATATCATTTCTTTTTAGTGATCTACTTATCCTTTTTACTTTTACCTTTCTAAATCCATTACCTTTAAAATGTCTTGAACTATCATCACAAATTGTATATCCAAATTATTATCAAGACTAATAATATTATTTTAGAGAATGGATTTAAATGGTTTATTAAAGGGCTTAGCCTAAAAAGTAAAATGCGAAATGTGTTGATCTTGTTTTATTGACTATGATAGCCCTTATATTGAAGAAAAATATTCTTCACAAAATGCATGATTAATCTTATGTATAACATTGCATCCAAACTCATCACCCTAGTATCACTTTTTGGTTTATGCTTATATATCTATGCTAGGTACAACATTTATAATGTTATTCAAATTTTATGATAACTATGTGATTTGAAATCATAATAGAATACTAAAATTTCATCAATCACATAGTTTATGGATTAATCATTAAAACATATATTATTTGGCTTATTCGAACATACTATCTTGTGCTTACATTTCATATCAGTTTCAACTTACATTATATTGATAAATATAAACCCTAGAAAAATGAAAATGAAAATATGAGAAAATATATATCATGCATTGTCATGTCACATACTAAATTGCTAATATTTCATGCAATATGCACTATCCAAACATCTCCTAAAATTCTGATATTTCAGCATGAAACTACTATTGTGACACTTATTCAAGATCAATAATTAAAATATTCAAAATCACAAAAAATCGTTTACTATCTCCCGCGCTAGCGCTACCGCAGGCGCTAGCGTCCATATTCGATTTTCAGTATTTTTAAAATTTTGAAAAATCCCTAAAACTATATAAATCTATATTTTCTACTTCGTTTTGCACTAATGTGTTTCTTTATTTTTTGAAAAATCAAATACAAAACTACAAAAACCAAATTACAAAAAAATATGTTTTTCCTTTTTTGTTTTTGTTGTTTCCTTTATTTAAAGTCTATTTTTAAGCAAAAATCAAACACAAAAATATAAAACAAAAAATATTAAAAATTGTTATTTTTTTGAACTTAACTTTTTACTTATATCTTGCGAAAGGGTGATTTGGGCTATCATCCCATCATATCACCTAGTACCGGGCGAACCTCTCACAAGGTAGTCCTCGGGAAGTCCAAGAACAATTTTTATGATTTCAAACTTTAAATAAAAATTATTCTTCAAAAATATCAACAAAATATTGTATGGACTTCATTGAAAACCGAGCATGATTCAACCTATTATTTAGAACTTCTATAATATTGCAATTTATCTTTTCAAACTACTTTGAACATTGTTTTCATCATGCTTAGATATATCTATTAATATGTGCATAAATTATATTGAAAAAGTTGTGTTGAACTATGCGTAGCATGCCTCTAAGTATGAGTAATGTTTTATGTTTGATAATGATCGCAATTCACTCACTTATTTTGGCATTGTCTACTTATGTGTTTAATCTAAGAATGTTTGTGTATGTTTTGTAATAGTACAATGAATTAAAATTGCACAAGTATCTTACCTACACAACCTTTATTTGCACTTTTAAAAGTTAAGAAAAGTGGTTATCTTTTTCATAAATTATATTGGTTTGCAAAACAAGTGTATTCGAAGAACTTTGTACAAAACAAAATCATAAAATAAAGTGACAAAGATAACTCCACCAAGCACTACTTGAACCTCCTGATAAGTCTTAATAAGCGTTGTGAGGTTGAGCACCTTGGAAAGAATAATAAAGTATCTTGTGCAAACCATAACTTTCTTTCAAAATAAAAACCACTTATTCTTAAGTACACCGGATCACAATAAAAATCAATCTTGAAGAATAAAACTATGTGATCCCCTAAGCACTACTTTGCACCCTGATAAGTCTTGATGAGCATTGTGTGTGCAGAGCACCTTGGTAGTTGTACATTTTTCTTTGTGCATTGAAGTGAGTGGAAGTAAAATTATTTGTGTTTTATTGTGCTCTTTACTTTACATATTACTTGTATTTTTGATTAAAACATTTGTTTACTCTATTCAAAACACACTTTTATGCACATCATTATCTTCTATAACACTTCTTCTCATGAGTATTGGATCCTAATGCTAATTCTATACTACTCTTTATTTATGAAATGCACTAGATAACCTAGCATGCTTTCTACAATGTTTGGTATGTTTTGAAATTGTGAATTAAAGTAACATTGTAGTAATCTCTTTTTGATAAGATTATTTCATGCTTGGTTACTGTATTGTCAAAACAAAAATTTTAAATGCAAAATGATTTACAAAAACATCTTCTTTTTGAAATTGAACTCATATATCTTTTTATGAACCATCATTGATTACCATAAGATGTTTTTTTTGTACTTCTATATGTCTTCCGCATCATAACCATATAATTGTTTTACCTTGCACTTTAATACTTATTTAAAATCTTTCATCTTGTGTGCATCATCACTTGAATCTTTAAATTCCTTTCTTGCAACAAGTGGTAGACTTGCTTGGTAAACTTTATATTGGTTGATTTTTTTTTGCTTATAACTCTGATCTATTTCTATTCTAAACACTCCTCCAACAAGTGAAAAATTACTTATAAAACATCTCTTTTTTAACTTAAACTCTTATTTAGTATTATGATGTTTCTTTTTCGAAATCTTCCGCAATACTCAAACTCTGATTCATTCATGAATTTCAATATAGCTATGTGAGTTTTATTTCAAAAATTCAAATAAAAATATAAACCCATATGCTATGATATTTCCCATTAGATTTAAATGCTTAATGTTTCCAATAATTGTTATCCATGACTTCATTTCTCACCATAGCGGGGGCGTAGGGTTGTAGACATTAGATAACCTTATCTCTAGTCATGTCTTGTCCTTAACCGGGGAGGGTTCCAGTGGGGACTTGCGAGGCACTGGGGGAAAAGAGTGCTAGGTTAAGTTTTTGTCTAGTGTTTGCATATGGGATTAACACCCCAACCTACGACATGTTTGCAGCTCCTCATGCCCATCCGTCACTTAGTACGGGGCTAGGGTGTTGACATATTGTCTGGATAGATTGGTTACTTGGAAATCATGATTGTTTTTAGGCTTAAAACTCTTATTTAAAGGGGAAATCATTATTTTTTGCTTAAACTCTGATATATAAAAGGGGGAGAACTACAAACAAAAGGGATAAAATAAGTCATAACTCTGATCATTTTCAATGAAAGACAAGTCTAAAACTCCTTATTATTTACTTAAAAAGCTCGATCATGCCTTCTCTTTTATTTACACATTTTTAGTGCTTTGTTTCCCTACCCACTTTTGCTAATAACAAAGGGGGAGAACTAACATGATAAAATGCAAAAAGGGGGAGAACTAACAATGATAAATGTAACCCGCTATCATAAACCCAACATGACAAATTCAGTTGATAGCATACATATTAAGGGAGCATTCACATAGGGGGAGCAATTCTAAATGCTCAAATCAATAATCATCCTAAAGTCATCACTCTCACACACACACACAAGTATAGTCTCATCATGCTTATTTATTAATGCTTTGATTTATCATTAATGGATTTGTTATTATCAAAAGGGGGAGTTTGTTGGAACACGGTCTTCCGCATCTCCTAGGTTTGAGAATAACAAATCCTATGTGTATTTGATCTTGTGTGTTCAAGTGTGCAGGTTAACATAGTCCACATGACTCAAGGAGTACTCATGATGTCTGCCCCCAAAATTGAGGCCAAAATTCGAACAAGCTCACTAGCGTCGGCGGTTGCGATAGCGCCCGACGCTAGCATTGATTAGCTCGATTCCGGCGGCATTTTTAGAAGGAGATAGCGCCCGGCGGTAGCTACTAGCGTTGGCGGTAGCATGGCGCACAAGAGGCATAAAGCAAATTGTTGCCACGGATGGGAGATTCGGCCGCGCAAGATCATTCCTAATCCGGGCTAGCGCCGGCGGTAGCGCTAGCGCCGGCGGTAGCGTGAAAGCTATAAATTGGATGCTTTGGTTCCGAATTCTTCATCCTCCTCCAATCCCAAACTCCAGAGCTTCGTGCCACAGCAGAGAGAGGAAGATTCAGAGCAATACTCCCACAATTCCATAAAGCCTTAAGGAGATCCGTGGAGAAGATTTCAACATGCGTCATCATCGTGACGAAAGGCCGCATCGACTACGATCATACTCTGCTGGCCTTCGTCCACTTCTCCAAGAGATCCACATAGAGGGAGTTTTTATATTATTGTCTTTTCATTTCATATCTTTTCTATAAACGGTAGTGAAATCGCCTCGTGTTGGCGACTAGGTCTGGGGTAGGACTTAGGGCTGAAATTCGCCTCGTGTTGGCGACTAGATCTAGGTTAGGTCTAGGGGGTGCTCGAGGCCTTTCTGGCGATAGATCGGCTAGAGCGGCTTGAGGCCGTATCTGGGGAGAGATCGGCTAAAGCCAACCGGTTCGTGGGGATACGAGTCGGTATAGAAAACGAAAAAGAGTTTTTATTATTCGCCTCCCATCTCTAGCGCCATTGAGATCAAGTTTTGTAAAACTTATTTAATATCAATAAAGCTTGTCTCTCTTTTTGTTTTACTTCACTTATTTCATGTCTTTAATCTTGCAATAATTCAAAGTTTTTAAATATAATCTATAGTTTTTGAAAACCCTTATTCACCCCCCCTCTAAGGGCGCCGACCGATCCAACAGATAGGACTTTAGGTATACATGAGGCTTAGGTTACGATTTGGAATGCAAAGATAAACATGATGGCTAATCGCAACCCAAAAGAGCACACAAAAGTGCTAAATCATAGTTGCCCCAATAATACACGTGTAACACACCCCCAGACTTGACTTTGAAACCGGGTGTGCACACGGCCTACTCCAATCGATAGAGATAGAGATGTTTCAATTACAACGATGGGGATATAAATCTATTTTTTTCTTTGCTTTTCTTTTTCTTTTCTTTTCATCCCCATATCTATTAGCACAATTCTCAGCACATAGACATTTTAAAACTTCCACATCAACACTAAAATTTCCCATCGCCGCACCGCATTGGCAAATTACAATTCATTAATGCTTTTGGCTTATTTTTGGTTGCGATAATGGGATTAGCTTTTAGGCCTTGGTGAAGTATGGTGGAGGTGAACCAAAAGGTCGGGTAGGCACAAAATAGGCTAGCAACGGTTAACACATAGGAATGGTAGAACAAAGCTCAAACTTGCCAAATTGATGGCCTACGTCACGCTCAACTTGCAAATCATTCGCACCCATGCTTCAAGAGTCGCTTGGGGCAAGTTCTTAGCCCCGAGAAAGGTAATCCTTCCTCCCGACTCGAGCAACACGAACCTTGTGCTCACTTAGACACAATACCACACTACCACTAGATTCAACCACATTCACCATTTTGAGTAAAATAAATTAAAATCTACGCAAATCTACTAATTATAAATTAGAAGCATAAATAAAAACTAATTCTACTCAAATCCCTATGCAAGACACGAGTACTCAACTAGAGCACTACAAGAGTCAACATGGCACTCCATCTTGCAACTTTTAGGCTAATACAATAATTTCTACATCACAACCAAGAATTGAATATACAGGAGCATACAAACAAGCGAGTGCGCGCTAAAGTGGGTGTAGTGGTGTGCGGTGCATATGAAACAATAATTATAAAACTGAATTAAAATGTACTTCTAGTATGCAGTGTCATGTGCACGTGCAGTGAGTAACACATAACGGCTCTCCCCCAGACTTAATCCAAGCAATAAAAGCAAATGGTGTAACCATGAAAATTAAATAAAAGACTAGGGGGAAGAAAAGTTACCCATGCTCAGAAATGAGCATACCAGAAGATTGGCGTGTAAACCAAGAAAAAGCTGCTGCATCCCATCCAGAAAATGAACCTGCAGGGGTGAGCTCCGCCAAAAACAAAAGGAAATATACAAAATAAAATGAAAAACACTAACTAAACTAAACTAGATTAAATAAAAATTGCAAGAAAAGTAAGATAATTACTGGGGTTATTGTCCTCCCAGCACGACTTATTTAAAAACAAAACAGTTCTAGCTAATGTGCGTATGAAAAAGGAAATGAACAGGTAACTGTTCTAATATGCGTGTAGGTAGCGGGTACCGATATGACGACAGAACAGTTACTCCCCTACCTAAATAATAATACCTGCTGAGCACAGGTAGCTGGAATAGGAAGTAAGAAGAGGAGGAGAGCTGGTCCTCACTCGTCTTACCACAAAATAAATCCTTGCCCAGCAAGGTGTCATCTCCAGGGAGGCAGCAGGAGGAGAAGGCAATGAGTGGAGCTTCCTCTACGGAGGGGGATCAACCTCCTCACATAAGAGAATGCTCTCATCATTGACTTGAGCATCATGCTCCAAGTCCTCCTGGAGTACCTGTGAAGACTCAACCTGCACAGGCTTAGATAGAGAAAGGGGATCAAGAAATAAACAAGAAGAAGAACATGAATAAAAATCAATCGAGGGAGTGATCCCGGTCTCACCCCCGTCAGGATGGGAAAGTAAAATGATGTCGGCATTGTTGACAATGCCGCAAGGTTCGGTGGGATCAATGGTGGCCTTCTCCAGGATTTGCACTTCCTCCACCGGTGTTGAGGAAAAATCCTCTTCACCTAGAAGGTTGTACTCCTCCATTGGAATAGGCACAACACAAAGATCGCCAACCTCCTCTTGCGACACATCTTCAACAATGTTATCAGAGATAAATGTAATAGAATGCACAAAAGGGGGAGGGATAGGGCTTGAAAAAGAATCAAGCACCGATTACTCATAAAGAATCGAATCTATGCATGGTGATATATGTACAGGGGAGATGGGCTCAGTCGTGTCAGAGCCTGGATCGGCCACACATCTGGTGATTGTGTCCATGCCATACCCTTCAAAGCATGAAGGTTATACAGGCACATAACCAGATGTTGAAGGTGTGCTGCCAGAAGTAGGAGTCGGGACGATCTGGATATCCGGCTCGTCATCCTCGTCCAATTGGCGAAGGAATGCAGCACAATCCTTCAAGGCATGATCCATGCTCTGACAAAACAAGCACTGCCTTGCGGGCTTCTTTGGCACAGCAGGAGCTGAAGCCGAAAAGCAGTGTGACGGTAAAGGCTCAGCAGAATAGCCATAGGACTTACGCGCACCATATGGAGTACCAGACGAAGTCGGTGCTCCATATGCTGGGCCTTGAGTACTAGGGCTATTATCTCCCTTTGGACATCTATCACTAGCATGCGAAATATCTCCACAAAAGCGGCAACGAATATTAAAAGAATCCCACATAATGTGAAGATAACAAGATTCAAATGGAAAACACTATTGTGCAAAATAATACACCCTACAAAAATTTACTAATCAACCTAATATAAAAAGTAAAACAGGATAAGAAGAAATAAAACAAAAAGAATGCAATACACAAAGGAAGGGCTTTAATCTCAGATTCTCCCTCTCCAGAAAACTCACACGACCGTGTTCCCCGGCAATGGCGCCAAAAACTTGATGCGCAAATTTTAGCACACCACTAGACGGTAGCAAGACTGCAGCACGAAATGGCAGTGTAGCGATCGTTCAAGTAATATAAAATTGGAATGAATCCCCAAGTATCGATCTCAAAGGAACACGGTAAGGTGGAGCTATCTATCGAGGAAGGACTTGAGATTGAAGTCCTTTAAGTCAGATGGATGCGGAAATGGGGGTTTTGGATTGTGGAAAATAAAGAGAAAATACTACAACTACTCCTATGCAATGTCGCTATGCAAAGCTTCGCTAGGCGGGAGGGAGACAATGTAGGCCTTGAGCGCGTACTTCGAAAGGGCGGATGGACGAGTAGGAAAACGGAATGAGGGTCGCAAGCACCTCTTCGACAAGCACGCCACTAGCAATTGCTAGTGCGGCACACGAACATGACGGTGGAATGGAAAATGGATGGGGGCGCACCTCATACACACATATGAATAAGATAATTTCAATAAATTGAAATAAGCATTACAAAACATGGTTCATAGTGTACATCATCAAAGTATAGAGAAATCTAGCTTATACAACTACCAATAGAGAGAGAGAGAGAGCAAGGAATTGACCCAATCTGAAGGCTCGTTGGGATTCACGGTTGGAATCGCTGGGTTGTCAATCCGCGTCCAAGCTCGGTCCTCAACTGCGTCCGGGGTAGAGAAGGTTGTCACTACCTTCCAATGGCCCGTCTTCTTCATGTCACGATCCGGCCGCACGACCTAGCTTCCTTATCCTTGGATATTGGTGGATGTAGGGCTAAATCCCTCTCCTTGGAGCTTAAGGATGATGGAGGAGGCCTAGGGCCAAGCCCTGATGGAGTGGTGGAAGGGGTACAGAGCTGGAGCTCCTTTTGCGGCCGAAAAAGCAGAACTAGTACGATCTCCTCGGACTAGGGCAGAGAACTGCGCTTTTATAGAAAAGAGTTAGAAAAATGGTCACGCACGGTCGAACGCACGACCGTGCGTAGACCATGCGAAACTTATTATAAAGACAGCGCAGGAAGATGACCTGGACCGCCTGTGCGATTTACTCACGCACGGGCAAATCCGCCCGTGCGTCAAAACGCACGGGTAAATTCGGAAAGGGGAAAAACAAGGCCAATCAGGGAGAGCGTGCGATTCCTTCACGCACGGGCGCTGCCCGTGCGCAGAGACGCACGAATAACGACAGAAAATCTGTTTCCTCCTCAGCAATGGGCGCACGACCGAAACCGACCGTGCGCCAACATAATGCACGATCGTGCGATATGTACAGACATGAACTTAGGCTGAAAATGATGAAATGTCCACCTCCATTAGCCACAACAAAGCTGGGAATACCCTTGCAACACAGGAAATAAAGCATAAAAAGAAAGAGGAGCACGCTATGCTTACCCTCGGCACTAAAACGTGCAAACGCACACCACAACGGGCCTATAAGTGCACTAAGCAAGGAATAACAAATATGAACAAAACATGCCTAAGGTGTAGTGCAAATACTAGAAATACGGCCCAGATGAACCCATAAATGTGTATATAAATGGGACTCATCAAAACGCATAATGTTCAGTTTGTGGTGGTAGTGTCCACTTCCGCCTACAACGCCATCTTTGGAAGGCCGCTCCAATCCATATTTGGAGCAATCTCGTCTATCCCGCACTTGGCCAAGAAATTCCCAACTGTCGCTGGGATAGGGGTCATCAGAGGAAATCAAGAGACAACAAGAACGTGTTTTCTAAAGCAGGCCCAGCCGGCAGAAGCTATTGCCCTCAACATCGACAACTTTGACCTACGGGACGAAACCACGCTACAGCGTGGATCGCCCGTCGAAGGGCTCATAGAAGTACCACTTTCTCAGCAAAATCCGACCAGGACGGTCCAAATCGGGGCCCTTCTGTCCAAGGAAGATCGGGAGGAATACGTTCTCTTCCTTTGCGCTAACGAAGACGTCTTCGCGTGGAGTCCAGAAGACATGCCAGGAGTAGATCCTCAAGTCATCTCCCATTCTCTAAACATTAACCCTGCTTGCAGGCCAGTGATCCAAAAGAAGCAGAACTTCGCCCCAGAGCGGCTCAAGGAGATTGAAGAAGAGGTGGAGAAGCTCCTAGGTGCGTGGTTCATCCGCAAAGCAAAATACCCCACATGGCTAGCCAATATGGTCATGGTCAAGAAAGCCTCGGGGAAGTGGCAGATGTGTGTCGACTACATCAATCTAAACCAGGCGTGCCCGAAAGACATTTTCCCCTTCTAAGAATCGATCAGCTGGTCGATGCAACAGTTGAACATGAGCTTCTCATCTTCATGGATGCATATTTAGGCTACAATCAAATTAGGATGAACCCAGAAGACGAAGAACACACCGCCTTCCTAACAGACAAAGGAGTTTACTGTTACAAGGTCATGTCCTTCGGCCTCAAGAATGCCAGGGTGACCTACCTGAGGCTGACAAACAAAGCGTTCAAAGATCTCATCGGGAGAATGATCGAAGTTTACGTAGACGACATGCTAGTCAAGAGCATCCACCCCCGAGACCACTTGGAAGACCTGGAGGGATGCTTCCAGCTCCTTCGCCGCTTCCAAATGCGGCTTAATCCTAGCAAGTGCGCATTTTGTGTAACGACAAGAAAATTCCTAGGTTTCATGGTGTCCCATCGAGGGATTGAGGCAAACCCAAAAAAGATCATGGCACTGGGAGACATGTCTCCACCCCGTTCCATCAAAGAAGTACAAAGCTTAAATGGGAAGATTGCCGCCCTTTCATGGTTCCTGGCGCGGACAGGAGATAAATACTTCCCCATCTTCAAAATCCTTTGGGGGGCACACCACTCCGGATTCCAGTGGACGGACGAGTGTCAGACCTCATTCGAGTACCTCAAGCAATACCTGGCCTCGCTCCTGCTTCTGTCCAAACCTATCCCCGGGGAGGTCCTATTCCTTTATCTGACAATATCTCCCACGGTCGTCAGCTCGATGCTCGTAAAGGATGAGCGAGGAGTTCAGCGGCATGTCTACTCTCTCAGCAAGGTCCTCACCGACACCGAGGCCAGATACCTAACGACCGATAAAATGGCCTTCGCCCTCATCTATTCTGCAAGAAAGCTCCAACCCTACTTCCAAGCTCACACAATAAAGGTATTGACTCAGTTACCGCTGCGGGCCATCCTCCAGAAACCAAAAGTATCCGGAAGGCTGGTGAAGTGGGCGGTCGAATTAGGTGAATTCGACATCCACTTCCTACCACGGCCCGATATCAAATCCCAAGTGATCGCCGAATTTATCTTGGAGAATACTCTTCCCCCAGAGTCCACTCCAGCTAAAGGTATCTCCACCGCTCGATGGGATCTCTACGTTGATGGGGCATCAGCAGCTGAAGGAGCAGGAGCAGGGTTGCTAATAACAAGCCCAGAAGGCATCACTCTAGAGTACGACCTCGGGTGGAAGTTTTCAGCAACAAACAATGTGGCCGAATACGAGGCCCTAATTTTTGGCCTGCGACTCGCCATCGACTACAAGATCGAGAACCTAACAATCTACACTGATTCGCAGCTGGTAGTCTCACAGGTCGAGGGGAACTACGAGGCAAAGAGCGATCAAATGACGCAATATCTCGCATTGGTGAGATTGTTCTGCAGCAAATATCATCGCACCAGATACTGCACATCCCCAGGGAGCAGAATTCTAGAGTCGACACACTCTCCAAGCTTGCGACCTCCCCGTCCAACTATCAATCTCGGAGGCGCCGAGTCGAAGACATTATGACCCCTAGTATTCATGGAGCATGGGAAATTGCCGAAATCAGCGGAGAAGAATCGTCCTGGATGACGCCCCTCCGAGCCTACATTGAACACGGGAACCTACCCGACTTCTGACTAGAAGCACGTTGACTGCAAATGCGGGCTGCCTCGTACGCCATTATCGAGGGAGAACTTTACATGCGAGCCTTTTCTGGGCCCTACCTGAAATGCCTTTCGGCAGCGGAGGCGGAGTACGCTTTTAAGGAGGTCCATAGCAGAATATGTGCAGAACACTTGGGTGCAAGAGATCTGATCCAAAAAATCCTACGCCAGGGATTTTATTGGCCAACGATGAAGAAAGACGCAATCAAGTTCGTCCAAAAGTGCGAAAGTTGTCAACTCCACGCAAATGTTCCTCACCAACCCCCAATGACGCTCATAACACTTCAAGGTGGCTGCCCATTTTCCCAGTGGGGGATCGACCTACTCGGTCCCCTCCCCATGGCATCCGGCCAAAGGAAGTTCATCATCCTGGCAATCGACTACTTCACAAAGTGGGTGGAAGCTGAACCACTCGCCAAGATTACCGAAGAAAATGCCAAGCAGTTCGTGTGGAAGAACATCATCTGCCATTTTGGGATTCCTGCAGTAATCGTCGCCGACAACAACACCCAGTTCATGGTAAAGTCGTTCACCAAGATGTGCGAAAACCAGAAGATCAATCGTCGCCATACGTCTGTAGCTCACCCGCAAACAAACGGTCAAATCAAAGTAACAAATCGAACCATCCTCAAAGAGCTCAAAACCCGCCTGCAGAAGGAAGGGGGGGCAATGGGTGGACGCGTTCCCAAATGTTCTGTGGGCATACCGTACCACGGAAAGGACCCCATACAATCTCTGTTATGGCACTGAAGCAATCATCCCCGTCAACATCGATGTCCCCTGTAGTCGCGCAGAGACCTTTAATCCTGAAAAGAATGATGAACTACTCCGAGAAAACCTAGACTTGATCACAGAAGTCAGGGACACAGCCGCCCAGCGCATCGCCCACTACCAGAGGTGCGTAGCCCGACTCTACAATCGGAGGGTAAAGCCCAGGCCAATCAATATCAGAGACCTTGTACTGCACATCATCGAGGCGGCCGGAAAAGGCCCGCAAAGGGATAAGCTCTCGCCAACTTGGGAGGGGCCATATGTCATCATTACCGTCGTAAAGTCCGGGACGTACAGGCTCAGGACCGTAGAAGGGAAGACCCTGCCATGCACCTGGAACGCACAGAATGTGCGTCGCTTCTATCAGTAAACTTATGTTTTTCTCTATGTAAAAATCCGCGGGCTCCGCTCGCGCAAGCAAATTTTCCGCAATGAAAGTCATGTTTTAACCCCAACATCTATATTTAAGTAAACATATTTTACAATTTATCACCATTACAGTAAATCACGACACCGTAAGGGCCTGTCCCTCACACAGATGCCAAAAGTTTTAAACATAAACACTTTTTATTACTAACTTTGGTCCTTGCCCTTGGGACTTCACATTGCCGCCGATCGAAGGTCCGGCCTTCTCCCCGCAGTAAGTTCTCGGCGTCGTAAGGTCCCGCCCCTCTTACAGTCGCCCCCGATTCGAACACATACGCTCACCGGTAACTTTGGGGCCTTGCCCCTGGGACTTTACACTTCCGCCGATCGAAGGTATGCCCTTCTCCCCTCAGTAAGGTCTCATCGTCATAAGGGTCTGCCCCTCTTACGGTCGCCCCCGATTTGAACACATACGCTCACCGGCAACTTCGGGGCCTTGACCCTAGGACTTTGCACTATCGTCGATCGAAGGTCAGCCCTTCTCCCCGCAGTAAGGTCCCGACATCGTAAGGGCCTGCCACTCTTACAGTCATCAATGGTTTGAATACACACGTGCTTCACCGACCATCCTGGGGCCTGTCCCCCCAACTGATGCTTCAGAGATAACCAGAACAACATGAAATAATCGGAAGGAGGGAGACCTCGTACTCATCATCCAACAATGATTCCAGTCCCAAACGCCTCCAAAGAAAGCAGTAAAACCTTTAAACTCCTCCAAAGTGTAATGTGGACTTCAAAGGTTTGTGGGGCAACTGATATGCTCCTCATAAGCGGGTAAATGTCGTATGGGGTGCGATTAGTAAAAGTCCCGCCATTAGAAAATAAAAGTGGGAGGAGGAGAAATAATATTCCAACGCGCAGTTCATGCCTCGTTAGCACCCGGCAAAATCAAAGACCACACCCCTTTACCGGGGAACAGTCAGTCCGCACCCCACTAAGTGGGGTGCGGATAGCCCGCACCCAACTTAGGTGGGGTGCGACCAAACTGAACCGCACCCCCATAGTGTAACATCCCCCAAACAACTAGCCCCCCCAAGTTGGTTTTGTCATGACTAGGTCATGACAAAACCATAGGAAGAGCTTAAGACCATGTGAGCTTGGATGAGAAGGAGAAATCCCAAGTGGTCTGCAAATAGCAATTTTCAGATACCAAGCCTAGGGTTGGACTTTAGGGCCTTTCATTGAACCTTGACTCCACCATAGTATCCCTAACCCATTAGGGGTCTCCTTGGAGCACTAGGGACGCATTGGGGTCAACCAAAGAGGCCAATTTGGCTAAAGTCAACCTTAACTCTAAATTGGTCAAACTAACTCAATTAGGGTCAATTGCCCTCCACCATGCCAAATTGACCTTTCCCCTACCCTTATAGGGATATTAGGAACTTAATGGACCAAAAGCCCCATTATGGGACCTTTAAATTGGCCAATTTACCCTAAGTCAACCCTAGCCCTAATTTGGTCAAAAGTGCCCTATTAAGGGGCAATTCACCATCACCTTGCCAACTTGACCCTACCCAGACCTCCCTAACCTTTAAGGGTGACCATTGGAGCCTAATCCACTCAGTGGGGTCAGCCTAATTGGTCAATTTGACCAAAGTCAACCTTATCCTAAATTTGGGTCAAAATGACCTAATTTACCCAAATTAAACCCAATCCATTTGGGCTGGACCCAATTGAGGTGGTCCACCACCAAATGGGATTGAGTGCTACTAATTGGGCCATTCAATTTGAAGAGAGTCATCCAGGAGAGAGAAGATGGAGGTTTTCCCAAATTTGGAAGAGAGAGAAAGAATGGGGAGTTAATGGAGGAGAAGGAGAAACCCCTCAATACCACCATTGATGTCACCATTCATCTCCCCGGCCACATTGATGCCCAAATTCACTCCCCAGGTGTAACCGAAATCTTCACTAATGGCCATTAATGGCAATCCGAGTAACTCCTCCCCCTTAGCCTCAATTGACCCCTTTAACATCTTCAGAGGTTGGAAAGGAGTGAAACCCCCCCTCTTCCCCGAAGAAATCAAGCACCAGAAGCTAGGATTGACATGGCGCCGAAAGCTCCACCTCCGGCCATGGCGACTCGCCGGAATACGCGCCACCAAGCCCCCACACAGGTCTGATCCGCCTCCTCTCCCTTAGTGCTAGGATCTTTTCATAATTTGGGGCTTGATCCGAGCTCAATTGGGCTCGGATTGTGCTTCCGAAAGGGCTCGGTTTGAGCTCTCTTTCCCATCCTCTAAACCCCGATTCTAACCACCTCCGGCCGGCCAACCACCCCATATCACCGGCCACCACCTCAACGGAGGTGGTGGTGGCATTGGCTGGCCCGGAAGCGGCACAGGTGGCCAAGAAATCATCCCGCAAAGAAGCCCAGGACGGGTTATCGCGCGCCGTCCATCCCTCGGGGATGATGACCATGAGCCGTCGAATCTGCCGTGATCAGTTATTCACAGATTTATGTGATTATGTTATATGTTATAATGTTATTTCATTTTGAAGAAATTGGTTGAACTGAATTAATTCAGCGAACTGAATCCGGAGTAAATGATTATGTTATATTCTTATTTAATTAATTCGTTGATCTGAGTAGAAGAAATTCACCGAACTAATAGTTGAGTTTGTCAAACGGAACCCGGAGTTCGTCGAATGGAATTCATTTGTCGAACACACTCTGGTGTTCATCGAACTGATAGTTGAGTTCATCGAATAGACCCCAGAGTTCGTCGAACGAAATTAATTCACCGAAATAATAGTTGAGTTCGTCGAACTGAACTCGGAGTTCGTCAAACGGAATTCTTTTGTCAAACACACTATGGAGTTCGTCGAACTGATATTTGAGTTCGTCGAACTGAACCCGGAGTTCGTCGAACGGAATTCTTTTGTCGAACATACTCTGGAGTTCGTCGAACTGATAGTTGAGTTCGTCGAACTGAACCCGGAGTTCGTCAAACGGAATTAATTCGCCAAACTGAATTAATTCGTCGAACTAAATTAATTCGTTGAATGAAGATCAGATTTCGTCGAGCGCACTGAAGCACAACGTTCGTCGAATGCAGAACATAGTTCGTCGAACGCAGATCATATTTCGTCGAACGCAGACATGTATTTTATTTTAATTATTAGAAATACTAGAACACCTCAAATTAAAATGTTCCCAACATGAAAGTTGTAGCCCTTGGAGTCCAATTTAGTTTAAAATTGATTTCACCCCAAATGGAGTTCTGTAGCTCCCTGTAGGTCCATTTTGGTGGGACTGGTTCCTAGTGTAGGACAACCACCATTTCTTGTATAACTTTTGATTGGGTTATGGGATTGACTTGAAAATTGAAACATAGGCTATTTACACCTACCCACACATTATGCCCAAAGATGGGAATTTTAGGAGAAGCGTTTTCTAAAGTTTTTGTAATAATTTCATAAATTGAATATTAATTAATTATTGGGTCAACTGACCTCCAATGCCATCCAAATTTTGGTGGGTACTTCTTAGGGTTATCACCTGACCCTGGTAAAAATATCAGCCCAATTGAGACTGATTTAGTTTGGAAATTGGTTAACCCAAGTTGGGTCTTATTAGGTCAAAATTAGGGCATGGTGTTTATCTTGGGATATTGTGGTCAAATCTCCTCACCATGAGGTGAAACCTTGGCCACTGGTTTAGGGTCACTCAAAACACCCCAATGAGTGGTTTGGGGTGGTGTGGAGGTGGGCATACCTTAGAACCCTAATCTTATCCCTTGGGGTGCATATAAAGCTTTGTGAAGGACATGTGGTCAAAAGCTATAGAATAGCCATGGAACCTTGGAGATATGTTCATGGGATGTATTTATGCCCTAGGGAATTTTGAGAGAATTTTAGGAGAATTTATTCCCCCTATACTAGGCCATAACCCGGTAGGAAAACTTCTTGTAAGAGATATTTAAATGCACAAATGATCGTGGATGAAGATGAGATCTTGGTGGTGCCTTTATAATCATAATATTGAGCCCTGGTAATTTTTGTATAATTTATTTAATGATTTAACTAGTATTTCATTCTCTAGGCACCTATTTTGTCTTAATTTTAAGAAATATAGATAAGGGTCCAAAACACTCTGGAAAAATGTTCAACTGGTGATAGGACATTTCAGAGCACAAAGAAGCTCTGTGAATTTTTATATAATTTTTAGAAATTGTTATCAGTAGGCTACTTCACAACATGTGCAAATTAGGAATTATTTGGATTAATTATTTCAGTGAGGAAATGATTCCCATAAATTGTGAAACTCTAAAATTAAGCTTTTCTGGACATAACATAGGTCTGGTAAATTTTCTATAATTTTGGCATAAGTATTCTTCGTAGTTCCTTCATAAATCTTCAAATTTGGATAGAAGTTAAATATTAAAAATAGAGGACATTTCCTTACTGTAAAATTGTGATATTCATTATTTACTGTTATTTTGGCATGATAGATTTATCTTAATTTTATGAGGATCATGTCTTGAGAATACCTTACACTTCATGTTCATATTCATACTTGACAAATATTGGAGAAATTTAAATAAATGCTAAAATGTTGAGGAAAAATATGAGTCTTTGGATTTAGTCTTGTAATGCCATGATAGTCCTCCAGTAAAAATCTTGTGTCATGT
This sequence comes from Dactylorhiza incarnata, assembly GCA_033032865.1. Classification (NCBI taxonomy): domain Eukaryota; kingdom Viridiplantae; phylum Streptophyta; class Magnoliopsida; order Asparagales; family Orchidaceae; genus Dactylorhiza; species Dactylorhiza incarnata. The sequence goes on along the minus strand of JAWHQI010000308.1, from coordinate 3,085,290 downwards.
GGTTGAATATTTGGAGTACCTCTACTTATAAGCTTCATATAGTTAGTTTGGTCTGCGTTTAGTAAAATGGTGAAACTTAGGTGTTTAGTGGACTACTAGGTGGAATTGGTATGTATATGGTGTGCGTGGTCAGGTTGAAGAGGATGAGGTCACCAAAAGGAGTTTAGGAGATAAGAGTGCTAGGTGGGCTAAGGGTAAGGTCATGCTTGAGATTGACGAAAGATCGTCTTTCCCCTAGCGTGTCATAAACCACATAGGGTTAATACAAGTGAAAACATAAGAGGCTTAGGCATATGGTTAGATACCCATAATATTAAATGTCTTGAGAAAGGGAGCCTTGGGGTGTCATCCCATTATAGTTCCTAGTACCGTAGCGAGCCCCTTATAGGGTAATCCTCGGGAATTCCAAGACAAACCATAAATCATAGGAGCTAGATGTTGTACAAGAGTAATTAATAACACACTCACTCACACCCCGTGGTTACGGGTGTATTAGTCAGTTTGGTCTTACGAGCGGTAGGCTCGATGGTTGTAGCAGCAGACTAATTAGTCTAGTGAGCTTGTGGCTCAGTAATGTTTGTTGTGCCGGGGGGATTAGGCGGTGAGCTTATGGCTCGGAGATAGATGGTAAACATGTTTGCATGTGCATAAGGTGGTGGATCCTTAGTGTTGATGGTCGTTGCACCGACATTAATGCTTGGGCTCGGTAAGAGTGGATAACCCTTTTACCAAGACAAGTCTGGTGGTTTAACGAGCAAGAGTATGTAGGAGCTCCGCTGTTGTGTTCTTAGTGTTGAGGCGTACGTTAGGTCTAGGTTAGGTTGTGCAAATACCAACCTAGAGGTGGGCGAGACCCAACCCACCGCTTCCGTTTGCCACTACGGGAGTATCCTGAGAGTTTTGCTAGCTCCAAAAATGGGGAACTAAAGGTCTGTGCGCATGGAGTCGTAGTGTGTGACTTGCACTTGTGTGAACATAACATTTAACAGCATACCTTGCATGTCATGGTATAAACATTGCATTTCAACCCCTACCCCTATCGTATAAGTCGGTTATGGGACTTCTTATACGATAGCCCTTGCTAAACGACCCCTTGGTCTATAGGTTTGTGTGGGCATTCCTATAAATCAACGGTTACTTTTCTATTATATACATGTCTTTACTTACTGCACTTTCCTAATTCTTTACCTGCTCTTACTATGCTCTTTTACTGCTTCAATTATATATATACATATGTGTAGTGTAGAAACATTCCTTGTATCCCTGTCACCTGCTATTGTTTACACCCCTTGTTGTCCTCCGCTTCATCCTTCCCGCACGGTGCCTATGAGTCACCGTGGGAGCGGCGGGGGATTGGCTTAGTCTTTTTGACTAACGGTCTGTGGACCTTATCATTTTAGGATACCACGGAGATAGAGCAGCACTAGAGGCAGGTGCAGATGGAGGCGTGGTAGTCTAGCATAGGAGCACCAGTGTCGGGATCCGTGAGTGTTACTACTAGTTGATTTGCTTTCGCGAGTGTTTATGTAGTGAGGATTTGATGTATCGGGCAGGAGCCCTTGCTATTTCTGTCTATGATTTCAGTTATGTTTATGTGGACATCTCTTTATGATGGTTTATTTATATGTGATGTGGACTTGGCTTCTATAAGTTTGATTAAGCTTAACTTCTTTGTGATCGATAAGGCTGTCAGGAATGACATTTTGTAGTGTCGACCTTCCCAAGTGAGGTGTCACCGCAAAACGGTGGTTCTGGGCATAAGACCCCGGGTTTGAAAAAGAAAAAAAAAGGGTCTTACACATAGGGGGTGCGGCCAAGCCCCACCCTCCCAAGGGTGGTGCGACCAAACTGCACGCCCCATGGGTGTCCGCACCCCCCATGGGGGGTGCGGCCAAACCGCACCCCCATGTGGGGGTGGGGTTGGGGGGGTGCGACCAAGTCGCACCCCCTATGGGGGGGGGGGGGGGGGTGCGGCCAAACAGCACCCCCATAGGGATGTGTGGCAAAAACGCACCCCCCAAAGGGGGGGGGGGGGTGCAGCCAATTCTCACCCCCCATAGGAGTATGCTGCCAAACCGCACCCCCTATGGGAGGGTGCGGTCGGGCCCTCTCCCGCGGGAGTTGCGGCCGAAACTGCATCCCCTCAGCAGGATAGGTCGAAGTTCGCTTTCCCCTTAGGAGGAGTGACTCCCATTTTCCCCGTACTTATAGCGCGCCCAGAACACTCCCGTGTTCGTTGCGCACTCAGAACGCTTCCGAGCGCGCTCATAATGCTTCTATGTTAGTTGCGCACTCAAAATGCTTCTGAGCACGCTCAGAAGCATTTCAGCGTTCCCGACACGCTTGCAATTAACCATTTTCTCAGATTTCAAGACTCGCTCGTCTCCTTTTTCACCTTCAACAATGCTGCCCGAACTGCCCGTAGGGCGAGACGGTCATTTACAAAAAATGGCGATCCATGTGCTCCAAATCAGCCAGTATGATTTTCCCGTCAGGTGGTTACGGTGGTTACGACGGCAAAATTATTGGGCTACCCCGACCAAAGCTATAAGAGGAGTCCATAGCCTTCATTTCAGGACACCTTGCCTTCTGTACCCGAGAGAGCTCTGTCAAAGATTCCCCCTGAGTTCTCCTTCGGTGCTTGAAGATCTCCTTCGCGCTTTGAAGATTTCCTTCGAAGCTTCAAATATCTCCTTCGTGGACTTGGAGAATTCCATCATTCCAGAAGTCCGTCTTCCTAAGCGATCTAGGAAGTCTTCGGGTCCCGAAAGGCGACTAGGCATTCTGACTTTTGTTCTCACCACAGTTCTCAGAAGAAAAAAGACTTAGTTTTCCTAGAGGTGGCCTATCACCTTTGGAGTTCTCACTCTCTCTCTCTCTATTATTGTAACGAGCGGCGGCCTATCACGCTAGAATTCTAAGTATCTGATTGTAACCTCCCAGAAGATAGTGGAGTTTGGTCGGCATAGCTCCGGCCGCGTGGTTTTTTACCCATTCCGGGTTTTCCATGTTAAAAAGTCCAGTGTACTTAACGATTCTCTAATTACTATTAGTGCGCTTGGCTCGATTCAGAGCTAAGACGGTTCAAGTCGTCCGGTCTACCAAAATCACCCAAGCGACCCGCAACAAGAATGACGGTTGAAAGTGCACAGTGTTCCTCTGAGAATCCTCTAGAGGGGGGGGGGGGGGGTGAATAGAGATTTAAATCTTTTTATATTCAAACTGTGTAAACAATAAAACAAACTAAGGAGTTATGCTCAAACAAAATCACAGGCAGAATAATATAGTGCAGGAAATAAAATATTGAAGAAAAGAATTGGGACAGCACATAAAAGCACAACACAAACACAAGAGATTTTATAGTGGTTCCCATAAATGTGGGTAGTCCTCTCTTCTACCACCTTGTAGGAATGCACCACCTGTGCCTGAGTCTTTTGATTAGGAGACTCTTAAACCACAGATCTTTTGATAAGGAGATCTTGAACCATAGATCTTTTGATAAGGAGATCTTGAACCACAAATCTTTTGTTAGGGAGATCTTAAACCAACTGAATCCTTTGAAAGAGGGATTCTAAAAACTCTTTTATAGGTGAAGAGAAGGTGAAGGAGAAAGAGAAAGAAAGAGGGAGAATTCTGTTCTCAGAATTCTGTGAAGTCTTGTGCTTCAAATTTCTCTTTTCAGGATCTGTGAATAATGAATCCTTGCTTTTGATTGAGATATTTTGCAAGGATTATGATGCTTCAGATCCTATCTGTTTTCTTCAATTCAAAACTGGATGCTGTATAGTAGTGATGAGAATCAGTCTTTTCTTCTTCTGATCTGAGAGAGAGAGAGAGAGAGCAGATCTTCTGTGTTTTTCTTTTAGGGTTCCAGGAGGAAGAAGAAGAACAAGGAAACCATGAATGACAGCCGTGAGAAATTGTAGTAATTATTCTGTTTCTTCTCTCTTGTCTCTTCTTATTTATTGTCCTTCTATTTGATTTGAATTTCTTTCCTGTTCTGGAATGTCCTGAAAAGGCAGATCATAGGACAATATCTCTTCCTTTCCTCTTTTAATTCTCGACCCTTCCACCACCTGTAATGATCCTTTCCAAGAAAGCTTTTCTTGTCTTCTTTATTGCTCCTTTCTATTCTAGGCAATAAATGAGCCTTTGTAGAACGTTCGTCATAATGTGGGCCTTGAGAGAGAGTTCCAAAATGACAGCTGAAAAGGTTTCCTTTTCAGACTATATTCGACGTAGCGTCGAGTTCTCTTTCTCTCTTATCGATGTACCTTCAAGTTCTTGTAAAAGCAGCTTCGAATTCATTCTTGCTCTGAGTGAACTTTGTTGTCGACGTTGCTTCGATTGCCTATCGACGTAACCGTCGAGTTGAAGGCTTGGCTCAGAATTTCATCATCTACGTCAAATTGTAGTCGACGTTGCGTCGACTTCAGATGGCTTCGACAAATTCTTTCATCTGCGTTGAGTTAAAGTCAAAGCTACGCCGACTTCTAATGATACTTCGGTATGTCCATTTCCTTTACATCAATATCCATTCGACATAGCGTCGACTTGATCTACTTTGATAGAAAGTTGAGTTGCTTGGACTTCTAGTCAAAGTTGCGTCGACATGAAGTCGAGGTTGCGTCGAATACCATTCGACGCAATTATTAACTTAACCCAAATTCTATTTGTCTTGATCTAGTCTTGTCACCCTAGGTTGAGTGAGATATCCTAAGACATCCAATGACCATATTACCCTCACTATACAAATGGGTAATTAAATCCTAAGACAAAAAATCACTTTAGATAATTTGTTAAGTTAAATCCAAGGGGTCTTTCCCAACAATCTCCCCCTATTTATCTTAACAAATTTTACAGTCTTGGTTAAAGTGATTTTACACAACCCTTTATATAAGCAGCATAATATACAAGACAACATAGATAGTACAAGAATAATAGAATGAAATCTCAAAACATTTCAGACATTGTATAATAAATCACATTGTTTCACCAAACCACATTCTGTTTTTCTTTCTTCAGAAGATATAAGCAGAGATACCTGAAGTCATTGATCCTTCTCAGGAGTTTTTCTTTTTCTTGAGAAGACTTTTGAAATCATCATGGGGGCAATATGCAGAGGCTCATCATCTTCAGGGGACACTTTTGCTTCTTCAACAACATTGTCTTTGGAAAGCTCCCCCTGAATTTGTGCATTTAGCTCAGCAATATCAACAGCCTCCTTGGCAATCTTTGCTACCTCATCTAGGAGATTTTCATCCTGAGGCTCCCCCTGATCCACAATAATCATTTCTTCTTCCAGATTCCTTTGAACATCTGGTACATGCTCCCCTGAGTAGATGGGAGCTCCCCCTGAATATCTGCAACACTTTTCGCTTGATTCTCTAGAGTTTGCTCCCCCAGGACATTTTGGAATGTAGTAATTTTATCAGGGGCTTCATTCACCTTGTCATGGACACTCATCACTAGAGTAGGTCCTTCCTCCTCCTCCTCAATTTTCTCCCCCTTCTTAACCTTGCTGGTAAGAGAGGTTAAGAACTCCCTTGTTACTAGGGAGGAGGATATGAACTCTTTAAGCCCTTGGAGAGATCTTTTAGAGTCTAGCAATTAAGCCTCCATCTGGGAGTATTTTCTTTCAAACTTTCTAGCTTGGGTGGCTAATTGATCAGCAAAAGTAGTGGAGGCCAAGCCAGTTGCCTTAGAGATGACCTGCTCAAGGTCAATTGGGGGAGTAGGTGTGGTAGATGGAGGAGGTGATGGTGGTAAGTTCTCTTGGATGAGAGAGAGTGCCTGGTAGGTTTCTGGAGAGATATGGATTGATGGTGGTGGTGGTGGAGGAGCAGACTGAGAGTCTGAGGTACTAGTTGATGATTGTTGTTGAGGAATGTGAGGTGATGACTCTGGGACTGAAGTAGATGGGATGGAGTGGAGGTTTTGATGTTGTTATTGATGGTGCTGAGGAGATGGTTGTGTTGGAATAGCTTCCTGAGGGGGATCTAGGACAGTGTCCTGTGGAGTTGGAGAGGGAGGATGAGGAATATTATCCCTTGGAGGATCTGGTATATGCCTCTCTAAATCTTGAGGAGGAGGAGAAGGAGGAGGTGAGGCTGGAGCTTGACCAGGCTTCAAGATTTTCTTGGTCCATTTTGAGAATATTCCTATATTTATTCTCTTTCCAGGAGGAATAGACACTCCTTTTGACTTACACACACTAGGATAGCGGTGAAGCAGCACCCGACTCATTATCCTCATGTATGCATTTTCTTTGTGGGCATATTTGTGCCCAATCATCCTTAGGAGGCATTTCCCCCAATTTATCCTTTTCTTAAGAACTAGAGCTCCCATAATTTGAAGATGTTGCTTTGGAACAACATCATGTGCTGAAATCTTACATAGCAGCACCTTCCTTACTATGTATGCAAGGAACCTATATTCTTCCCCAAGATCAATCTTCTTCAGATTGATGGACTTGTCCTTCTTGAATTTCATAATCTCGAGAGCCTCCTTGATCTCATCCCCTGATAACTCATCTGACTCACTTCCAGTGGCTAAATCAAAAGTCTGATTTTGAATTTGCTCTATGATATATATATATATATATATATGTTTCAGAGATTTTTCCACTGAGGGATCCATCATCCCCTATCTGCATAGTCTCATTGAATTCATTCAACTCTATATCAAGTATCTTACATCTAGTATATATGAGTTTGGCCAGACCAGCATCCTGGAACAAACCAAGAATGGCTTTAAAGCTGTCGGCATCTGCACTGAAAGAGTCGATGTCCACATTGAAGCCAAAGTTCAATTTTGTTGGAGCCATCTGATTGTTATCACCTGCACTCACAAAGAAAAACTAGAGAGAAAGAGGGAAGAAAATGCGAGAGAGATGGAGAAGAGGAGAGCAAAGAGAGAAAAATTCGAAAGCGTGATGAGCTCGACGTTGAAGTTGCTTAAAAGAAGACGATTCATCACAACTTAGAGTTTAGGTCGATGCACCATCGATAAAGATTAGAATTTGGCACGTAAAAGTAATTCGAGAATGTTTCTAGAAGCATTTCAGCGCGCGCGGTATATATCAATGTTGCGTCGAATAATATTCAACGTAACTTGGAGATTGTTCAACAATCCTTAAGTCAACGTAGTCCTGTCTACGTTACGTCAATTTTCAATCGACGCAAACTCAACTTTGGCCAGCGACCATTGAGTCAACGCATGCGTCGATATGAACTTGACGCTTCGTTGAAATTTATTCGAATTATACATTCTGAGTGCTTCTTGACACTAGCGTCGAGTAGAAGTCGATGGTAAGTCGACTTCTATTCGACGCACCTATGAATGATCAGATCTATTTTCTTAGAAAATTATTGCTGTTTTTCTCAACAATTTTGTTTATTAAAAATAAGTTTATGATATTAAATTTATGAACTGTAAGGATGATTCAAGGCAGAAAACACTCCCTTGGATGAATTTTGTTCCTTATTCAAGACCTACAACTTTGTTCCCACTCCATTTTCTCTTGAGAGGGACCCTACCTAATCCTGCACAAGTAGTCCAAATATTAGAAGGGACCCATGTTACCTTGGGCCCTTTGCTTTTACCATTATAGGGTTCAATGAAAGAATATAAGGGTCTTTCATGATATCCTATTGGATGAAAAGGAATGGGTTTCCCAAACCTATTATTTTGATACTTAAAATGAGTATAGAATGTATCTAAATATAGGAGATCAATAGAATGTCTTATTATCCTAGGTTTTGCTTTTACCTTTTGATTGTTTAGTTTTTCTTCATTATTCTTCTCTTGTGATTTCTTTTCTTTGTTGAGATTTGTTTTATTAACTCTAGTTGTTCTCTTTGGTCTATTAGCTTACTGACCCTTAGTTTTTGCACTATCCTCACATGATTCGTAGTCACTAGGTCTAATGAAGCTAACTAGATTTTTCCAAGCAGGTTTCTTAGGGATTTTTGTGATAGTGGATGACTCTGCTCCTAACCCTTGGTGATTGAATCTCATTGAAAGATTCTTTGTGACGTCTCTGAGAGTTTGACTCCTCTCATTGAGAGAGTCCTCAAAGGCTTTTGCCTTTGCTAACTCTTCTTTTAATTTTATGTTTTCATTCCTTATTTCTATTAGCTCTAATTCTTTCCTTAATCTCATTTCTTAAGTTGTTATTTGCTGAATAAAATTCATCTTTCTTAAATTTTTCTAACTCTTCTCTATCTGCTTCTAATTCTTTTTGGATTTTTGATAAAGTCATTACAGAATTCTTTGAAGCAGGTTTTAAAATCATCTAAACTAAAATCAAACTCATCAAACATAGTTACCTGCTCTTCCTCATCATCTGATGACATCCCCAGTGCCATCATGCTGTTGGAACATGGTCTTCCGCATCTCCTAGGTTTGAGAATAACAAATCCTATGTGTAATTGATCTTGTGTGTTCAAGTGTGCAGGTTTACTAGGTCCACATGACTCAAGGAGTACACATGATGACTGCCCCCAAAATTGAGGCCAAAATTCGAAGAGGCTCACTAGCGCCGGCGGTAGCAACTAGCACCGGGCGCTAGCGTTGATGAGCGCATTTCCGGGAGCTGTTATGGAAGGCGCTAACGCCTGGCGGTAGCGGATAACGCCGGCGGTATCGGTGAACACAGAAGGAATGAAAGCCTCGTTGCCGCGGATTGGAGATCCTGCCGCGCAAGAAGTTTCTTAATCAGGGATAGCGCCGACGGTAGCTACTAGCGCTGGCGGTAGCATGGAACACAAGAGGCATGGAGCAATATGTTGCCGCAGATGGGAGATTCTGCCGCGCAAATTGTTTCTTAATCCGGGCTAGCGCCGGCGGTAGCGCTAGCGCCGGCGGTAGCGCTAGCGCCGGCGGTAGCGCTAAGGCTATAAATTGGATGTTTTGGCTCCGAATTCTTCATCCTCCTCCAATCCCAAACTCCAGAGCTTCGTGCCACAGCAGAGAGAGGAAGATTCAGAGCGATACTCCCACAATTCCATAAAGCCTTAAGGAGATCTGTGAGCTTCGTGCCACAGCAGAGAGAGGAAGATTCAGAGCGATACTCCCACAATTCCATAAAGCCTTAAGGAGATCTATGGAGAAGATTTCAACACGCGTCATCATCGTGACGAAAGGCCGCATCGACTACGATCATACTCTGCTGGACTTCGTCTACTTCTCCAAGAGATCCACATAGAGGGAGTTTTTATATTATTATCTTTTCATTTCATATCTTTTCTGTAAACGGTAGTGAAATCACCTCGTGTTGGCGACTAGGTCTGGGGTAGGACTTAGGGCTGAAATTTGCCTCGTGTTGGCGACTAGATCTAGGCTAGGTCAAGGGGGTGCTCGAGGCCTTTCTGGGGATAGATTGGCTAGAGCGGCTTGAGGCCGTATCTGGGGAGAGATCGGCTAAAGCCAACCGGTTCGTGGGGATACGAGTCGGTATAGAAAATGAAAAAGAGTTTTTATTATTCGCCTCCGATCTCTAGCGCCATTGAGATCAAGTTTTGTAAAACATTATTTGATATTAATAAAGCATATCTCTTTATTATTGTTTTACTTGATGTCTCTTTATTAATCTTGCAATATTCCGATGTTTTTCTAAATATAATCTAAAGTTTTTGAAAACCCTTATTCACCCCCCCTCTAAGGGCGCCGACCGATCCAACAAGTGGTATCAGAGGCAGGTTTTATTCCAATCGGCTTAACAACTGGGAATAATGGCATCTCATGATCTCGCTTCTACTAGTGGGGGAGATTTTTGTGAAGAGGAAAAATCACTTGCACCACCTTTATTTGAAGGAACAAATTATAAAGGATGGAAAATTTTAATGGAAAAATTTATTAAAACTTTAGATATCGAAGTATGGAACTTAACAATTATAAGACGTGTGGATGAATCAAATAAAAAGGAACTTCATTTAGATGCAAAAGCTAAACATTATCTATTTTGTGGTCTCTCAAATGAAGTTTTCAAATTTATATATTGCTTTTCTAGTGCATACAAAATATGGCGCTTTCTTGAAGAAATGTATGATCTTCCTCTCGCAGGTGTGGAACAAACACAGGAGGAAAAGAATGTACAAGCATCCATTATCATTCAAGAAGATCTCTCTCGGAGCGAAGCCATGAAGAATATTGAAATAGAAAAGGAGAACAATACATCAAGAGAAAAAGAAGAAGAAATCTTACTTTTGGAAGAGGAATGCCAAGAAGAAGACAAAGGAACAATATGTTCAAATCCTCCCTCATCCAAAAGCAATATAAGGAAATCAAATTCTATCTTTTGTACTTCTATCTCTTCATTACAATTGTTACAAAATACTAAGCGCAAAATTAAGAAATTAAAAAATGCTAATAAACATTTGCGCTTAGAAAATAAACATTTAAAAGCAAAAATTAATGAAGAATCAAATTTATCTAGTTCTACACATTGCTCCTTAGTAGAAAACACCACAACTTGTGTAGAATATAATGAATTAAAAGAAAAGCACAAGAAACTTGAAAAGGATTTTATTTTAGTAAAAGAACAAAATGAAAAATTATGTTTAGAAAATTCTTCTTTGATAAATGATTGTGCTAAGTGTAAAGAATATAAAATTGAAATTAAAGAGATGGATCAAACATTTGATGAATATAAAAACAACTATCAAGATCATATTGATTCAATTGTTTCCATTCTTAAAAATAGCACAATCGCTTATAATAAAGCTAGACATAATTTAATGATTAAAAATAATGAATTAAAAACTAAAATCAACTTGCTTAAGGAAATCATAAAGAAAAACTCTCAAAACATACAATCTCAAAATAATGCAAAATCCAAAAGCAAGTTGAATATGATTTCTTATAAGTTGAACAAGCCAAGCAATAGAAATAACAAACCTCAAAAGATTGAAAATGAAATTCCAAAATACAATTATTACTATCATTTACAACATCAATCTTCTCCCAACATAAAATTAAATGCTCACAAATTTCCTATGAACAACACTTTTAATAATCATTACAATCATAATCATCAATATAAAGATAATCTCAATGGAAATTTGATGAATAAGAATAACATTAAACCAAGGTTTGAATGGAGGCCTAAAATTAAAAATGAAACATTCACTTCACATGAAAGGACTCATTCATCTTTGTCTTCACAAAAATCATCACGATGCATTTGGGTACCCAAAGGAACCATCACTCATGGTCTTCTTTGGATACCTAAATCTCTTATCCATTAGGTATCATCAGTTGCATGAAGTAGAATCCTTTCAAAATGAAATATACAAAGTTCTACTTCATGATATGCTTTCATGTCTTTTAATTTTTCTTATTTTTCTTATTTCTTTTAAACTATCATGTCATGGTCATCCTATACAATATTGAAAATATGATTTTATCTCTTAAAAGCTTAATATGGTTTTATAAAACAAATTGATCAAAATTCAAAATTATATTTTGATGACCTATCTTTTATTCTTACATTCATTACTTCTAAATATCTTATATTATCCATTTGAATCAAACTCTAAATTTGTTATAAGATATTTCAAATTAAATCCGGTTATTAGGCTATTAAGATTCTTAGCCTTCACCAACAAGTGGATAAAGTTCTGAATTTGCTATGAGATATTTATCTAAATTAAAAAGAAAAACACATAAGACATATTGAAAGATTAATTGTCATAAATATTGATGCCATACACACCACCATGATCTATTGATATCTTTTGCTAAAACTTTCTAAAATCATAATTCATATCAAGAATTATCTATCACATTTTATATAACGACAATTGGTATTATAATTGCTTACTATGGTTGGTATATTATGTGTGTATTGTGATTTATTTCTAGTTTAGACCTTTGAATCATTTTGATATCAAATCAAATAGAATTGTCACTCCATTCTAGGTCTCTAAGTTGAAACACAATCAAATCTTGGTATAACATTAATCTCAAATTTATCATTCTAACATTGCCACCTAAAGAATATTTGTGTCTATATTAGGCTTTATTTGTTTACCAAGATATACAGGCTGGGTATTCTCATCTAGGGCTTATCCATAGTATGATTGTGCATGAACATTATTGTTAATCTCTAAAATCATGCATATTTGATTTGTTCAAACATGATATCTTGGGTTTTCATTTCCTATTTTTTTCAAGTTATAAGCACAAGTCTTTAGAAAAGTCAAAATGAAAACATAAGTAAATACATCTCATGCAATGATTATTTTGTCAAGTATATAAGAAATCGCTAATGTTTCATGCAATTTGGACCATCCAAAACATCTCCTAAAAATCTGCAACTTCAGCATGGAACTACTATTGGGACACCTAATCAAGTTCAAGCATCAAAATTTTCAAAACCCTAAAAAATCACTTACTGTTTCCCGCGCTAGCGCTAGCGCCGGCGCTAGCGTCGAGGTTCATTTTTCTGTAATTTTAAAATTTTGAAAAATCCCTTAAAATATACTAATCTATATGTACTACTTAGTTTTGCACTTCTGTGTTCCTTTATTTTTTGAAAAATCAAATACAAAACTACAAAAACCAAATTGCAAAAAATATGTTTTGTTTTTTCGCTTGTGTTGTTTCCTTTAAAGTTCATCTTTATGCAAAAATCAAATATAAAAATTACTAAAGCAAAAATTACAAAAATATGCTTTTTCAACTACAAAAATATAAAACAAAACAAAAACAAGTATCAAAATTATTCTTCTGAACTTAACTTTTCACTTGTATCTTGCGAAAGGGTGATTTGGGCTATCATCCCATCATATCACCTAGTACCGGGCGAACCTCTCACAAGGTAGTCCTCGGGAAGTCCAAGATCAATTTTATGAGTTCAAACTTTAAATAAAAATTACTCTTTAAAATTATCAAAAATATTGTATGAACTTCATTGAAAATCAAGCATGATTTAATCTATTATTTAGAACTTCTATAATGTTGCAATTTATCTTTTCAAACTACTTTGAACATTGTCTTCATCATGCTTTGATACATCTATTAATATGTGCATAATTTATATTGAAAAAGTTGTGTAGAACTATGCGTAGCATGCTTCTAAGTATGAGTAATGTTTTATGTTTGATAATGATCGCAATTCACTCACTTATTTTGGCATTGTCTACTTATGCGTTTAATCTAAGAATGTTTGTGTATGTTTTGTAATAGTACAATGATTTAAAATTGCACAAGTATCTTACCTACACAACCTTTATTTGCACTTTTAAAAGTTAAGAAAAGTGGTTATCTTTTTCATAAATTATATTGGTTTGCAAAACAAGTGTATTCAGAGAACTTTGTACAAAACAAAATCATAAAATAAAGTGACAAAGATAACTCCACCAAGCACTACTTGAACCTCCTGATAAGTCTTAATAAGCATTGTGAGGTTGAGCACCTTGGAAAGAATAATAAAGTATCTTGTGCAAACCATAACTTTCTTTCAAAATTAAAACCACTTATTCTTAAGTACACCGGATCACAATAAAAATCAATCTTGAAGAATAAAACTATGTGATCCACCAAGCACTACTTTGCACCCTGATAAGCCTTGATGAGCATTGTGTGTGCAGAGCACCTTGGTAGTTGTACACTTTTCTTTGTGCATTGAAGTGAGTGGAAGTAAAATTATTTGTGTTTTATTGTGCTCTTTACTTTACATATTACTTGTATTTTTGATTAAAACATTTGCTTACTCTATTCAAAATACACTTTTATGCACATCATTATCTTCCATAACACTTCTTCTCATGAGTATTGGATCCTAATGCTAATTCTATACTACTCTTTATTTATGAAATGCACTAGATAACCTAGCATGCTTTCTATAATGTTTGGTATGTTTTGAAATTGTGAATTAAAGTAACATTGTAGTAATCTCTTTTTGATAAGATTATTTCATGCTTGGTTACTGTATTGTAAAAACAAAAATTTTAAATACAAAATGATTTACAAAAACATTTTCTTTTTGAAATTGAACTCATATATCTTTTATGAACCATCATTGATTACCATAAGATGTTTTTTGTACTTCTATATGTCTTCCGCATCATTACCATATAATTGTTTTACCTTGCACTTTAATACTTATTTAAAATCTTTCATCTTGTGTGGATCATCATTTGAATCTTCAAATTCCTTTCTTGCAACAAGTGGTAGACTTGCTTGGTAAACTTTATATTGGTTGAATTTTTTTTATTTCAATTCTAAACACTCCTCCAACAAGTGAAATATTGCTTATAAACCATCTCTTTTTAACCTAAACTCTTATTTAGTATTATGATGTTTCTTTTTCGAAATCTTCCGAAATACTCAAACTCTGATTCATTCATGAATTTCAATATAGCTATGTGAGTTTTATTTCAAAAATTCAAATAAAAATATAAACCCATATGCTATGATATTTCCCATTAGATTTAAATGCTTAATGTTTCCAATAATTGTTATCCATGACTTCATTTCTCACCATAGCGAGGGCGTAGGGTTATAGACATTAGATAACCTTATCTCTAGTCATGTCTTGTCCTTAACCGGGGAGGGTTCCAGTGGGGCCTTGCGAGGCACTGGGGGGAAAGAGTGCTAGGTTAAGTTTTTTGTCTAGTGTTTGCATATGGGATTAACACCCCAACCCACGACATGTTTGCAACTCCTCATGCCCATCCGTCACTTAGTACGGGGCTAGGGTGTTGACATATTGTCTGGGTAGATTGGTTACTTGGAAATCATGATTTTTTTGACTTAAAACTCTTATTTAAAGGGAAAATCATTATTTTTGCTAAACTCTGATTTATAAATGGGGGAGAACTACAAACAAAATTGATAAAATAAGTCATAACTCTGATCATTTTTAATGAAAGACAAGTCTAAAACTCCTTATCATTTACCTAAAATCGATCATGCCTTCTCTTTTATTTACACATTTTTTTAGTGCTTTGTATCCCTACCCACTTTTGCTAATAACAAAGGGGGAGAACTAACATGATAAAATGCAAAAGGGGGAGAACTAACATGATAAATATATAATCCGCTATCAAAATGCAAACCCAACATGATTAATTAAGTTGATAGCATACATATTAGGGGAGCATTCACATAGGGGGAGCATATATTTAGGGGGAGCAATTCTAAATGCTAAAATCAACAATCATCCTAAAGTCATCACTCTCACACACACACCAGTATAGTTTCATCATGCTTATTTATTAATGCTTTGATTTATCATTAATGGATTTGTTATTATCAAAAGGGGGAGTTTGTTGGAACATGGACTTCCGCATATCCTAGGTTTGAGAATAACAAATCCTATGTGTATTTGATCTTGTGTGTTCAAGTTTGCAGGTTTACTAGGTCCACATGACTCAAGGAGTACACATGATGACTGCCCCCAAAATTGAGGCCAAAATTCGAAGAGGCTCACTAGCGCCGACGGTAGCAACTAGCGTCGGGCGCTAGCGTTGATGAGCGCGTTTCCGGGAGCTGTTATGGAAGGCGCTAGCGCCTGGCGGTAGCGGATAACGCCGGCGGTATCGGTGAACACAGAAGGAATGAAAGCCTTGTTGCCGCGGATTGGAGATCCTGCCGGGCAAGAAGTTTCTTAATCAGGGATAGCGCCGGCGGTAGCTACTAGCGCTGGCGGTAGCATGGAGCACAAGAGGCATGGAGCAATATGTTGCCGCGGATGGGAGATTCTGCCGCGCAAATTGTTTCTTAATCCGGGCTAGCGCCGGCGGTAGCGCTAAGGCTATAAATTGGATGTTTTTGGCTCCGAATTCTTCATCCTCCTCCAATCCCAAACTCCAGAGCTTCGTGCCACAGCAGAGAGAGGAAGATTCAGTGTGATACTCCCACAATTCCATAAAGCCTTAAGGAGATCCTTGGAGAAGATTTCAACACGCGTCATCATCGTGACGAAAGGCCGCATCGACTACGATCATACTCTGCGGGCCTTCGTCCACTTCTCCAAGAGATCCACATAGAGGGAGTTTTTATATTATTATCTTTTCATTTCATATCTTTTCTGTAAACGGTAGTGAAATCGCCTCGTGTTGGCGACTAGGTCTGGGGTAGGACTTAGGGCTGAAATTCGCCTCGTGTTGGCGACTAGATGTAGGCTAGGTCTAGGGGGTGCTCGAGGCCTTTCTGGGGATAGATTGGCTAGAGCGGCTTGAGGCCGTATCTGGGGAGAAATCGGCTAAAGCCAACCGGTTCGTGGGGATACGAGTCGGTATAGAAAACGAAAAAGAGTTTTTATTATTCGCCTCCGATCTCTAGCGCCATTGAGATTAAGTTTTGTAAAACATTATTTGATATTAATAAAGCATATCTCTTTATTATTGTTTTACTTGATGTCTCTTTATTAATCTTGCAATATTCCGATGTTTTTCTAAATATAATCTAAAGTTTTTGAAAACCCTTATTCACCCCCCCCTCTAAGGGCGCCGACCGATCCAACACATGCGTGTTGCTTCTGCTTCTGCTTCATCATCTCTTTCAGATGATGAGGAGCTTAACTCAGCTTCACTGTCACTCCAGGATTCAGCAATGAAACCCTTGGCTTTCTTCTTGTCTTTCCCTTTGAAAGACTTCTTCTTCTTCCTTTCATCCTTGATGCTGCTTCTATCCCTTTGTTCTTGTGGGCACTCAGGAGCTATATGTCTTGGTTTGTTGCAGGAGAAGCACATAATCTCCTTCTTTGGATTTTTATCAAATTTGGGCCTTGAGCCCCTTTCTCTTCTCCTTGAGTCTTCTGTCTTGACCCATCTTTGAATCTCCTAGCCAGGAGACTGAACATCTCATCTTCAGGAGTGGATGGCTCTCCTTCAGAAGCTTTCAGAGCAAGTATCCTTTGGATAGGAGCTGGAGTTTTCTCTCTTTCTTCTGATTCAGCCCCGTTCTTCAGAAATATCTCATATGACTTATGCTTTCCTAGCAAAGCCTTAGTAGAGATTTCTCTGTGGCACCTGGACTCTCTGATTTCCCAGATCCTTGAATCCCATGAGCTAGGGAAGCACATGAGGATTTTATCATTAATTTTAGTCAAGGATATCTCCTTGTCCAAGCCTCTGAGCTCATTAATGATAATGCTGAATCTGTCATACATATCAGCAACAGATTCTTCAGCTTTCTTCTTAAAGTTCTCATACTGGGATATGAGAAGGGACTTTCTGTCCTTAATTTCACCTGAGCTTCCTTCCACCATTCTGGTGAGAGAATCCCAGATATCTTTTGCTGATTGGCATTCAACAACTTTTTGGAAAATGTCATATGACATTATTGAAACCAGAATGTTCATAGCTTTGGCATCGCATGCCTTGACTTTCTTTTCAGCTTCTCTCCACTCACTTCTTGGGACAGCCTCTGTTGTTGAGGATTCTCCTGCCTTTTGTCTGCTGGAGCAGGAGGACCTTTGAGAATGATATTATAGATGTCTTCATCAATGGAATTCATATATAGGTTTATTCTAGCCTTCCAAAGTGTGAAATTATTCAAGTTAAACACTAGAGGTCTTGTTGAAGCATAATCCTTAGAACTCATTTTTCATGTAAAATATATTTGAAATAAAGAGATAAGAGTAGGAGGTCTTTTTGATCAAGGTGTTAACCTTTTAATGATCAATCTACCTCTGATACCAGTTGAAAGTGCACAGTGTATCTCTGAGAATCCTCCAGAGGGGGGGGGGGGTGAATAGAGATTTAAATCTTTTTATATTCAAACTATGTAAACAATAAAGCAAAACTAAGGAGTTATGCTCAAACAAAATCACAGGCAGAATAATATAGTGCAGGAAATAAAATGCTGAAGAAAAGAATTGAGACAACACAGAAAAGCACACCACAAACACAAGAGATTTTATAGAGGTTCCCCTAAATGTGGGTAGTCCTCTCTTCTACCACATGGTAGGAATGCACCACCTATGCCTGAGTCTTTTGATAAGGAGACTCTTGAACCACAGATCTTTTGATAAGGAGATCTTGAACCAACTGAATCCTTTGAAAGAGGGATTCTAAAAACTCTTTTACAGGTGAAGAGAAGGTGAAGGAGAAAGAGAAAGAAAGAGGGAGAATTCTGTTCTTAGAATTCTGTGAAGTCTTGTGCTTCAGATTTCTCTTTACAGGATTTGTGAATAATGAATCATTGCTTTTGATTGAGATATTTTGCAAGGATTATGATGCTTCAGATCCTATCTGTTTTCTTCAATTCAAAACAAGCTGCTGTATAGTTGTGATGAGAAGTAGCCTTTTCTTCTTCTGATCTGAGAGAGAGAGAGAGCAGATCTTCTGTGTTTCTCTTTTAGGGTTCCAGGAGGAAGAGGAAGAACAAGGAAACCCTGAATGACAGCCGTGAGAAATTGTAGTAATTGTTCTGTTTCTTCTCTCTTGCCTCTTCTTATTTATTATCCCTCTATTTGATTTGAATTTCTTTCCTATTCTGGATTGTCCTGAAAAGGCATATCATAGGACAATATCTCTTCCTTTCCTCTTTTAATTCTCGACCCGTCCACCACCTGTAATGATCCTTTCCAAGAAAGCTTTTCTTATCTTCTTTATTGCTCCTTTCTATTCTAGGAAATAAATGAGCCGTTGTAGAATGGTCTTCAGTATTGTGGGCCTTGAGAGAGAGTTCCAAAATGATAGCTGAAAAAGTTTCCTTTTCAGACTGTATTCGACGTAGCATCGAGTTCTCTTTCTCTCTTATCGATGCACCTTTGAGTTCTTGTAAAATCAACTTCGAATTCATTCTTGCTCTGAGTGAACACTGTTGTCGAGTTTGCGTCGATTGCCTATCGGTGTAACCGTCGAGTTGAAGGCTTGGCTCAGAACTTCATCATCTACGTCGAATCTTAGTCGACGTTGCGTCGACTTCAGATGGCTTCAACAGATTCTTTCTTCTGCGTTGAGTTGAAGTCAAAGCTGCGTCGACTTCTAATGATACTTCGATATGTCCATTTCCTTTATGTCGATATCCATTCGACGTAGCATCGACTTGATCTACTTCGACAGAAAGTTGAGTTGCTTGGACTTCTAGTCTATGTTGCGCCGATATGAAGACGAGGTTGCGTCGAATACCGTTCGACGCAATTGTTAACTTAACCCAAATTCTATTTGTCTTGATCTGGTCTTGTAACCCTAGGTTGAGTGAGATATCCTAAGATATCCAATGACTGTATTACCGTCACTATACAAATGGGTAATTAAATCCTAAGACATAAAATCACTTTAGATAATTTGTTAAGTTAAATCCAAGGGGTTTTTCCCAACAACGGTTCATAACCACCTCGTTCATGACCACCACATGGATCATGACCGCCACCACCGTGCCAACCGGAGACTAAATTTTATTTGAAAGATAGATGTATGTATATATTACAAATATATCATAAACTTTAATTTTTAAAAGATTATTTAATATGTTAATATATCTAAATAAATTTAATTTATATTTGATATGCACTCATTCATAGAACCAAGGGGTGCATTTGGTCAAAGATCCACCATGAGTGAGTGGGGAGAGTGGAGACATGTTAAATCTCATGATGAAGGATGCGGGGAAATGGGAAAACCGCCACAACCACTGTGTGACGCCAAGCCAGTCGAACTCCGTCACCTCACCCCACTAAGGGGGCAGTTAGACGCGCATCCCGCAAAGAGGGTGAGGCCAGGGACGCACCCCCCCAAGCGGTGTGTGGTCCAGGGGTGCGTCCAAGGCCGGGCCGCACCCCTTACGGGTGTGCGTCCAAGGCCGCGCCCCTTACGGGTGTGCGTCCAAGGCCGCACCCCCCTTCTGGGAGTGCGGCCCAAGCCATACCCCCTAAGGGGAGCAGCTATGCCCACTCCCTTATAGGGGCACGACAAGTCTAATGCCTCCTTAGCAGTGCAGTCGGAGTCCTATCACTCCCCCTATCTCGAGGTTGGGCGCGGCTCCCCGTGTTGGGGGCGTGGTCTTCAATAAGCACGCTCTTGCTCTTGCAAGCAAACCCCTCCGTCGGCACTCGACCATATTTCTAACTTTCGGTCGGCAAAGTAAGCAAAGTATTTCCATACGCTTCCGTGTTCGTTGCGCGCTCAGAATGCTTCCGTGCTTGTTACGCGCTTTGAATGCTTCCGTGTTCGTTGCGCGCTCAGAACACTGTCGTGTTCGTTGAGCACTCAGAACTCTCCCGTGTTCACAACGCGTGCGACAGTTAACCTTTCCTAAATTACAGGTCTTGTTCGTTGCACTCAATGCCATCAACAAAGCCACCCAAATTGACCGAATTGCCCGCGGGATAAGACAGTAATATCCAAAAAGTGGTGATCAGTGTGCTCCAAATCGATCAACATGATTTGCCCGTCAGGTGGATACGGTGGTTATGATGACAAAATTACCGGGCTACCCCTGCCCAAGAATATAAAAGGAGATCAGAGCTTTCATTTCAAGACACTTGGTCTTCTACGCTCGAGATAGTTCCTTCGAAGATTTCCTTGTAATTCACCTTCGGCGCTCGAAGATCTCCTTCGAACCTTCAAAGATCTCCTTTAAGCCTTCGAAGATCTTATCACGACCCATCTAAAAGCAAAAGACAGAGCACATTTTTGGGCGGGTCGTGATGCCACAGGCATGGGCGGAAGGAAAATCCATGCCTGTTAGGCGAAAGCTGAGATACTGATATATAGTTTTAAAATAGTTATTTTTGAGTAAAACAGATTGTTTTTTTGCGAAAGCTTTAAAATATGGCAATGAGAATTTGACGCACATGCATTTTAGTACAAACTCATGATGCAAGTTCTAATACAGATTGTTATGCAATGAAAAACTCAGAGAGATGAGCATGCAAGTCATGTCAAATTCTAGTACATACTATAGCCTAGCAGTTGTCCATGATAACAGAAAAAATGACAGATTATAATTATTACATAAAAGAAATATCTGACAGTAAAAGAAATGAAACATAAACATAGAACCTGGATCTTGACGCAGATCTACACAGGAAGCAGGCGGCGCAGGCACGAACGCTAAGGCAAATTCCAAAACAAGAAGGAAAAGCCTCAGAACATTGAAATAAACATGAGCAAAGAAAAATAAAATACGAGTAGGGGAAACCGAATATTTGCATACCGTTTTTCATGAAGCAAAGCTAACAGGACAAGCAAGCAAGTGAGACAAGCAGAATACCTAGAATTATTAGACTACTCCAGAGTAAAGCACATAAATGTTCATGTAATAGCATAAGTTGTTTATCAAATAAGGAATTCATTCATCTATATGACTATCCAAATAAAATCATTCATGTTCACAAATTCGTGCCATTCAAATGCGTGAAACCTCAAACTACTGACATGTTAATTCAGGCATTCAAGATCTAAGCCTATATGGCGAAGCTTGCATTCAAAAGTGAAACATAAAATTATAAGAACATGCAAGGTAATTAAGTTCAATGTTTGCATGAGAGAGATCTCCACTTGCCTTAAATGAGGCTGAATCTGACGACGACGGCTAAACGGTGCAAGAAAAAGCAGAAATCATATTTTGAACCTGTTCAAGCACAATCATAATTGATATATGACATAAAGGGAATTCATACGCTAGCACGGTGATGAGTCCCATTTATATAGTGATTTTCGGACTCATCTGGGCTTGTTTTCTTGCTTTGCACTTCACTAATAGCTTGTTATTGTTCATCTTGTTAGGATTCACTTTTACACATGAAGTGCTCTTTTCTACCCTAGGTGGTGTGCTTTTGCGCATTATTGTGTTGAGGGTAAGCATACAATGCTCCCCATGTTTGTATTTTGTGATTATATTGAGCTGGAAGGGTATTCCCAGCTGTGTGATGACTGTGTTATTTGTTGTACTGGTAAGCAGATCATCCATATTGCCCAGAATTCATGTCTGCATGAATCGCACGGTCGTGCGTTTTCTTCACGCATGGTCGGCTGCGGCCATGTGCAATGATCGGTTGGCTAATATGGTGTTCTCTCCCTGATCATGCGATTTGTTCACGCACGAGCAGTTAGTCCATGCGTGAAGGAAACGCATGGTCTCCTGTTGATAGCCTATTTTCAAGCCGTTTGGAGTTGCCCATGCATTTTTACGCACGGTCGGCTTCGACCGTGTGTGAGTAAAACTCATGGGCGCGTCTGCTTCATCTTCCTGGGTTTCCTGTGCAATTAATATCACACGGTCCAAGCACGGTCATGCATTCGACCCTGCATGACCAAATTCTGACTATTTTTCTGTAAAAGCTGCAGAATTTGCCCTACACCGGATCCATCATCTTTTTCGCGCCCAACAGCTCTGCTCTGTGCCATTTTTGTCGCTGCATCGCCGCCCACCTTAAGGAGGAGCTCCGTCTACCATTTCCTTGCAAATCTAAAGCCGGAGCATCCTCTCGGCCACCTCCATCATCCAAGTGCTTCAAGGAGAGGATTCCACCCTCATCTTCATCGCTAAACAAAGAGTTCTTCGCATTGGACGTGAACGGATTGTTGTTTACCGGAGAAGATGGGCCCATTGGGAGGAAGTGACAACCCTCCTCTACCCCGGACGATATTTGGGACTAAGCTAGGACGCAGATTGACAACCCGACGATTCCAACCTAGAATCTATAACAAGCCTCCGGATGCGGTCATATCTCTTGCCTTTTTCTCTAACTTGTGTGGATGTATATGAATGCAATCTTCATTTTATTGATGATGTGCAACATAAACTTGTGTGTTAATTCTTATTTCATTCTTTTATGAAAGTATTCCATTTATATGTGTTTTTAAGGTGCGCCACCAAATCCACTCCACCCTCCACTTCATTTCGCTAGCCTACTCACCCATTCCTCAAGTCTACTCTTCCATTCAACAAGCCTACTCTTCCATTCCGCTTAACTACTTGCCCACTATGCGTGCCTACTCTTCCACTCACCAAGCGAAGCAGTGCTAACAACCAGTATAATCCATCCCAATTCTGCTGGTGCGAACCACTCCATCTGCTTGCCTTCTCGCCCATCCGCCTAGTGAAGCAGTGCATAACGGCATGCATAGTTTCCATCCGCCCGGTGAAGCAGTGTATAGCGGCCTGTAAAGTAGTGTTAATTTAGTTTATTTTATTTGTTTTCCACAAACCTATCCAACCCTTCCGCACTCCATCTGATCTAAAGGACTTCAATCTCAAGTCCTTTCACGATAGATAACTCCATCTTACTGTGTTCCTTTGAGATTCGATACTTGGGAATTACTTGCCCATTTTATATTACTTGAGCGATCGGTACACTGCCGTTGCGTGCCGCAGTCTTGCTACCGCCTATAGCGGTGTGCTAGATCCGCGCATCAAGTTTTTGGCGCCGTTGCCGGGGAACACAGTCGTGTGAGTTTCTGGAGAGGAAGCCGAGAGATAGAAGTTCTTCTAGTGTGTATAACCCTTTGTTATTTTATTTGCTTGTTAATTACATTTTGTTAATATTATTTTATCCTTTCATGTTTAGATTTTAAAGCAAGCCTATCCAAGTTTAGTTATAATTGATTGTGTAGTCTTTCTTTACAAAGAATTTCAAAATTTATTTTATCGCAGCTTTCACATAATGTATTCAATGGTTTAATTTAATTTTTTTGACACTTTGCATCATTATATGGACACCTTGAGTCTTATGAATGCTAAGCAGCATAGGTATCTGGCAAAAAACGATGCCAGAAAATGTTTGCATTGTTAAGGTATGAATCATGTCTTGAAGGATTGCCCTAGTTTTCTCACGCAACAAAGGGAGGATGATGATGATCTGGACATCTAGATCGTATCTACTGCATTTTCCAATTGCAACCCTTCACTCTCTGTTGTCATGTATGCATCACCACCTTATCTATGGGGGACTGCCGCAGAAATGTCAATCAAAGTTCTTCCTGATCCATTTATTAACAATGTACATATCGCTCATTCTTAACTCGTGGAGGAAATTATGCACTCACCCCCTGAGTTTATTTCTTGCATCGATTCTTCGCTCCATGTGTATAACTTCACTCCTAGTGATGATGATCACTCATTTGATGGCCAACATGGAGAGGATTGGAAGCTCCTGGATGCACCAGAGTGGGGTGAGGAGAGTGTTCTCTCCAGTGGGGAGGTGTTCGTGGATTCTATTGGAGGAACTTGATCTTTTATTTTCTGATGTTGAAATTGATCTCGTTCCTTCTGCTTCTTTGCAAAAAAATTTTACACATATTTTTGATGATCATGTTGAATATTGCTTGCAGGGTGATGTTCTGGACCTCCAAGCTGCGCCGAAGTGGGATGACGAGGACGACCTTTCTCATAAGGAGATGTGCACCTCTTCATTGGTGAAGGAGATCTGCCGCACAACTGATGCATTCGAGTTTTCATATGCGCCTCGTTATGATTCTTACGATGCTGACAATGATCAAGCCTGGGAATTTGCCGGGAGTGAAATCAGGGTCACTCCTCCTATGTTTGAACTTTTTAGTTCCTCATCCATTTTATTACCTAATCATCCTTCTTATAATGCTGATATTGATAAGTTCATTCTTCCTACTTCCCCTCTTGTTAATTCTTCTAATATTTTGTTTACTCCCCTACAGGTCTATGAGTTTGTGGACCCATTTTTGGGTGATTCTGAGTGACATTCTTGGATGGGAAAGCAGATGGCAATTATGAAAACAATCGCCTATTCCACTTCATCATTATTGCCTGCCTTTTCCTAGAGAGATTGGGTGCAGGGTGGTAAACGGTACTTCATTGGCGACAGACGATTGGAGGAGATGAAGAAGATGAAGAAAGATGAAACTTGAAGATGGAAAACAACTGATCCTCTTGACAATTGCTGTTGCTGGGTCTTCAGATCCATTTCGTTCACTGCTAGTTACCACTTTAAATCAACGTATAGTTGATTTCTCTACTGGTTGTGTAATAATAATAAGTAGACTTTATTATTTTCGCTTTATGCTTAGACAATTGTATAAAACTACATAATATAAGTATTTAGTCCAGCTTAAGGACGGTAAACAAAAGTGCTTCTGGGAGACAACCTAGATTTTGTTGTTTTAATTTCTCTAATCCGCAAATCTTTTAGTATTTATATTTGCTTTTGCTTGTAACTGTCTATCCTGCAGGCGCTTGCGTTTTTTGGGATGGTGGAGCCTGCTCTTTTTCATGATTTTCATGCATCTTCTGGTACGCTCTATTGGATTTGTAGGCGGCCTTAGAGTGGTGGGTGATGGCGCAAATCTCACACACCGCTATAGGCGGTAGCTCGACTGCGACACGAAACAGCAGTGTACCGATCGTTCAAGTAATATAAAACGAGGAGTAATCCCCGAGTATCGAATCTCTCAAGGAACACAGTAAGGTGGAGTTTATTATCGAGGAAGGACTTGAGATTGAAGTCCTTTCAAGCGGATGGATGCGGAAATGGGGGATTTGGGTTTTGTAAATAAAAGAAAACTACTACAACTACTCCTATGCAATGCCGCTATGCAATGATTCGCTTGGCGGGATGGAGACTAGGCAGGCCTTGAGCGCGCTGCGTCGCAAGGGCGGATGGACGAGTAGGCAAGCGGAATCGAATAATGCAGGCATTGGGCGCGCTGCTTCGTTAGGCGGGGTGGAATACGGGCCGCAATGCCACGCTTCGGTAGGCGGATGGAAGAGTAGGCTAATGGAATGAGGGTCGCAAGCACCTCGTCGACAAGCACGCCACTAGCAATTGCTAGTGCGGCACCGGGCACGGTGGTGGAGTGGAAAATGGATGGGGGCGCACCTCATTAACACATATGAACTAAATAATTCCATAAACATGAAATAAACAATAATACACACAGTTCATAGCATTCATCATCTAAATATAGAGATTACAAACAACTACAACCACACAAGTAGAAGAAAGAGGCAAGAGATACGACCGAATCCGGAGTCTCGTTGTAGATTCACGGTAGGAATCGTCGGGTTGTCAATCCACGTCCTAGCTCGGTCCCAACTGCGTCTGGGGTAGAGGAGGGCTGTCACACCTCCCAATGGACCCGTCTTCTCCAGCGTTTTACAATCCGGCCACGTCCGATGCGAGGAACTCCTTCCTTGGCGATGAAGATGAGTGTAGAATCTCTTCCTTGAAGCCCTTGGATGATGGAGGAGGCCTAGGGGGCGAAAAACCAGCGGAAAATGGGCGGAACGGTGGAGCTGGGCGGAAAAACGGCGAGGATCCGACCAAAATCGCGAGCAGGGCAATTTATAGGCGCTGGAATGAACAGCGCGCACGGTCATTGGCGCACGACCAGTGGTCGTGCGCACTAGCATCCTGTGATCGTGCGCCTAACTGGACAGAGCCTGAAAGGGAAGAAAATTATAAAATACAATGTTCGCACGACCAGTGGCGCACGACCAGTGGTCGTGCGTGCTATCGTAAGTGGTCGTGCGATAAGGGAGGCAGAACTCAGTTTTCAGGGGTTAAGTGCGCACGATCAGTGGCGCACGACCAGTGGTCGTGCGCGATAGAGCCAGTGATCGTGCACAGTGTTCCTGTACAGATTTGTACCGGGAACACCTGCACGACTCCTGCTCCAGCATACAACACTAATCAAACCACTGAAAGTGACACTTAACCATGCATGAAAACTAATAATGAAGATAAACAAGAAATAACACCAAAACGGGCCTAGAAGTGCACATAGCATGGAATAACAAATATGAGCGAAAACATGCCTAAAGTGTAGTGCATAGACTAGAAAATCGGCCCAGATGAGTCCATAAAAGTGTATATGATCAGGACTCATCACACCCCCAGACTTACCTGTTTGCGCGTCCCGAGCAAACCATCTCTCGCGGACAGTAAAAACATAAGCTGGCGAAGAAATTATCAAGCGGAGTACCATGCGAAGTCGCATGCTCATGTGCGTAGAAATACAGTAGACAAAATTTCTAATTATACATATTGGTTTATAATTTTCTAGGAGCGTATTTATATATAACGTTTACTCAAAAGGCGAATCACGGTGAATCATAAGGTCGTACATAGGAAGAAAGTAAACTGAACGCTGAGGCGAGCATTGCCAAAGATCGGGGCTCGGGACAACTCCATTGAAATCCATCAATGTCGGTGACCATAAGCTTGCCCGTTCGCACTCTCTCCACGACACTGGTTTGACTCAAATGCGTGAATCAATAGGACTTTAGGTTTTAAATGGGGCTTGGGTTTAGGTGAGGTATGCAATGATAAAGACGATGGCTCAAATATTAAACCCAAATGAGCTGGTGCAGAAATTCTCCTTATTCGCCACACAAACACACGGGTACATCACACCCCCAGACTTGGACTTAACAACATGGGTGTGTGCACCGCCTACTCCCAAACATAAATTTTTACACAGATTTTTTCATTAAAGCTCAAATCTTTTTCTTTTCTTTTCACTTCTTTTCTTTCTCTCATTTTCTTCTTTTCTTTTCTTATCATTTTCAGCAACTAAACAATAACACATCCAAATCTTCACAAACATATCACCAAATCAACAACCCAACTCATGAAAATATTAAACAGCTAAAGCTCAGATTTGGGAGTGCGACTAGGTTTGGCATTTAGGCTTTGGTGAGACAATAGTGGGGCTGAATCAAAGAAAGGGTAGGCACAACTGGGCTAACGAGGATAAAGCGATAGGAGTGGGCACAAAGGCTCAACCGGGCCAAAATGATGGCCTATATCACATTCACGCAATTGACTAACCGTATACCCATGCTTCAAGAATCGCTTTGGGCAAGTTCTAGCCACCGAGAAAGATAATCCTTCCTCCTGGCTCGGGCAATACGAGACTAACGAACGTCTACACACATTCCTATGCTACCGTTTGATTCACACCGGATTCACCACTTTTTGAGTAAAGTAAACAATATCTACGCTAATAGAAAAATATAATCTAAAAGCATAAAAAGAAATTGAATCTACACGAATTCCTACGAGACATGAGCACTCGACTAGGAGCACTGCAAGAGTCAACATTTTACTCCACCTCCTAATCCTAAGCCAGCACAATGATTTTCCAAATCACACAAAAAAGACAAATTCAACTCGCGACGTGCCAACGGCTAAGCGCGCTCAAGTGGGTGCTGTGGTGTGCAATGAAAATGAACAAAACATTTTAAATGAAATCTTCTAATATGCAATGCAATAGTGCATGCGAGCGGGTAAACAAAACTACTCTCCCCCAGACTTAAACTAAACAATCCGCATAATATATGACAGGAAAATCAAAATAGGGCTAGGGGAAGAGAGTACCCAATGCTCAGCAAGTGAGCATACCAGAAGATTGGCGTTTAAACCAAGACTAAGCTGCAGCATCCGCCATCCAGAAGAAGTACCTGCAGGGGTCAGCTCCGCAAAACAAAAGAAACAGAAAAAGATAAACTACAATAAACTACAGCTAACTAAACAGGATGGACTAAAATAAAATGCATGAAAAGTAAGATAACTACTGGGGTTATTGTCATCCCAGCACGACTTATTCAAAAACATGAAGGTTCTAGCTAATGGGCCTATGAAAAAGGAAATGGGCAGGTAACTGTTCTAATACACGTGTCGGTAGCGGGTACCGATACGGCGACAGAACAGTTACTCCTCTACCCAAATAATAATACCTACATAACGCAGGTAGAGGAAACAGAAAGTAAGAAGAGGAGGAGACCTGGTCCTCATTCATCTCACCAAAACAATCCTTGCCCAGCAAGGTATCATCTCCAGGGGTGCAGTAGGAGGAGAAGGAAATGAATGAGGCTTCCTCTATGGAGGAGGGGTCAACCTCCTCACATATGAAGATACACTCATCATTGACTTGAGCATCATGCTCCAAGTCCTCCTGATGTACCTGCGAAGATTCAACCAGCACAGGCTCAGATGAAGAAGGGGGGTTAGGAAATAAAAGAGAAGAATGACTTAAATAATCAAAAATTGGGGGAGTGGTCCCGGTCTCACTCCCAACAGGATGGGTAAGTAAAATAATGTTGGCATTGTCATCAATGCCGCAAGGTTCAGCGGGTTCGACAGTGGCCATGCCCAAGATTTGGACTTCCTCCACCGGTGTTGAGGAAAGCTCCTCTTCACCTAGAAGGTTTTCCTCCTCCATAGGAGCAGGCATAACACATAAATTGCCAGCCTCATCCCGCGACACATCCTCAACAATGTCGTCAGAGATGAAAGTAGTATGCACAACAGGGGAAAGAACCGAATCCACAAGAAGTGGTGGAGGCACATGGTGAATAGGCTCAGCAATGTCGGTGCATAGATCAGCCGCACATCCGGTGACCGTGTCCATGCCATACCCTTCAAGATGCGAAGGTGACAAAGACACATAACCGGATGTTGAAGGTGTGCCGCCAGAGTTAGGAGTTGGGACGATCCGGATATCCGGCTCGTCGTCTTCGTCCAATTGGCGAAGATACTCGACACAGTCCTTCAGGACATGATCAGTGCTCTGACAAAATCGGCACTGCCTTGCGGGCTTCTTTGGCACGGAGGGAGCTGGAGCCAAAAAGAAGTACGACGGTAAAGGCTCAGCAGAGTAGCCATAAGACTTACGCGCACCATATGGAGTACCAGACGAAGTCGGTGCTCCATATACTGGGCTATAGGAATTATGCCTACTATTCTCCGTAGGGCATTCATCACTAGAGTGGGAGGTAGCTCCACACCAACGGCAACGGAAATTGAGATGTGCCCACACAGTGTGAAGATAAAACGATTCAAAATAAAAATGCTATTGTGCAAAATACTACACCTAACAAAAATTACTAAAGCAACCTAATTAAAATAGGAAAATGGAATAAAAAGAAATAAAACAAAGAAATGCAATTTACAAATGGAAGGGTTTCTCTCTCAGGTTCTCCCTCTCCAGAAAACTCACACGACTGTGTTCCCCGGCAACGGCGCCAAAAACTTGATGGCGCAAATCTCACACACCGCTATAGGCGGTAGCTCGACTGCGACACGAAACGGCAGTGTACCGATCGTTCAAGTAATATAAAACGAGGAGTAATCCCCGAGTATTGAATCTCTTAAGGAACACAGTAAGGTGGAGTTTATTATCGAGGAAGGACTTGAGATTGAAGTCCTTTCGAGCGGATGGATGCGGAAATGGGGGATTTGGGTTTTGTAAATAAAAGAAAACTACTACAACTACTCCTATGCAATGCCGCTATGCAATGCTTCGCTTGGCGGGATGGAGACTAGGCATGCCTTGAGCGCGCTGCGTCGCAAGGGCGGATGGACGAGTAGGCAAGCGGAATCGAACAATGCAGGCCTTGGGCGCGCTGCTTCGTTAGGCGGGATGGAATACGGGCCGCAATGCCACGCTTCGGTAGGCGGATGGACGAGTAGGCTAATGGAATGAGGGTCGCAAGCACCTCGTCGACAAGCACGCCACTAGCAATTGCTAGTGCGGCACCGGGCACGGTGGTGGAGTGGAAAATAGATGGGGGCGCACCTCATTAACACATATGAACTAAATAACTCCATAAACATGAAATAAACAATAATACACATAGTTCATAGCATTCATCATCTAAATATAGAGATTACAAACAACTACAACCACACAAGTAGAAGAAAGAGGCAAGAGATACGACCGAATCCGGAGTCTCATTGTAGATTCACGGTAGGAATCGTCGGGTTGTCAATCCACGTCCTAGCTCGGTCTCAACTGCGTCCGGGGTAGAGGAGGGCTGTCACACCTCCCAATGGACCCGTCTTCTCCAGCGTTTTACAATCCGGCCACGTCCGATGTGAGGAACTCCTTCCTTGGCGATGAAGATGAGTGTAGAATCTCTTCCTTGAAGCCCTTGGATGATGGAGGAGGCCTAGGGGGCGAAAAACCAGCGGAATATGGGCGGAACGGCGGAGCTGGGCGGAAAAACGGCGAGGATCCGACCTAAATTGCGAGCAGGGCAATTTATAGGCGCTGGAATGAACAGCGCGCACAGTCATTGGCGCACGACCAGTGGTCGTGCGCACTAGCATCCTGTGATCGTGCGCTTGACTGGACGGAGCCTGAAAGGGAAGAAAATTATAAAATACAATGTTCGCACGACTAGTGGCGCACGACCAGTGGTCGTGCGTGCTATCGTAAGTGGTCGTGCGATAAGGGAGGCAGAACTCAGTTTTCAGGGGTTAAGTGCGCACGATCAGTGGCGCACGACCAGTGGTCGTGCGCGATAGAGCCAGTGATCGTGCACAGTGTTCCTATACAGATTTGTACCGGGAACACCTGCACGACTCCTGCTCCAGCATACAACACTAATCAAACCACTGAAAGTGACACTTAACCATGCATGAAAACTAATAATGAAGATAAACAAGAAATAACACCAAAACGGGCCTAGAAGTGCACATAGCATGGAATAACAAATATGAGCAAAAACATGCCTAAAGTGTAGTGCATAGACTAGAAAATCGGCCCAGATGAGTCCATAAAAGTGTTTATGATCAGGACTCATCAGTGGGGGGGGGGGGGGGGGTCAATAAGGGTTTTAAAATTTTAATCTTATATTTTAATATATTTGAAAATATAAGATTAAAATAGAGATTTAGAATGAAAATCTAAATTGATTTATAATAAAAGAGAAAATAATTATCAATTTAGAGAAATGAAAAACAAATCAATTATACTACCCAAAGAGAGACATGATTACCATTAATAAAATTGATTACAAAACTAGATTTCTATGACACTAGAAATCGTAGGAGAATAATAAAATCCTTTTTGTTTTCTATCCCGACTCGTATCCCCACGAACCGGTGGCTTTAGCCTATCCTTCCCCAGATACGACCTCAAGACGCTCTAGCCAATCCTTCCCCGGATATTGCCTCGAGCACCCCCTAGATCTACACCCTAGACCCAGTCGCCAACACGAGGCGAATTTCTGCCCTAAGTCCTACCCAGACCTAGTCGCCAAAACGATGCAAATTCACTAAACGATTACAAGAAAAGATGTGAAATAAATAACAACAATATAAAAACTCCCTATATGGATCTCTTGGATAAGTAGACGAAGACCCGTAGTGTATAATCGTAGTCGATGCAATCTTTCTTCATGATGATGACGCGTGTTGAAATCTTCTCCAAGGATCTCCTTAAGCCTTCATGGATTTGTGGGAGTATCTCTCTGAACCTTCCTCTATATGAAGTGACACGAAGCTCTGGAATTTGGGAGTAGGAGAGGATGAAGAAGATAGATCCAAGGGGTCATTTTTATAGCCTTGGAGATAGCGCCTGCGCTATCACTACCGCCGACGCTATCCTGATTTAGGAAATATTCTATGCGTGAGAATCCTTTATTTTAAGCAAGCCGGACGCCTTCCTCTGGTGCTTTGCGCAACCGCCTGCGTTACCCGATACCGCCTGCGCTAGAGGCTATCGCCTGGCGCTATCTCCTTCTAAAATTGCTTCCCGAAATTGCTCTAATCTGAGCTAGCGCCTCTGCTAGGTGCTACCGCCGACGCTAGTGGGCATGTTGGAATTCTGGCTTCAAATTTGGGCGCAACCTACTTATGTTATCCTTGAGTCATGTGGACTTGTTTTCCTGCACACTTAAACACACAAGATTAAATACACATATGATTTGTTATTCTCAAACCTAGGAGATGCGGAAGACCAAGTTCCAACAAACTCCCCCTTTTGATAATAACAAATCCATTAATGATAAATCAGAACATTAATATATAAGCTTGATGAAACCTACTTGTGTGTGTGTGAGAGATGATGACATAGGATATTTGTCGATTTTAGTATTTAGAATTTGTTCCCCCTAAATACATGCTCCCCCTATGTGAATGCTCCCCTAATATGTAAGCTATCATCTTACTCATTAGTCATGTTAGTTTTCCCATTTGATAGCGATTATTATTTATCATGTTAGTTCTCCCCCTTTTGTTGTTAGCAAAAGTGGGCAAGGAAGCAATAGACATAAAAGAGGATTTTTTTATAAAAAGATAAGGCATGATCAAGCTTTTTAGAGGAAATGAAATGATAAGGAGTTTTAAGCATAAAAAGGTAATGATTTCCAAGTAACTATTCTACCTAGACAATATATCTACACCCTAGCCCCGTACTAAGTGACGGATGGTCATGAGGAGCTGCATACATGCCGTAGGTTGGGGTGTTAGTCCCATATGCAAACACTAGAAAATACTCAACCTAGCACTCTATCCCCCCAGTGCCTCGCAAGTCCCCACTAGAACCCTCCTCGGTTAAGGACAAGACATGACTTAGAGGTTGGGTTATCTAATGCCTACAACCCTACACCCCCGCTATGGTGAGATATGTAATCATGGGAGAATAATCATTGGAAACATTAAGCATTTGAATCTAATGATAAGTTCATAGCCTATGGGTTTATATTTTTGTTTGAATTAAAAAAAAAACTAACATAGCTATTTTGAAATCCATTAATGAATCAGAGTTTTTAGCATAAAAATGATATTCGTGTTAGAACAACCAAAATAAATTTTACCAAGTAAGTCTACCACTTGTTGAAAAAAAGGAATTTTGAGATTTAAGACTTTGATATAAGCATGAAAGCGCAACGTAAAAAATATATGGTGATGATGCGAAAGACTAATAGAAATACAAGAAACATCTTTTTGTAATCATGAGTAATCATAAGAAGAAAATATGAGTTAAATTCAAAAAGAGAAGATGTTTTTGTAAATCATGTTTCATTTAAAATCTATAAAGATTACCATAAAGTAACCAAGCATGAAAGAAGGATATCAAAAAGAAACTAGTACAATGTTATTGTAATTCACAAATTCAAAACATACCAAACATTGTAGAGAGCATGCTAGGTTATCTAGTGCATTAATATATAAAGAGTAGTTTCGAATTTAGCATTAGGATCCAATACTCATGAGAAGAAGTGTTATGGAAGATAATGATGTGCACTTAAGTGTATTTTGAATAGAGTAAACAAATGATTTACTCAAAAATACAAAACATATGTAGAGTAAAGTGCACAATAAAACACAAATTATTTTACTTCCACACACTTTAATGCACATAGAAAAAATGTACAACTACTAAGGTGCTTTGCATACACAATGCTCATTAAGACTAATCAGGGTGCTGTCACAACCCGCATTTTCTCCGAATTTAGGAATATCAGAGTAAGAGAAAATACGTGTCATGATGCCACGTCATGCAGGAGACAATTGCAGACGCTCAGGCAGAAACCTATTACTTATTTAATCAAAACATGTTTACATGATTGATCATCATTTGAAATCATTTATTAGGTTTTGGGGTAAGAACTGTGTCTCTCAGTTCGTGGATCAACTAGTCCACCGAGAAGATATATGTAATTGCAGCGGAAAGATACTTGATTTAGTTCACTTAAGGTCCTAAATGCACGTGATGACAGGACTTAAAGTAAATAATATGCACATATCTAGGTGTAGTATAAGTATAGAAAATATCTTTTAGGCAACTTTAAAGATAAGGATTTCAGTTAAAAGGTATGCCATGTGGATGAAAGAATAAACCATTTTATAAATATAATGCACCTAGACATAAATCATTACCAGAGAGCAAGATACATAAGATCTAAAAAGTAGTAGCAATTAGCTGGCAAGTAAACTATAAAGTATCAAAAGGGCACAACGGGCGTCAACAACCTGACACTAACCCGTTGGCTTCAACTAGTATTTTTGAACACAAGAAGAAAACTAACTACAACTACCTCGCAGCAGCGGGGTAAAACAACAACTAAAACTCCCAGAGACTCCGGGCTACACCACTAGCAGCTAAGGCTCTGAACCTGAGGCATTCAATAAAACAAAGAACGCCTCAGCAAGGGAATTACAAGTGGCAGAAAACGAGAAGAAAAGTAAATAAGGCATAAGGGGTACCAACCCAAGCCAGATTTACCAAAAGAGAAGCTCCAAACAAACAACTAAGCAAAGCATCAAGTGCACCAAAAACCATAAAGAGGAACAAGCAAAGTTCATTTATCTTGATAAATTATTTAAAGAGACTGATCATCTCAAATTAAACGGGGGCGGTCCTTTATCCACTGCCACCCAAAGCCAAAAATGGGTGGGGGTTTCTATCCCCAACCACCCAAACACGACCCACGGGACCACAGGCCAAGCCTGCGGTTCACCATTAAAATGGCCACCGTGCAAGGCTACAACACTCCCCACTGCCCCCCAAAACACGACCCACCGTGCAAGGACAAAGGCAATGGGCTTATTAATAAATTTCTTTATTTATGGCATGGGACGAAGCCCGAGATAACACTCACCAGGATACCCTAAGGATAGGGTCACAAATAGTGTAGACACTGCATAAGACGATGCATAAGAGAAGCGATAAATTATTTAACCGCAACGGGTACGAAGTTTCAAAGAGGAGAAGTAATCAGAGGCATAACTCAAGTACTGAGAAGTAGAGGGCATTTATCGAGAACCCAAAGGATAAGAACATAGTTCTCGAGGAATCAAGGAGTGGGGTCATAAAGTTCTATGGAAAACCAAGGTCAGGTTTCCACATAGTTCTTGAGAGAAAAGAAGGCAGAGAACAAGATTTCTTGAGAAATCCAAATTGCAGGAATCAAGATTTCTCGAGAAGCTATGATCAGGGGTCAAGTTTCTCGAGAAATGAAAGGGCAGGGATCAAGAAGTTCTCGAGAAATCCAAATCAGAGGACATGATTTCTCAAGAAATCAAGGACAGAAATAAACCTTTCTCGAGAGATCAGGGCTAAGATCAAAAGGCTCTCAAGAAATCAAGGGGATAAACTAGCACTCCTCGGGAAATTCAACAACAGCAGGAAAATAATTCAGGCCAACACAGTTTCTCCAGAGAAAACTTCAGATACAAAGGGGAGAATCAAGACAGAAGGGGAAGTTGTTAACTATCAAGCAAACACTCAAAATACCTGTCAAAAGCACAGCAAGAACCCATGAACAAGGAAAAAAATAGTGCATCAGGAAATAAGAAAGGAGGAGAAAGCCATTTGCCTTAAACCTCGCAAACTCGAAGATCTCCACTCCAAAAGTTATGGATCGACAAAGAACTCACTCGAGCACGAAATCCTGATACCTTTCGGGTCGAAAAGAGGGATTAGGTCACAACCCTATCTCCAAAAATTCCACGAAACGTGAAAAGCTTACCACTAGAACGAAGATCCCGCCGAGAGCTTTCCAAATCTACTCTCCAAACGCGATTCCGACCACTATAGCCCTCGAGTCCCCGGTCGGAAGCACTACGCACACCGCTCTCTCTCTGTTGCCCGCAGACTCTAGGTCGGACAAAAGGTGAAGGAGATGAAAAAATAAAACCTAAACTCGAAGTATAAATACTAAGCCTCCAAGAGCTCGTCGAACTCAGCTCCTTGACGTTCGTCGAACTCAATAAAGAGTTCGTCGAACACAGAACAAAACCAACAGAAAGCTTGACGTTCGTCCAACTCAAGAAAGAGTTCGTCGAACACAGCTACAACACGAGTTCGTCGAATGCAACATTGCCAGTTCGTCGAACACAGAATGATCCCAGTTTGTCGAACGCACAGCCACTACCGTTCGTCGAATGTAGAGCCACTGCCGTTCGTCGAACACAGGGCCAGAGCCGTTCATCGAACGCAGCTCCTCTGCCGTTCGCCGAACGCAGAGCCAGAGCCATTTGTCGAATGCAGGGCCAGAGCCATTCGTCGAACGCAGGGCCAAAGCCGTTCGTCGAATGCAGCTCCTCTTCCATTCATCGAACGCAGAGCCACTGCAGTTCGTCGAATGCAGAGCCACTGCCGTTCGTCGAACGCAGAGCCAGAGCCGTTCGTCGAACGCAGCTCCTCTGCCGTTCGTCGAACGTAGCCCAGGGAATTAAAATAAATGCAATAATTACATAAATAATTTCCCAAAACTCGAAACGACGCGAACTCTCACACGCTCGATCCAAATTACACACCTAACTAGGCTAAGGCCCAAAACTAAACCTGACGAGCTAACATAATGCCCAAACGCCAAAATTACGTCACAGCGGCCACGTAAATAATTAACGAAAATCAGGGGCGTTACAGTCACACCCCCTAAAAAGAAGTTTCGTCCCGAAACTTAAAATCCAAAGATCAAAGAAGATACAGAATCAAATCCAAAGGTTACCTGACATAAGATTTACCCGAAATTTAAGAGAAGAGGCTAGGATGAGTCTCTCTCTTGGCAGACTCCAACTTCCATGTTGCGCTTTTGACACCCTGATTCTTTCAAAGAACCTTAACCATCGGGATCGTATTCCTCCGCAACACACGCTCCTGAGTCTCCAAGATTCGGACAGGCTCTTCAACATACGAAAGATTGGGCTACAACACAGGCACCGAATCAAAAACAAGTCGATCACTACGCAAACACTTCCTCAGCTGGCTCACATGAAACACATCGTGAACACTAGGGAAGGAAGCAGGAAAATCCAATCTATAAGCTGACGCTCTGATGCGCTCAACAATCTAGAAAGGTCCCACATACCGGGGATCCAACTTGTGGTTCCTTCCAAATCTCTTAACGCCAGGCATCGGAGAAACTTTCAAAAACACTAAGTCTCCGACGGCAAATTCAAGATCCACCCTTCTCCGATTGGCATACTTCTCATACCGCTCCTGAGCAATTCGAAGCTTCTCGCGGATATGAGTCACGGCAACGCTCATCTCTTCCAAAGCCTCTGGGCCTAAAAACGGCCTCTCGCCAACCTTGGCCCAAAACAAGGGAGTTCGGCAATGCCTCCCATACAGAGCCTCAAAGGGGGCCATTTGCAAACTCACCTGATAACTATTATTATAGGCAAATTCCATCAATCCAAGACGCTTATCCCAAGCTCCACCATGATCTAGAATATATCACCTTATCATATCCTCCAAAATTTGATTCACTCTCTCTGTCTGACCATTGGTCTGAGGACGGTAAGTGGTAGAGTATCTAAAGTCAGTGCCCAAAGCTCCTTGCAAACTCTGCCAGAAATGAGACATATACCTTGAATCTCGTCCGACACAATGCTCACGTGCACACCATGCAGTCTGATAACTTCATCTAAATAAAGTTCTGCTATTTTCTCCATAGAAAAGCCAGTCTTAAAAGGCACAAAGTGAGCACACTTTGTCAATCTGTCAACTATAACCCACACAAAATCATGTCCTCCGGGATACCTCGACAAACCGGTAATGAAGTCCATTGAAATACTCTCCCACTTCCAGCTTGGAACATCCAACGGGTTCAACTTACCTCCAGGCCTCTTATGATCCGCCTTCACGCGCTGACAAGTTAAACATTCAGAAACATATCTGGCTATATCATTCTTCATACCCGACCACCAAACGATCTGCTTCAGGTCTTTGTACATTTTTGTGGAACCAGGATGATAGGAAACACTAGAGTCATGCGCTTCACTACAGATCTTAGCCCGAATATCATCCAACGCGGGGATACAATACCTACCTCGGTACTTCAAAGTATCTTTATCATCGATTGAAAAATCTAGTAATTCTCCTTTCTCGGTCCTGCTTCGAAGATGCTGCAAGTCAGGATCTTCCTTCTGATGCAATCTCGTAAGGGTAATCCAAGAAGGCTCTTCAACTCCTAAACTCAAAGGCGCGTTACTACTACCGACTGAGATATCCATCAACATAAACTCCTCTACTAAGGACTGCATGGAACGATCGAAGACATGCACGGTCTTTCTGCTCAGGGCATCGACCACCACATTAGCCTTACCCGAATGATACATGATATCAACCTCATAATCCGCAACATACTCCAACCACCTGCGCTGGCGCAAATTCAGCTCTTTCTGGGTAAAGACATACTTCAGACTCTTGTGATCCGTATAAATCTTGCATGACACTCCATATAATAGATGTCTCCAAAGCTTTAAAGCATAAATCACTGCAGCGAATTCTAAGTCATGCGTAGGGTAATTCTTTTCATGAACTTTTAATTATCTAGACCCATAAGCAATCACCTTTCCTTCTTGCATCAAAACACATCCTAACCCAATGTGAGATGCGTCCGCATAAACATCATACTTTATTCCTTCGATCGGCAAGGCCAACACAGGAGCACTACACAAGCGCCTCTTTAATTCCTGAAAGGCTTCTTCGCATTTATCGCTCCAAACAAAAGCGGTATTCTTCTAGGTAAGCTTAGTTATAGGTGCCGACAACACTGAGAATCCTTGAACAAATCTCCTGTAGTACCCAGCCAACCCCAAGAAAATCCTTATTTCCTTAGGCGTTGAATGTGTCTTCCAATCCAACACAGCAGAAATCTTAGCGGGGTCTACAGTAATTCCATCCTTGTTCACCACGTGACCCAGAAAGGATACCTGAGGAAGCCAGAACTCGCACTTACTCAGCTTCGCATACAACTTATGCTCTCTAAGAGTATACAATACTAAGCGCAAATGCGTAACATTCTCCTCAGCACTTCTAGAATAAACTAGCACATCAACGATGAATACCACACCAAAATGGTCCAGAAAATCCTTGAACACGTGGTTCATCATGTCCATAAACGTAGAGGGTGCATTCGTCAAACCAAAAGACATAACCAGAAACTCAAAATGACCATAACGGGAACGAAAGGCAGTCCGGGGAACGTCCGACTCATGGATCCTCAACTGATGGTAGCCTGATCGAAGGTCAATCTTCAAAAACACTGTGCTACCACGCAACTGATCAAACAGATCATCTATCCTCGGCAATGGATACCTGTTCTTGATGGTCACTTTGTTTAATTCTCTATAATCTATGCACAACCTCATAGAACCGTCCTTCTTTTTCACGAACAAAACTGGAGCACCACAGGGCGAAGAACTTGGCCTAATAAAACCACACTGCAACAACTCATCTAATTGAGTTCGCCACTTTTCTAACTCACGCGGGGCCATACGGTATAGTGCCTTAGCGATAGGATGAGTACCAGGCTCAAGATCAATAACGAACTCCACATCTCTATCAGGCGGAAGACCAGGAAGACTGACAGGGAAGACATCAGGAAACTCTCGCACCATCGGAACACCCTCAATACACGGTGATCCAGAAATAGTTTCTACTACAGAAACAAGGTAAGCCAAACAACTGGAAATTAACAGTTTCCGAGCACATACAGAAAAAATTATCGGGGAACACTGGTACGGAGAACCAAAAACGCTCATGTGATGACCATTGTCCATCACAAAGTCCAGACGCTTTTCCTTGCATCGGATGACAGCATCATTGCTGGACAACCAGTCCATACCCAATATCACGTCGAAGTCTTCTAGGTCCAACACCTTGAGATCAGCAACAACCAAGAAATCTCCTAAGAGAACGGGGCCCCAACTTCAGACGCACTGGTTCGAGGATACCAAAACACCAGAAGGGAACTTAACGAGGAACGAATCGTTGCCCAGCTCAGGGGTCAAACGGTGACACTCGACGAAAGCCCTTGCTACGAATGAATGGGTAGCACCCGAATCGAACAGAACACGCGCCCAATGATTCTTTACCTTAAATCTCCCTATAAGCGCGAATATGAAACTAGTCTAATACAGTGAAACTAAAAGGAATCAAGACTAAACAGTTGACTTAAGGTCTAACCTGTGATCACTTGGGTCGAAGACTGTGCTTGCTCCTGGGTTAATAGGTTCAACTTTCCTCTTACTTTATCCTGATGCTGCGGCGGAGGCAAGGTTCGGAGCGAAACTGGCTGCAACGGGGCTTGAACTCGCGGGCATTGAAACTTCATGTGCCCTTTCTGTTTGCACTAGAAGCAGACTTTATCTTTGGTCCAACATTGGGCCACATCGTGCCCCTTCTGCTTGCACAACTGACATAGCACCTCACCCTTCGGAGCACCCTGGATTGCCAGCACTCGCTGCTGCTTCTGAACTCCTTTCCTCTTAAAACACCTTTCAAACGGATGGCCAGAGCAGCCACAGAAACTGCAGACCTCACCACCTTCTTTCTTCAAGACCAAGGCAGGCGCACCAGAATTTCCTTCTTCTCCATCCTTTCTCTTTCCCTTCATCATCATTGATCCTTGATTCTTGGCATTGCCAATTGCCTCAACCTTCAGCGCTGCCTCCACTACCTCGACGTACTTCTCCGACTTGTACGCACTAGCCAACTGCTGGATATCACTGTGGAGACCACCCGAAAATCTCTTTACTCTTCCTTCTTCCGAGGCTACCAGGGCCAGAGTAAACCTGCTCAACTTGCAAAATTCAATCTCATACTCGCTCACCGAGAGCTGTCTCTGCTTCAGATGTAGGAAATCATTCATCAACCGGTCTTGCTTTAGCGACGGCAGAAACTTTCTTAGCAGCATTCCTTTGAAGATTTCCCACGAACATCCTTCGAAAAGGTCTTCCTTATCCCTCAATCACCAACTCTTTGCGAGACCCTTAAGCTAGTACGCGACAATCATCACCTTCTGATCCACGGTGATTACTGAATACGAGAACATCTCTTCCATGGCTATAAGCCAATCGTCCAAGGCCACGAAATCAGCTCATCCGTCATACGATGGAGGACCCAACCTTTGAAAGTGCGAAATGAAATTCATTTCCGGAGGTATCGCTACTGGGGTACCAAGGGAGCATGAGGAGTAGGTACTGTCTGTCCTACTACGGGGGCATGCACTACGGGTTGCTACCTAGCACCGGCAGACAACAACACCTCAACTTGCGACAGCATCACAACCATCTTCCTAGTTAGAGCCTCATTGCTCTAGCGCAGACTCTCGATCAAAGCTTCACTCTGCGCTCCGGATGACTCGCCTTCCGGCTAGGGAGTCGACCTAGTCGTGACTCGCTTGCACGCCATCTCTGCTAATACGCATAAACCTATAATTAAAACTTAACCTTACACTAGAACTACACTGCTTGGTTCATAACATACATGTATAGATACTTGCCATTGCTACCACCTTGCTCTGGAATTTTCATGATGCTATGCTAAATTTGGGGATGATACTACATCACCCCTCTTGACTCATGTGTAAGGGTCATGAATGCATGAATTTTTCTGTTCATTTTGAAATCATGGGTGTACGTGTGCCATCATATAAGTCTTTAGCTTTGCACGTGTGCTTATGCAATGCCATGTAATGTATGTTGTGCTATGCATTCTAATAAAGGCCTTAATGCATGTTATGAGCGGCGTACACATGAAATATTATGCATCCCATACTACATAATATCGCATGTAACAAAAGAAAAACGTGCTAATGGGCATCCATGTGATGATGGCTATGCATCCCATACTACATAATCGTCACATGTTGCCTCCTATGGTGGATCCATATACAGACACATATTATGCATCCCATACTACATAATATGCCACGTATACTTCTTATCATGCTATGAGTGTAGTGTTCATGCTTCAGCCAAGACGTACTGATGACACATCGATGTGTGTATGCAATGAAACCAAAACAACTACTATATCAGAATTTGTTGCCCGACCAACTTGTCGAACAAGCTCCCTCAGATACCAACTGTCACAACCCGTATTTTCTCCGAATTTAGGAATATCAGAGTAAGAGAAAATACGTGTCATGATGCCACGTCATGCAGGAGACAACTGCAGACGCTCATGCGGAAACCTATTACTTATTTAATCAAAACATGTTTACATGATAGATCATCATTTGAAATCATTTATTAGGTTTTGGGGTAAGAACTGTGTCTCTCAGTTCGTGGATCAACTAGTCCACCAAGAAGATATATGTAATTGCAGCGGAAAGTTACTTGATTTAGTTCACTTAAGGTCCTAAATGCATGTGATGACATGACATAAAGTAAATGATATGACATATCTAGGTGTAGTATAAGTATAGAAAATATATTTTAGGCGACTTTAAAGATAAGGATTTCAGTTAAAAGGTATGCAATGTGGATGAAAGAAAAACCATTTTATAACTATAATGCACCTAGACATAAATCATTCCCAG
The DNA here is from genome assembly GCA_033032865.1 of Dactylorhiza incarnata. Lineage (NCBI taxonomy): Eukaryota > Viridiplantae > Streptophyta > Magnoliopsida > Asparagales > Orchidaceae > Dactylorhiza > Dactylorhiza incarnata. Next base: position 3,042,342 of record JAWHQI010000308.1, on the reverse strand, counting down.
AGAGCAAGATACACAAGATCTAAAAAGTAGTAGCAATTAACTGGCAAGTAAACTATAAAGTATCAAAAGGGCACAACGGGCGTCAACAACCTGACACTAACCCGTTGGCTTCAACTAGTATTTCTGAACACAAGAAGAAAACTAACTACAACTACCTCACAACAGCGGGGTAAAACAACAACTAAAACCCCCGGAGACTCCGGGATACACCACTAGCAGCTAAGACTCTAAACCTGAGACATTCAATAAAACAAAGAACGCCTCAGCAAGGGAATTACAAGTGGCAGAAAAACAAGAAGAAAAGTAAATAAGGCATAAGGGGTACCAACCCAAGCCAGATTTACCGAAAGAGAAGCTCCAAACAAACAACTAAGCAAAGCACCATGTGCACCAAAAACCATAAAGAGGAACAAGCAAAGTTCATTTATCTTGATAAATTATTTAAAGAGACTGATCAGCTCAAATTAAACGGGGGCGGTCCTTTATCTACTGCCACCCAAAGCCAAAAATGGGTGGGGGTTTCTATCCCCAACCACCCAAACACGGCCCACGGGACCACATGCCAAGCCTGCGGTTCACCATTAAAATGGCCACCATGCAAGGCTACAACACTCCCCACTGCCCCCTCAAAACACGACCCACCGTGCAAGGACAAAGACAATGGTCTTATTAATAAATTTCTTTATTTATGGCATGGGACGAAGCCTGAGATAACACTCACCAGGATACCCTAAGGATAAGGTCACAAATGGAGTAGACACTGCATAAGACGATGCATAAGAGAAGCCATAAATTATTTAACATCAACGGGTACGAAGTTTCAAAGAGGAGAAGTAATCAGAGGCATAACTCAAGTACTGAGAAGTAGAGGGCATTTCTCGAGAACCCAAAGGATAAGAACATAGTTCTCGAGGAATCAAGGAGTGGGGTCATAAAGTTCTAAGGAAAACCAAGGTTAGGGTCCACATAGTTCTCGAGAGAAAAGAAGGCAGAGAATAAGATTTCTCGAGAAGCTAAGAGCAGGGGTCAAGTTTCTCAAGAAATGAAAGGGCAGGGATCAAGAAGTTCTCGAGAAATCCAAATCAGAGGACATGATTTCTCGAGAAATCAAGGACAAAAATAAACATTTCTTGAGAGATCAGGGCTAAGATCAAAAGGCCATCGAGAAATCAAGGGGATAAACTAGCACTCCTCGGGAAACTCAACAACAGCAGGAAAATAATTCAGGCCAACACAGTTTCTCCAGAGAAAACTTCAGATACAAAGGGGAGAATCAAGACAGAAGGGGAAGTTGTTAACTATCAAGCAAACACTCAAAATACCTGCCAAAAGCACAGCAAGAACCCATGAACAAGGGAAAAAATAGTGCATCAGGAAATAAGAAAGGAGGAGAAAGCCACTTGCTTTAAACCTCGCAAACTCGAAGATCTCCACTCAAAAAGTTATGGATCGGCCAAGAACTCACTCGAGCACGAAATCCTGATACCTTTCGGGTCGAAAAGAGGGATTAGGTCACAACCCTAACTCCAAAAACTCCACAAAACGGGAAAAGCTTACCACTAGAACGAAGATCCCGCCGAGAGCTTTCCAAATCTACTCTCCAAACGCGATTCCAACCACTACAACCCTCGAGTCGCCGGCCAGAAGCTCCACGCACGCCGCTCTCGCTCTCTCGCCCGACAGACTCTAGGTTGACCAAAAGGGGAAGGAGATGAAAAGATAAAACCTAAACTCGAAGTATAAATACTAAGCCTCCAGGAGCTCGTCGAACTCAGCTCCTTGACGTTCGTCGAACTCAAGAAAGAGTTCGTCGAACACAGAACAAAACCAATAGAAAGCTTGACGTTTGTCAAACTCAAGAAAGAGTTCGTCAAACGCAGCTACAACACAAGTTCGTCGAACGCAGCATTGCCAGTTCATCGAATGCAGACTGATCCTAGTTCGTCGAACGCAGAGCCACTGTCGTTCATCGAACGCAGAGCCACTGCCGTTCATCGAACGCAGGGCCAGAGCCATTTGTCGAACGCAGCTCCTCTGCCGTTGAATGCAGAGCCAGAGCCGTTCGTCGAACGCAGGGCCAGAGCCGTTCATCGAACGCAGGGCCAGAGCCTTTCGTCGAACGCAGCTCCTCTATCGTTCGTCGAACGCAGAGCCACTGCAGTTCGTCGAATGCGGAGCCACTGCCGTTCATCGAACGTAGAGCCAGATCTGTTCATCGAACGCAACTCCTCTGCCGTTCATCGAATGCAGCCAATGGAATTAAAATAAATGCAATAATTACATAAATATTTTCCCAAAACTCGAAACGACACAAACTCTCACACGCTCGATCCAAATTACACACTTAACTAGGCTAAGGCCCAAAACTAAACCCGACGAGCTGACGAAACGCCCAAACGCCAAAATTACGTCACAGCGGCCATGTAAATAATTAACGAAAATCAGGGGCGTTACAGATGCAAAGTATTGCTTGGGGGATCACACACTTTATTTTTCAATATATATTTTTTGTGATCCGGTGTACTTAAGAATAAGTGGTGTGAAAATGAAGGTTTGCAGAAAACACTTTACTATTCTTTCCAATTTGCTCAACCTCACAATGCTCATTAAGACTTATCAGGAGGTTCATGTAGTGCTTGGTGGAGTTATCTTTGTCATTTTATTTCATTCATTTTTTTGTTTTGTACAAAGATCTCTGAATACACTTGTTTTGCAAACCAATTTAATTTTGAAAGCACAACCACTTTTCTTAATTTTCAAGAGTGCAAGTAAATGTAGTGTAGGTAAGATACTTGTGCAAATTTTAATTCATTGTACAATTACAATACACAAGCAAGCATTCTTAGATTAAGAGCATTTGTAGACTTTGCCAAAATTAGTGAGTGAATAATTATCATTACCAATCATAAAATATTTACTCATACTTAGAGGCATGCTAAACTTAGTTCTACACAACACTTTTTCAATACAATTTATGCACATGTTGTCACAACCCGCATTTTCCCAACATTTAAAATGCTATCAGAGTAGGGAAAGCTACGCGTTGTGATGCCACGTCATGTAGGGGACGCCTACTGACGTTAAGGCAACTTATCCTTCATCACAGTCCAAGCAATTATTATTATCAAATCAAAGTGATTCAAAAATTATTTATGCAGAAAATTAACAAGCCGCGTCCCTCGGCTAGGTGGATCAACTAGTCCACGCTTTTAAAATATAGTTTTACGCAGCGAAAAAATATTTGATTTAATTACTTAGTGGCCTAAGTGAACATGAAGACCTAGTGAGGTGCGCCATGCAAGATCGAATGTGTGGATTTACTATATATAAAAGTAGATTTATCACATGCAGAAAGTAGTGAGATTAACATTTCAAATCATGCTATGCAATGCAACAATTACCTTAACATATCTAACAAGGGCCATGAAGCCAACCAATATCTAACCATTCCAGAACAAGTGTTCAAAAGTGAACCACAAGTAACAGCAGCAGTGAAACAAAAATCTAACTAAACGGCACCACGGGCGTCAACACCTGACACGAACCCATGGGCCGACACGTCTACAGAATACTCTACCTCAAGAGAGTCAGAAGACGGCAACTAAAAAAAAAGCTCCGCACTAACACCTGCTACTGTCCAGAACCTGAGGCATTCAAAGAAAGAACACCTCAGAAACAAGTACAAGTGGTGCAGAAAATAAGAAAGTAAGCAAACCTCCGCAAGACCGGAGGGAAACAGAAGCTACAAGGGTCAGTGATGACAAAGCTAGCAGCTAATAATCAACAGGAAAAGAAATAGCAGAAATATCTAATCATCAGCAGAAAAGGAAACAGCAGAACGACTAAAAATCCGCAGAATAAGCTCACCAGACAAAGGTGAGAACACAGGCGATGACAAAACTCGCCATAAGCAAAAGAAAAGAACCATCAACTTTCAAATTATTAATCATGTTACTCTTGTTCAGAATTATAGAGACTGATCAGCTCATCAGACAGACAAACAGAAAAAAAAAGAGAAGCTGTGCGGGGATAAATCCCTATCGCATCGTCACGGCCCTTAGAGCACCGCACCGGTGGCACTGCCAACATCGTGTACGACCTTCAACAGAATTTATTAAATTAAAAGAGCATCGCACCGGTGGCACTGCCAACATCGTGTACGACCTCCAACGGATTCTTCACATTTTTTTTGTGGTTTTTTCCTTCCGCTTCGTGAAACTTTTTCGTTAGGTCTTTTGTACCCTAACCTTTTCTAGCCCGATCTCTATGCTCAGCACGCTCCTCTGTGCCCTTAGAAAATGAATAAAATATATTGCAAATTTTGGTATTGGCATTCGTTACCACCCGGATCCTACTAGGATGTGTAGAGATTTAAATCATATTGTTGCTAGTATTAGATTTGTTATCGGTTTGATGAGGTATTTCCGAATACACAAATTGTGTGAGCTATCGTGAATAAATGGATAAAATATACCTTTAAGTTTGGAGTCAGATCGAAACCCCAGGAATTGTTTTTTTTTGTGTCGTGTATCTAGTTGAGTTGGTTGGCTTCATGGCCCTTGTTAGATATGTTAAGGTAATTGTTGCATTGCATAGCATGATTTGAAATGTTAATCTCACTACTTTCTCCGCGTGATAAATCTACATTTATATATATTAAATCCACACATTCGATCTTGCATGGCGCACCTCACTAGGTCTTCATGTTCACTAAGGCCACTAAGTAATTAAATCAAGTATTTTCCGCTGCGTAAAACTATATTTTAAAAGTGTGGACTAGTTGATCCACCTAGCCGAGGGACGCGGCTTGTTAATTTTTTGCATAAATAATTTTTGAATCACTTTGATTTGATAATAATAATTGCTTGGACTGTGATGAAGGATAAGTAGCCTTAACATCAGTAGGCGTCCCCTATGTGACGTGGCATCACAACGCGTAGCTTTCACTACTCTGATAGCATTTTAAATGTTGGGAAAATGCGGGTTGTGACACATGTGATTAAATATATCAAAGCATGATAAAAACAATGTTCAAAGTAGTTTGAAAAGATGAATTTTAACATTGTAGAAGGTCTAAATGATAGATGAAATCATGCTTGATTTTTTCACAATAAAGTCCATAAGGTTTAATTGATATTTTGAAAAATAATTTTTATTTAAAAATTGAACTCTTATAATTAATCTTGGACTTCCTGAGGTCTACCCTGTGAGGGGTTTGCCCGATACTAGGAGATATGATGGGATGATAGCCCAAATCTCCCTTTCGCAAGATACATGTAAATAGAAAAGTTAAGTTCAAAAAATATTTTTGATAATTCTTTGTTTTATATTTTTGTATTTGATTTTTGCATATAGAAATAGAAATCAAACAAATAAACAAAGAATCGAAGAGAATAAAATATATTTTGCAATTTTGGCTTTTGTAGTTTTTTATTTTAATTTTTCAATAATCAATTAATGACATAAATGCAAAAATCAGTGGTATATGTAAAATAATATATTTTTAGTGATTTTTCAGAATTTGAAAATTACATAAAATCACATAGGCGAGCTAGCGCTAGCGCGGCAAACAGTACACTATTTTTTAAGATTTTGAAAATTCTATTTTTTGATCTTGATTAAGTCTCCAAAGAGTAGTTTCATGCAGAAATTTCAGAATTTTTGGAGATGTCTAGATAGTGCAAATTGCATAAAACATTAGCGATTTTGTATATGACTTTACCAAACCAACATTGCATGAGATATATTTTATTATATCTTCATTTTGACTTTTCTAAAGGCTTGTGTTTATCAAAATAATATAACTTGAAAGAGATAGGAGATGAAAACACAAGATATCATGTTCGAATAATCCAAATAAGCATGATTTAAATGATTTTAATGTGAAGTGATGTTCATGAATAAAAATAGGTTTAAGAATGATTTATGAACTTTGGACATCTCTCAAAAATTTTTGAAAGAGAAAAAGTGAAGTTCATGATTTTATTAATTTGGATAAATATCTCATAACAAATTTGGAGTTTGATTCATAAGGATAATATAAGATATTTATAGGTAATGAATATAAGAAAAATAGATAGGTCAACAAAATAAAATATGATTTTAAATTTTGATCAATTTGATTTATAAACTCATTAAGTTTTAAGAGATGAGATCATATTTCTAATAATATATAAGATGACCATAACATGATAGCTTAAAAAAATAGACATTGAAGCATATCATGAAGTAGAAATTTGTATATTTCATTTTGAAAATATTCTACTTCATGCATTTGGTGATACCTAATGAATACGAGATTTGGGTATCCAAAGGGGACCAAGTGTGGTGGTTCCTTTGGGTACCAAAATATAACGTGTAGGTTTGTGGGTAGATAGTGATGAATGCGTCCTATCATGTGAAGTTAATGTTTCATTTTTAATTTTGGGTCTCCATTCAAACCTTGGTTTAATGTTATTCTTATCCATTAAATTTCCATTGTGATAGTCTCTATATTAAAGATTATGATTGTAATGATTATTGAAGGTATTATTCATATGAAATTTGTGTAATCTTAATTTTAAGTTGGGAGAAACATGATTTTGTAAATAATGGTGATTTTGACTTTGATTTACAAATACTTTGTGTTTCTTACTCCCATTATTTGGCTTAGTTAAGATATTCATATTCATATTCATATTCAACATGCTTTTAGATATTTCTTGATATTGTGAATTTTTATTTATAATTTTCATAAGCAAGTTGATTTTTTATTTTAATTCATCATTCTTGATCTTTAGAATATGCCTAGCTTTTTTATAAGCTATTGTGCTATTTTTAAGAGTGGAAACAATAGAGTCAATATGATTTTGATAGTCATTTCTAAATTCCTCAAATGTTTCCTCCATCTCCTTGAACTCAATTTTATAATTTTGGCACGTAGCACAATCTCTTTTCAATGATGAATTTTCTAAAGATAATTTTTCATTATGTTCTTTTACAAAAATAAGTTATTTTTCAAGTTCCTTGAATTTTTCTTTAATATCATTACAATCATAACAAGGTTTTGTATTTTCAATTGAAGAGACATGGGTAAAACTAGATAAATCATAATTTGATTCTACTTTAACTTTTGCTTTTAAATCTTTATTTTCTAAGCGTAATTTGCAATTCGCAATTTTCAATTTCTTAATTTTGCGCTTTGTAATTTGTAGCAATTGTAAAGTAGAAATAGAATTGGAAACAATAAGAGAATTTGATTTACTTACAGTGCTTTTGGATGCGGTGAGATTTGAGCATAGAGTTTCTTCGTTATCTTCATCATTTTGGCACACCTCTTCCAAAGATAAGATTTCTTCTTTTCCACTTGATGTGCACTCCATTGATACATCATGAGAGGAACTTTCTTGATCATTTGTGCAATCTTGTATGTTATCCACTTCTTGCATTTTTTCCATACCTGTAGATGGAGATTCATACATTTCTTCAAGAAATTTCCATACTTTGTATGTTCGGGCCAAAAATGCTCCAGGTCCACATTCGCTCAAGCTAAAAAGAGGTGGAGGAAGGAAACTGTTAGATGGTTGGTTACTTTGAGATATGATGGAAGACAAGAGGGAGGAGAAAAAGAGATGTCGAGGGTCTCCTGGGAGGAGATAGCAGAATCTGCTGAAAAAAGAGGTAACGAGGTCTCATAAATGAGATAGCTCCAGCTGCAGGAATGAGATAACGACGATCTCAGAAATGAGACCGCCCCAGCTGATGAAAAGAGGTAATGACGATCTCAGAAATGAGACCGCCCAGTCAAAGGCAAGGGCTGGAAACTCTCCAAAAGGTCCCGAAACCAATGCACCTACCCCTCTATTTATAAGCGGGAGGGCATGCCCAAACGGGCAGGTTAGGAAGGAACGAGCTGCCCGGAGACGAGATCTCCCAGGCCGAGGTCGCCCAGGAGGCGACCTCAGGGCGAGGTCACACGGAGCGTCCTCCCGAGGTGAGGTCGCCCAGGAGGCGACCTCAGGGCGAGGTCGCGCGAAGCGACCTCCCGAGGAGAGGTCGCCCAGGAGGTGACCTCAGGGCGAGGTCGCGCGAAGCGACCTCCCGAGGCGAGGTCGCCCAGGAGGCGACCTCAGGGCGAGGTCGCGCGGAGCGACCTCCCGTTGTGAGGTCGCCTAGGAGGCGACCTCAGGGCGAGGTCGCGCGGAGCGACCTCCCGAGGCGAGGTCATCCAGGAGGTGACCTAAGGACGAGGTCGTCCGGAGCGACCTCCCAAGGCGAGGTCGCCTAGGAGGCAACCTCAGGGCGAGGTCGTGCGGAGCGACCTCCCGAGGCGAGGTCGCCCAGGAGGCAACCTCAGGGCGAGGTCGCCCAGGAGGCGACCTCAGGGCGATGTCACGCGGAGCGACCTCCCGAGGCGAGGTCGCCCAGGAGGCGACCTCAGGGCGAGGTCGCACGGAGCGACCTCTTGAGGCGAGGTCGCCCCGGAGGCGACCTCAGGGCGAGGTCGCGCGGAGCGACCTCCCTAAGCGTGGTCACTCAGGAGGCGACCTCAGGGCGAGGTCGCGCGGAGTGACCTCCCGAGGCGACCCCAGGGCGAGTTTGCGCGGAGCGACCTCCCGAGGCGAGGTCGCCCAGGAGGCGACCTCAGGGCGAGGTCGCGTGGAACGCGACCTCCCTAGGGTGAAAACTACCCGGGAGGTGAGAGACCACCCGGGCTCGAAATCCTGGCGAGATAAAGCTGGGTCGCCGGGAGAGATTGCTCGACGACTGCGAGAGCAAGTCGATTGCTTCGGTCACCTGCAAAAAAGCTAGCTCAAGGTGATCGCTGATTTCTGGGTAAACATAATCCCCACATTTTTTCAAGTTTTGAGAAGCTTGAAAAAATAGAACTTACCCATGCAAATCAAGATCCACCTCTCTTGTGAAGACAGAATATGCGTATATAAAAATGTAAATACCTGTGAGGACTTGTCAATGCTTGAAGAGAACTCGCCCGCGATTACGTACATATTTCTGAATAAGGACTCGTGAACCCCTGCTTCTATCTTCAAAAAGGTACAAGAACTGGTATATGAAAAATTTAGTATGCGAGTACCTGAAGAGAACTTGCAAGCACCTGATTTTTATCTGCATAGGATATAAGAACAGGTATATATAAAAAAGTTAGTATGCGAGTACCTGAAGAGAACTCGCGAACACCTGCTAATCTCTGCAAATAAGAACTTAAAACAGGTATAAATGAATCAATAACGCGAGTACCTAAAGAGAACTCGCGAACACCTGCTTATCTCTGCAAAAAGAGAACTCAAAGCAGGAATAAAATACAACGCGAGTACCTAAAGAGAACTTGCGAACACCTGCTTATCTCTGCAAAAAGAGAACTCAAAGCAGGAATAAAATACAACGCGAGTACCTGAAGAGAACTCGCGAGCACCTGCTTATCTCTGCAAAAAGAGAACTCAAAGCAGGAATAAAAATATAACGCGAGTACCTGAAAAGAACTCGCGAACACCTGCTTATCTCTGCAAAAAGAGAACTCAAAGCAGGAATAAAATTCAACGCGAGTACCTGAAGAGAACTCGCGAACACCTGCTTATCTCTGCAAAAAGAGAAATCAAAGCAGGAATAAAATACAACGCGAGTACCTGAAGAGAACACGCGAACACCTGCTTATCTCTGCAAAAAGAGAACTCAAAGCAGGAATAAAATACAATGCGAGTACCTGAAGAGAACTCGCGAACACCTGCTTATCTCTGCAAAAAGAGAACTCAAAGCAGGAATAAAATACAACGCGAGTACCTGAAGAGAACTCGCGAACACCTGCTTATCTCTGCAAAAAGAGAACTCAAAGCAGGAATAAAATACAACGCGAGTACCTGAAGAGAACTCGCGAACACCTGCTTATCTCTGCAAAAAGAGAACTCAAAGCAGGAATAAAATACAACACGAGTATCTGAAGAGAACTTGCGAACACCTGCTTATCTCTGCAAAAAGAGAACTCAATGCAGGAATAAAATACAATGCGAGTACCTAAAGAGAACTCGCGAACACCTGCTTATCTCTGCAAAAAGAGAACTCAAAGCAGGAATAAAATACAACGCGAGTACCTGAAGAGAACTCGCGAACACCTGCTTATCTCTGCAAAAAGAGAACTCAAAGTAGGAATAAAATATAACGCGAGTACATGAAGAGAACTCGCAAACACCTGCTTATTTATGCAAAAAGAGAACTCAAAGTAGGTATAAAATACAACTCGAGTACCTGAAGAGAACTCGTGAACACCTGCTTATCTATGCAAAAAGAGAACTCAAAGCAGGAATAAAATACAACGCGAGTACCTGAAGAGAACTCGCGAACACCTGCTTATCTCTGCAAAAAGAGAACTCAAAGCAGGAATAAAATATAACGCGAGTACCTGAAGAGAGCTCGCGAACACCTGCTTATCTATGCAAAAAGGGAACTCAAAGCAGGAATAAAATACAACGCGAGTACCTGAAGAGAACTCATGAACACCTGCTTATCTCTGCAAAAAGAGAACTCAAAGCAGGAATAAAATACAACGCGAGTACATGAAGAGAACTCGCGAACACCTGCTTATCTCTGCAAAAAGAGAACTCAAAGCAGGAATAAAATATAACGCGAGTACCTGAAGAGAACTCGCGATCACATGTTCATTTTTATAAGGGATATACATAAAGAACAGACATTCATATAAACATTTATAGAAAAGAAGATTTTGGGTGCCTCGACACAATATGGTGATATTCACCGCATTTGTAAACAAGAAGCTACCATAGTATCTGTATCATATGCAAAAAGAGGTAATAATGCTCAATCGGAGCAACCACTACAATGTGGATATAAAGATGAAACTGCATTGGTGCGACCATCAAAAGATGGGTTCGATTGCCTCTATAGATTTGGGCGACCATCGAAAGATGGGTTTGATTGCCTTTAAAGATTTTTGGCGACCATCGAAAGATGGGTTTGATTGCCTTTAAAGATTTGGAAGACCATCGAAAGATGGGTTTGATTGCCTTTAAAGATTTTTGGCGACCATCGAAAGATTGGTTTTATTGCCTTTAAAGATTTTGGCGACCATCGAATGATGGGTTTGATTGCCTTATAGATTTTTTGGCGACCATCGAAAGATGGGTTTGATTGACACAACATTCACAAACCATATTTAACTATGTATGCATTTGAAGGAAAGAGCTAATGCAAACTTTACTGAAAGAGCTTTAAGACGAGCTTTAAGACAAACCTTTCTGACAACGAAAGTAGATCTAGCATAGAGTGAATGGCCAATAATGCTAGAAAAGATTTTACAATAATATTTTAAGCGACATATTCGTGCAGTTTGCCTTCTTTTAGCAATTTCTCTACAAGCTTATGTAGAGCTCGACACTTTTCTGTATCATGACCAACACACATGTGGTATTGACAAAACAAGTCTTTGTGACAACCCCTATGATCAGGTCGCAGGAGAGAAGGTCTCGTAAAACCAGGTTTATGCTGGATAATCTGAAGAACTTCTTTCATAGAGATAGTTAAACTTGTACGCCTTCCTTGGAACTTATCTTGCTTATATGGGTGAGGAGAATTACATGACTTGTAATCATAAGCCTGAGTTGAGATATGAGGGTCGACAAGACATAATTCTGATTGATTTAGCTACATAATATTTTGGGAAGCAGATAGATGCCCATGATCATAACATATCTCATGTTGAGATGATAAGTTGGGTCCTTGTTCATATTCTAACAAATAGCCACCGCGATTGATAGGAAGATGATCATGAGAAGAATAATCCTTTTGTTGTTGTTGAGGCCTCTGAATTAAAGAAGCAAAATAATTAGGGTTCACATCCTCATCCTTAATGAACTGATTTGCTATTTCAGTAAGATGAGCATAAGATTCTGGCTCGTTCATGGTGACTTCGAACTTAAGAGGACCTTCTTGGAGACCATTAATTAAGGCATGTTTATAGAGACTTTGATCAACATTAACAACATCAAGGATTTCTTGTTGAAAGCAATCGATGAAGTGAGCTGTGGATTCGTTATCCATTTGCTTGATCTGAAGAAGAGCCGGTAGACCTCTTTTACGCTTCCTTAAAGTACTGAACCATAAGTGAAATTCTCTTCGAAGATCCCCGAAGCAATTGATCGACTCAGGGGGTAGATGAAAGAACCAATCCAGAACTTGATCGTCAAAGGTCATGATGAGAAGTTTACACTTGATACCATCTAATAGAATTCTTAGTGAAGTAGCCGCCTCAAAGGCTTTTAGATTAAAAACTGGATCACTCATTCCAGAATAAACTGGTAGACGAGGTTCTTTGAAATCATTTGGGACTACGTCCCAACAAATTTTGTATGATAATGGGGAAGGTTCTTGTTCTTCTCCTGCAGGAACTATTAGTCTATCAACTAGGTAAGGGAGATCACCCATACTAACCTTATGAGACTCATGATGAGGAATAGAGAGTCCTGCTGCTTCAGGTTGCAACAAATGTTCTAGATGATTGCTAGAAGGCTTGTCATTAGTAGCTGGTGTAGTATTAAGTTGAGAATCCACTTGTCTTTCGGGGTGGGCGATCTCTGCTAATATAGAGTTGATGTCGCTACCTTATATGGGAACTTCGAGATGATTGGAAGGATGCTCGAGGCCCTCTGACGGATGATCCATGAAAATAAGTATCGCCGAAAGAGAAAAGCTGAAATAAATTTCAAACGGAGCCGAATTTTTGAAATCTGAGGGCTAAAAAGTGCCTGAACGGGGAATCCCATTCAATTTTTGGATAGTTCAGCTCAAGCTGGTCGCGACAGGCTTTGAATTTCTGAATTCCGACACCCGGATCAAAAGTTATGACCGTTTTAAGATTTGGTGTTATGCTCGGCAAAATCTCATATCTTCACCGCAGCTGCTATTCATCAACCATTCCGATCTGAAGGTCGCGTGTTATGTTCGGGCCAAAAATGCTCCAGGTCCACACTTGCTCAAGCTGAAAAGAGGTGTAGGAAGGGAACTGTTAGATGGTTTGTTACTTTGAGCTATGATGGAAGACAAGAGGGAGGAGAAAAAGAGATGTCGAGAGTCTACTGGGAGGAGATAGCAGAATCTGCTGAAAAAAGAGATAACGAGGTATCAAAAATGAGATAGATCCAGCTGCCGAAATGAGATAATGACGATCTCAGAAATGAGACCGCCCCAGCTGCTGAAAAGAGGTAATGGCGATCTCAGAAATGAGACCGCCCCAGTCAAAGTCAAGGGCTGGAAACTCTCTAAAAGGTCCCGAAACCAATGCCCCTACCCCTCTATTTATAGGCGGGAGGGCCTGCCCAAACGGACAGGTTAGGAAGGAACGGGCTGCCCGGAGATGAGATCTCCTAGGCTCAGGTCGCCCAGGAGGCGACCTCAGGGCGAGGTCGCGCGAAGCGTCCTCCCGAGGCGAGGTCGCCCAGGAGGCGACCTCAGGGCAAGGTCGCGTGGAGCGACCTCCCGAGGCGAGGTCGCCCAGGAGGCGACCTCGGGGCGAGGTCGCGCGGAGTGACCTCCCGAGGCGAGGTCGCCAGGAGGCGACCTCAGGGCGAGGTTGCGCGGAGCGACCTCCCGAGGCGAGGTCGCCCAGGAGGCGACCTCAGTGCGAGGTCGCGCGGAGCAACCTCCCGAGGCGAGGTCTCCTAGGAGGCGACCTCAGGGCGAGGTCGTGCGGAGCGACCACCCGAGGAGAGGTCACCCAGGAGGCAACCTCAGGGCGAGGTCATGTGGAGCGACCTCCCGATGTAAGGTCGCCCAAGAGGCGACCTCAGGGCGAGGTCGCGCGGAGCAACCTCCCGAGGCGAGGTCGCGTGGAGCGACCTCCCGAGGCGGGGTTGCTAGGAGGCGACCTCAGGGCGAGGTCACGCGGAGCAACCTCTCGAGGCGAGGTCGCCCAGGAGGCGACCTCAGGGAAAGGTCGCGCGGAGCGACCTCCCGAGGCGAGGTCGCCCAGGAGGCGACCTCATGGCGAGGTCGCGCAGAGTGACCTCCCAAGGCGAGGTCGCCCTGGAGGCGACCTCAGGGCGAGGTCGTGTGGAGCGACCTCCCGAGGCGAGGTCGCCCAGGAGGCGACCTCAGGGAGAGGTCGCGCGGAGCGACCTCCCGAGGCGAGGTTGCCCAAGAGGCGACCTCAGGGCGAGGTCGCGCGGAGCGACCTCCCGAGGCGAGGTCACCCAGGAGGCAACCTCAGGGCGAGGTCGCGCGGAACGTGACCTCCCTAGGGGGAAAACTGCCCGGGAGGTGAGAGACCACCCGGGCTCGAAATCCTGGCGAGATAAAGCTGGGTCACCTGGAGAGATTGCTCGACGACTGCGAGAGCAAGTCGATTGCTTCAGTCACCTACAAAAATGCTAGCTCAAGGTGATCGCTGATTTCTGGGTAAACATTGTATGCACTAGAAAAACAATATATCAATTTGAAAATTTCTTGAGATAGAGCACAAAAAATACTATTTAAATCTTTTGCATTTGGATGACGTTCCTGTTTATTTAATTCATTCGTGGTCTAACTATTGCTATATCCCATGCATTGATATCTAAATTTTTAGTAAACTTTTCCATTAAAATTTTCCACCCTTTATAATTTCTCCCTTCGAATAAAGGTGGTATAAGAGATTTTTCTTCTTCATAAAAATTTACCCCACTAATAGAAGCGAGATCACATGAGACTCCATTATTCCCGGTTGTTAAGCCAATTTGGAATAACCTCTCCCTGATACCACTTGTTGGATCTGCAGGCGCCCTTAGGGGGGGGGGGGGGTGAATAAGGGTTTTAGGAACTTATATTATATTTTGATATATTTGAAAATATAAGATTAAAATAGAGATTTAGAATAAATGTCAAAATTGATTTATAATAAAAGAGAAAATAATTATCAATTTAAAGAAATGAAAAACAAATCAATTTTATTACCCAAAGAGAGACATGATTACTATTAATAAAATTGATTACAAAACTAGATTTCTCTGACGCTAGAAATCGCAGGCTAATAATAAAATCCTTTTTGTTTTCTATCCCGACTCGTATCCCCACGAACCGGTGGCTTTAGCCAATCCTTCCCCGGATACAACCTCAAGCCTCTCTAGCCAATCCGTCCCCGGATATGGCCTCGATCACCCCCTAGATCTACACCTTAAACCCAATCGCCAACACGAGGCGAATTTATGCCCTAAGTCCTACCTAGACCTAGTCGCCAACACAAGGAGAATTCACTAAATGATTACAAGAAAAGAAGTGAAATAAATAACAACAATATAAAAACTCCCTATATGGATCTCTTAGAGAAGTAGATGAAGACCCGCAGAGTATGATCATAGTCGATGTGGTCTTTTGTCATGATGATGACGCATGTTGAAATCTTCTCCACGGATCTCCTTAAGCCTTCATGGATTTGTGGGAGTATCTCTCTGAACCTTCCTCTATATGAAGTGGCACGAAGCTCGGGAATTTGGGAGTAGGAGAGGATGAAGAAAATAGATCCAAGGGGTCCTTTTTATAGCCTTGGAGCTAGCGCCTGCGCTATCTACCGCCGGCGCTATCGCTACCGCTGGCGCTATCGCTACCGCCGGCGCTATCGCTACCGCCGGCGCTATCCCGGTTTAGGAAATATTCTTTGCATGAGAATCTTTCATTTTAAGCAAGTCGGTCGCCTTCCTCTTATGCTTTGCACTACCAGATACCTCCTGTGCTAGAGGCTACCGCCTACGTTAGATGCTATCTCCTGGCTCTATCTCCTTCTATAATTGCTTCCCGAAATTGCTCTAATCAGAGCTAGCGCCTGCGCTAGGTGCTACTGCCGGTGCTAGAGGGCGTGTTGGAGTTCTGGCTTCAAATTTGGGCGCAACCTACTTATGTTATCCTTGAGTAACGTGGACTTGTTTTCCCGCACACTTAAACACACAAGATTAAATCCACATAGGATTTTTTATTCTCAAACCCAGGAGATGCGGAAGACCATGTTCCAACATGCTCAATATCTGAGCTCGGGGTACACTATAAACCTCTCCCTGCATATTTTCAGCTTACGGTCACATTTTTTTATATAGTTTCATGTAAGTCTATGGGAGAGTGCATTCATGGCATTACCTGCTGTGCACCAATCACATTATATTAGGGGCATGCTAGAAGATTGATTATATAATTTTGATTTTTCTTTGCCACGCACAACATAGCACCCACTTGAGTGCGTGCTTGACCAATAGTGTGTCGCGAGTTGAATTCATTTCTTTTGTGTGATTTGGGAAAATTATTGTGTTGGCTTAGAATTGTGAGATGGAGTAAAATGTCGACTTTTGTAGTGTTTCTAGTCGAGTGCTCGTGTCTCACGTAGAAATTCGTGTAAAATTAATTTTTCTTTATGCTTATAGTTTTATACTTTTTCTATTTGCGTAAATATTGTTTATGCTACTCAAAATTGGTGAATCCAGTGTGAATCCGATGGTAGCGTAGGGATGTGTGTAGACGTTTGCTAGATTCATATTGCTCGAGTCGGGAGGAAGGATTGTCTTTCTCGGTGGCTAAGAACTTGCCCCAAGCGACTCTTGAAGCATTGCCATAGATTAGTTCAGTGCGTGAGCGTGACGTAGGCCATCATTTTGGCCCAGTTGAGCCTTTGTACTATTCTTATCGACTCATCCTCACTAGCCCCTTTTTGCCTACCCCATCTTTTGATTCAGCTCCACCTTTATCTCACCAAAGCTTAAAAACCGATCCTAGTCGCACACCCAAATCTGAGCTTTAGTCTTGTTTTATTTTCGTTACTGGGTATTGATGTGGTTATTTTTATAGTGGAAATTGTGGGTGTGTTTATTAAAAAATTTGCTGAAAAAGAAAAGAAAGAAAAAGAAGAATGAAAAAGAAAAAGAAAGATTGTTATGAAAAGTTCAATTGAAAATTTTGTAAATATTTGTGTTGGGAATAGGTGGTGCACACACCAATGTTGCAAAGTCCAAGTCTGGGGATGTGGTGCACTCACATGTTTTGTGGTACGTGGGTAGTTTCTTTGTGTGCTCATTTGGGTTAGGTGCGTTTTAGCCTTCTTGTTTACCATTGCTTACCTCAACGTGACCTAAGCCCAATTATAAACCTAAAAGTTCTACTGACTCGTGCAGTGAATCAAACCAGTGTCGTGGAGAGAGTGCGAACGGGCAAGCTTATGGTCACTAACATTGATGGATTTCTTTGGAGGTTGTCCCGAGCCCCGATCTTTAGCAATGCTCACCTTAGCGATCAGTTTACTTTCTTCCTACGTGTGACCAGATGATTCACCGTGATCAGTTTACTTTCTTCCTACTGAATTTTTATGAGCATGAGCTTGCGACTTACTCTGCCTTTGCAGTTTCTAAGCCAGCTTTGTATTTTCTCATCCTCTTGAGGGATGATTTACTCGGGACGAGTAAATGGTTAAGTCTGGGGGTGTGGTGATTCCTATTTATATAGTGATTTTCAGACTCATCTGGGCTTGTTTTCTTGCTTTGCACTTCACTTATAGCTTGTTACTGTTCATCTTTTTAGGATTCACTTGTACATATGAAGTGCTCTTTTCTGACCTAGGTGGTGTGCTTTTGCGCATTACTGTGTTGGGGGTAAGCACATGGTGCTCCCATGTCTTTATTTTGTGATTAGATTGAGCTGGAAGGGTATTCCTAGCTGTTTGATGGCTGTGTTATTTGCTGTGTAGGTGGGCAGATCGTCCATATTGCCCAGAATTTATGTCTGCATGAATCGCACGGTCGTGCATTTTCTTCATGCATGGTCGGCTGCGACCGTGCACAATGATCGGCTGGCCAATATGGTCTTCTATATCCCGGATTGTGCGATTTGTTCATGCACGGGCAGTTTGTCCGTGCATGAAGGAAACACACGATCTCCTATTGATAGCCTATTTTTCAAGCCGTTTGGATTTGCCCGTCCATTTTTACGCACGGTTGGCTTCGACCGTGCATGAGTAAAATGCACGGGCGTGTCTGCTTCATCTTCCTGGGTTTCATGTGCAATTAATATTGCACGGTCCACGCACGGTCATGCATTCAACCGTGCGTTACCAAATTCTGACTGTTTTTCTATAAAATCTGCAAACTTCGCCCTAGACTGGATCCATCATCTTTTTCGCGCCCAACAGCTCTGCTTCATGCCATTTTCGTCACTTCATCGCCGCCCACCTTAAGGAGGAGCTACGACCACCATTTCCTTGCAAATACAAAGCCTGAGCATCCACTCGGCCGCCTCCATCATCCAAGTGCTTCAAGGAGAGGATTCCACCCTCATATTCATCGCCAAACAAAGAGTTCTTCGCATCGGACATGATCGGATTATAGTTTACCGGATAGTCAGACCCATTGGGAGGAAGTGACAGCCGTCCTCTACCCCGGACGATAGTTGGGACTGAGCTAGGATGCAGATTGACAACCCGACGATTCCTACCGAGAATCTACAACAAGCCTCCGGATGCAGTCATATCTCTTGCCTTTTTCTCTAACTTGTGTGGATGTATATGAATGCAATCATCATTTTATTGATGATGTGCACTATAAACTTCTATGTTAATTCTTATTTCATCCTTTTATGAAAGTATTTTGTTTATATGTGTATTTGAGGTGCGCCACAAAATCTACTCCACCCTCCACTTCATTCTGCTAGCCTACTCGCCCATTCCGCAAATCTACTCTTCCATTCCACAAGCCTACTCTTCCCTTCCGCTTAACTACTCGTACATTACGCGTGCCTACTCTTCCACTCGCCAAGCGAAGCGGTGCTAACGACCCGTATAATTCATCCCAATTTCGTCGGTGCGAACCACTCCATCCGCTTTCCTTCTCGCCCATCTGCCTAGCGAAGCAGTGCTTAGTGGCCTGCATAGTTTCCATCCTCCCGGTGAAGCAGTGCATAACGGCCTGCAAAGTAGTGTTAATTTAGTTTATTTTATTTGTTTTCCACAAACCTATCCAACGCTTCCGCAATCCATATGATCTAAGGGGCTTCAATCTCAAGTCCTTTTTCGATAGATAACTCCATCTTAATATGTTCATTTGAGATTCGATACTTGGGAATTACTCGCCTATTTTAAATTACTTGGGCGATCGATACACTGTCGTTGCATGTCGTAGTCTTGCTACCGCCTATAGTGGTGCGCTAGATTCACGCATCACACGGACAATTTATTCAACACGTAACATTGATAAAGAATGGGTTTAGAGATATGCCTCCCTCAAGAGTGAGGTGAGAAGAGATTAACACGCGGAAATGGAGACTGGGCGGCGCTTAGGTTGGGAAAAACCCTAAATCGGAGAGGGCTTTGCGTGATCCCACCAATTGAAGCGAGGAGCAACACCAGAATTCACAAACACAACGCGATTAGTCGATTATATGACATACATAAGCTTGGGTTACCAAATATACAAAATTTAAAGTGTGAAATTAGCAAAATAATTTAAGGAAAACTGAATAAGGTGGAAGGAGAGGGGATCATACCCACGAATGTCAAATTTGAGCCCAAGGAGGAGAGGGGAAGAAACCTTAGTCATCCCCCTTGCAGTAGCCGACCAAGACGAAGAGGAAGGGCAGAAAAATTAGGGTTGCTGACCCTAACAGGAGAGAGGGGATTGCCGGCCTAAGGAAGAGGAGGAAGAGGAGGAAGGGAGGAGCTTCTGGAGAGAGGATCCGCTTCTTGCAGTGCAGGGAAACCACCGGCAGGAGCAAGAGGAGACACAGATGGGAGGAGGAGAAGGGGGCGGCGTCGGTAGAAGGAGCATTGTGGCGACGACGGCCCTCAACGTGAACATATTGCGGATGGCGCGTTTATGGGTGACGACGTTTCTCCAACCAAAGATTCACGCCATCGCCGCCGCGGTGACATGTATGAAGAACGGCGTTACAACCTTCGACCGAGGCGCCAACATAAGAATTAATAATTATAATAATTTTATTATAATTATTAGTTTAATTTTATCATGCTTTATTTATATTTTCATGTTGTATTTTTAATTTGGACTGCATTTAGACATTTCTGTGGCAAGCCTATATAAGGCGAACTTGTATTTGTTTTAAGGATTATTGATGAAGCTAATTTGAAAACCCTAAATCCCCTCTCTAATACTTCCCTCTCATTCTTGTGGCCGCCCCCCTCTCTACTCCCCCCTCTCCAAGTTTCGTCCCTAGGAGGCCGCCCCTTCCTCTCCTCCTCTTTCTATCCACCGACCGCCTTCTCCTCTTGGAGATCCGCCCCTATTCTCCCCCCTAGCCGCCCCTCTCTACCAAGTATTCTCCCACCACCTTTTCTCTCTCCTATTCTTGGACGGTTTTTCATCCTCTACAGATTCCTCCAAGGGATCTAAGTGATATTCAGTGGATCTTGGATACGGTGCAGCATAGATGACGAACCGATTCCTCTCCAAACAACGCGCTTCCGGTGGATCCGAAAAGAAACGGTCGGGCGAGTGTATTGCTTGAGGCCAATCCAATCTCAAGCGGGTAACAAACAAACCACTAGTGTGATTTCTCTCTTGATTTTTCTTGTGGTGGATTTCTGTGGCGTGATCATCGAATCACTGATTTATTTCCGTGGTTTTCTTCATATTGGAATTTTGCATTTCATCCGTTATTATAATATTCGAAGGGGTTTGGCGAGCCCCGCTTTTTGTTGGGAGAGATTAACCATTTTCTGAATCGATATTTTTTGGCTGATCTCTTTTGGTACAACGCATAGCTTGATCGGATCGGGTGGATCCATTTCTCTTGATTGATCATTGGCTTATCTCCCTTGGGAGATCTAAAGAGGTTTAGTGACCCTCCGTGTGGCAAGTGTTTCTCTTTGCCTAGTCCAGTGCACTTGCACTGCGTGGCTTGCATTTGCATCATCTTTCTTGAGTCGTGCATCCCTCAAAAAATCTGTCTGTAGAGATCGTGTCGGAGAGCGTAGCTTACATCAGAGCAGCAGGGAGCACTGCCAGTAGGAGGAGCAACAGGGAGCAACGGCTTGCGCTATGGCTTGCGGGATCTAGCGAGACGGGAGTCAGGAGTCAGGATTGGGAAACCTTGGGCCGGGGGGATTTAATCGGGGTCCCTAGCTGAAGGCTAATTAAGGGGGGGGGGGGGGGGGGGGGGGGGGGGGGGGGAGGCGGTGTGGCTAGCAAAGTAAAAAAAAAAACTTTACTTAAATAAAACCTTTCTTTATTTTATTATGTGGATCATTACAATCTCCCCTACTGAGGAAGTTTTGTCCCGAAATTTTATGAGGATTTTCTGGATGGGGCCTCTTATGGAAAAGATTCAGATGTAATACATTCCAACAATGTTTGTAAATCAAGGTTTAGGAAACTAACTATGAATATAAAAGAATGGGCAGGAGAACAAGTTCGGACACTTACCAAGATCAGGAGAATAGTTACAGATACTTGCTACGCATATCAGATTCAAGTTCTCAAGCGTACTCCACAATCTTAGCGGGTGCGGCCGGATGCGAAGGATTGACTTCAGGGATCACAAAGATTTCTTCAAATAGCTCAAAATTGAGAGGCAAGACTCGAGAATTCATGAGCGGAAAAGATCCTTGCATGAAATGAAAATTGAACACCAAAAGGGGAAATGATGTTGAATGACGATTGAGTGATGACAAAAGTGAGTCACTTTAGAGATGGAAGAGCACCAAACAATGCTGAAGTAATTCAGCAGAGCAATTTACAAGAAGACTCTCATTTCTCGCTAACACTTAGGAGCTAACTAGAATGGGATACAGGAGGACCGAATGAGATTGATAGACAAGCGGAACAGGAAGCACTGATTAGGAATATCGAGGTCTTGAAATTAGAGATTATAATGCATTCCATACCGCCGGGTTCATAACTCATGTAATAATAACTGCATTATCGTTGGACAATTCTAGGTAATGATCATGTAATTGCAAAATTGAAATCATGTGCGATGTCAAGCAAATAGTAAATCCATGCATGTGCAATCATTATTGTTGTTCTTAGCTTCACACTTGTACAATGATTTATGATATGAATGCAAATGAATGGATACACGTCTCATGTTAAGTGCCCATTTCACTTAACATGTCATGTATATTATGATCTAATGTCATCGCACTTGAAAATATTAAACTGCCCATAACCATTTAATATTCACAAGCGGTGTATATCATAGTAGAATTCATATGCACAAAAATGTTAAGTTTGCCCATAACCCCTTAACATTCATGTGCATACAACTCATGCTTATGAGTGTAGTGTGTGCGTGTTTCAGCCTTAAATAACAAATAATGACGAGGTGTGTGAAGATATGATGCATGAATATATATTTATATAATGAAATTCAAAATATTTGATAATCATAAGTACTTTATCTTTAGAGCCTAACCTATCTCTGATACCAACTATCACGAGCAGTCTAAAAGAAAAAGACAGAGCACGCTTCAGGGCGGGTCATGATGCCATAAGCATGGGAGGAAGGAAAATCCATGCCTGTTAGGCAGAAGCTCAGATACTGATAAATAGTTTTAAAATAGTTACTTTTGAGTAAAACAAATTGCTTTATTGCGGAAGCGTTAAAATATGGCAATGAGAATTTGATGCACATGAATTTTAGTAAAAACTCATGATATAAGTTCTGATACATATTGTTATGCAATGACAAACTCAGAGAGATGAACATGCAAATTATGTCAAATTCTAAAACATACTATAGCCTAACAGTTGTCCATGATAATAGAGAAAATGACTGATTATAATTATTACATAAAAGAAATATCCGACAGTAAAAGAAATGAAACATAAACATAGAACCTGAAGCTTAACTCAGATCAGCACATGAAGCAGGTGGCGCAGGAACGAACTCTATGGCAAATTCCAAAATAAGACGGAAAAGCCTCAGAACATTGAAATAAACATGAGCAAAGCAAAATAAAATATGAGCAGGGAAAACTAAATATTTGCGTACCATTTTTCATGAAGCAAAGCTAACATGACAGACAAGGAAGTGAGACAAGGAGAAATACCTAAAATTATTAGACTACTCTGGAGTAAAGCACATAAATGTTCATGTAATAACATAAGTTGTAATAAGTAAAAGTGTATGTGTTTTTGTTTGATGCACACGATTCATGATTCAGACAGATTCAGGTTCAGATTCAAGACTTATCAGAGATTCAGAATTTCTGCCCATGCTCTCTAAGGAGCTGATCTTTCGAACCCTCCTCCTTGATCCAGGGAGTTCATGCTAGCTATGACCGGTCCTTTGTTCCCGTTAGGGATTCAAGAGGGAACCCAAGTCGGGGAGTTGCATCAATTAAACACCACCTTTCATTATTTTCTTATGTTATTAATAGAATTAAAAGATTCATAGTTTGGTGATTCAAACATGTACGAATTTATTGCATGGGGAAGGGTCAGATCATAAAACAAGTTTTACCCAAGAATAACAACAAGATATCCATAAGAGACATGACTCGATGACACCAAAAATTAGGAAGTGAGTTTTGTACTTTGCGGGTTCGAGATATTAAGATTCCAATAATAAGAAGATTCTTCAAGTAAAAAAAACACAGGAGCAAGTTTGACATGCGTCAATTCTGGGATAACAAGTACTCATTTACATTAAGTCATTTTATGGCACGATTAACTTCCAAATAAGATGTGTACGATACGAGCATGATAGAAAACACTGATCATATATTTGCTGACCAGAAATCATTACAATTATTATCATGATGCTTGTTACTCATGCTCAACAATCTATCTTTCTTGAATTATTCATCAAATAAGGAATTCATTCATCTAGGTGACTATCCAAATAAAATCATTCATGTTCACAAATTCGTGTCATTCCAAACACGTGAAACCTCAAACTACTAACAAGTCAATTCAGGCATTCAAGATTTAAGCTTATATGACGAAGCATGCATTCAAAAGTGAAACATAAAATTATATGAACAGACAATGTAATTAAGTTCAATGTTTGCAAGAGAGAAGGATCTCTACTAGACTTAAATGAGTCTGAATCTGACGGTGGCGGCTAAGCGGCGCAAGCAAAAGTAGAAATTATATTTTGAACCTGTTCAAGCACAATCATAATTGATATATGACATAAAGGGAATTCATACGCTAGCACAGTCAATTTATTCAACACTTAACTTTGATCCAGAACGGGTTTAGATATATACCTCCCTCAAGAGTGAGGGGAGAAGAGATTAACACACAAAAACAGAGAATTGGCAGCGCTTAGGTTAGGAGAAACCCTAAATCGGAGAGGGCTTTGCATGATCCCACTAATTGAAATGAGGAGCGGCTCTGAAATTCACAAACACACCGCGATTAGTCGATTATACGACGAACATAAGCTTGAGTTACCAAATATACAAAATTTAAAGCGCGAAATTAGCAAAATAATTTAGGGAAAACTGAATAAGGGGGAATGAGAGGAGATCTTACCCACGGAAGTCAAATCCGAGACCAAGGAGGAGAGGGGAAGAAACCCTAGTCATCCCCCTTGCAATTGCCGTCCAAGACGAAGAGGAAGGGTAGAAAGATTAGGGCTGCCGGCCCTAACAGGAGAGAAGGTATTGCTGGCCTGAGGAAGATGAGGAGGAGGAAGGGAGGATCTGTTGGAGAGAGTAGTCGCTGCTTGGGGTCTGGGGATACCACCGGCAGGAGCAAGAGGAAATGACGACGGGAGGATGAGTAGGGGCGGCTCCAGCAGGAGGAGCAGCAGGGAGCGCCACTGCAGGAGGAGCAATAGGGAGCAGAGGCTTGCACTGCGGCTTGCAGGATCTAGCGAGATGGGAGTCGGGAGGCGGGATCAGGAAACTTTGGGCTGGGGGATTTAATCGGGCGCCCTAGCTAAAGGCTAATTAAGGGGGAGGGGGGGGGGGGGGGGGGGGGGAGGGGGTGAGACTAGCAAAGTAAATTTTTTTTACTTAAATAAAACCTTTCCTTATTTTATTATATAGATCGTTATAGATCTCCTTCGTGTCATCAAAGATCTTCCTTTAAGCTAGGAAAGGCGACTCGAGAATCTCACTTCCGTTCCTAGAAAAGTACTTAGTCTCTTGAGAGGTAGCCTGTCAACCTCTAGGTTTTCTCTCTCCACCATTGTAACGAGCAGCGGTCTGTCGCACTCGAGTTCTCAAACTCTAATTGTAACAAACCAAAAGATAGCAGAATTTGGTCGGCACAGCTCTGACCGCGTGGTTTTTCACCCTTTCTGGGTTTTCCATGATAAAAAGTCTCCTTGTTAATTGTTAACTCTCTTATTGACTATTTGTGTGCTCGGCTCGCTCTTAAGCTAAGGTGGTTCAGTTCATCTGGTCTACCAGAGCGTCGAGTGACCCGCAATAGTTTAGCACCGTCTGTGGGAAGGGTGTTCCCAAAACTCTACGAAGACTTTCCAAAGTCAAAATTCACTTCGCAGCAATACTCATAACTGATAGCAATGGCGAGAAGAAGTGCTAGAACCATCGAAGGATCAATCCCTGGGAGACGCGTCGATCTGCCTCCCTCACATTCACTCAAAAATGTGCCCCTTGCAGATGAAACATGAAATGCTCCTATAGTAACATCAGAAGGGCGCATGCGTCAGATGGAGGAGCAGCCAATCGAGATGCTGACTCTCCTGAGAAATCTCGAGGCACCTCGGGCTCCCGCTCCACCTCCAACACTGAATGTTCCGCTCCCCCCAGCTCCAAATCGTGATCCGGTTGAGGGGGCCTTTCGAGAGGTGGATGTCTCAGAAGAACTGTGTTGGGTATTGTGCCAACAATGTCTCTAGATTTGAAGAAGAAACACAAGTATAGATAAGCTAAGCTGTCTTTGATGTTGTGTTTAAGTTCATGTTATGACAGATACATCAAAGTTACATCATCAGTATAATGACGATAACAATAAATTAACTGAGTAAAATATCGTCTCAAGACTCAGCAGAAGAATCGTGGAGAAAAGTATCATATCGTCGAAATAGTTTCGACGATATCGTCTTGATAGAAGCACATCGTCTTGAAGGATGTAGAAAGCTTGTCGCAGATAAAGTTAAGTCCAGATGTCAACAACATCGTCGTGAAGAAATCTTGTCGTAGATAAAGCTAAAGCTCAGATGTGGGCGACATCGTCGTGAAGAAAGCTTATCGCAGGTAAAGCTAAGATGTCTCTACGATATCGTCTTGAATAAGAAGTTCAACCTTGAAGACTAAAAGATATATCTACTTGATTCATAGAGAAAGGTTCACTTGGAAAAACATTGGCTTGAAGACCTCATATCGTCTAGAAGATCAAGACGATATCATCTTAAAGAAAGACAGTCAGCCTGAAGAATAATTCTAAGTCCAAATGAAAGTAACATCTCGATGATGTCTTGGAAATGAATAATCAGGGAACACGTACGTCTCCTATCTTGCGCACAAACCAAGGAGTCATAAATGAAATATTCTCTGCAGAATATGGACGTTACACTGTAATTAAGAAAAAGATTTTATTATTTCTATTCTCTGCAAGTTCCAAGAAAGGCCAGTAATAATGACAAAGAATTTCCAATTATGCAAAACATTTTCAATCGAGAAATTGATTATGGTATAATCAATAAGGGGTTTTATGCAAGATTGCAGAGGATATAAAAGAAGATAATTTTATTTACAGGACACAGTTCTCGACCAGAATTCTCTCAAGCTTTCACTCTTGAACATATTCTCTAAAGAGAAGAAGAAGTCTTCATTGCTGCTGGGCTATGAAGTTCTACAGAAGATTCTGAAGAAAGGTCCATTGATCCACAAGATCCTTGGACTTAGAAGAAGAAGAAGATCTACTATTCAAGTGTTCATTTTCTGAAGTCTTCTCTTCTACAACAACAATTCTGCATTACTTTGTAGGGCTCTTTATGAGTCTGAGTTGGTAGGATCTAGTGATAGATCTAAGTTGGTAGGGTTCTTGGTGGACCTGAGTTTGGTAGGATCTTGCTGAAGATCTGAGTTTGTAGGACTTGTAAAGTCTGAGCTTTGTAGGGTTCTGTGTGAACCTGAGTTGTAAGATCTGTGAATAGTGAAAAAATCTGAGTTGGAGAAGTTGCCAAGTCTAGCACACTGCTAGATAGGTGGGAGGGACAGTGGACTACCTCTAGACACATTGTCTAGTTGGGAACCACTATAAATCATTGTGTGTTTTCTGTGATGCTTGTGTGCTGAAATTGATAAACATTTAAAGTAGAAAAGAAATTGAAAACACCTAATCACCCCCTCTCTAGGTGTTGTTTATAGACAACCCATATCATTCAATTGGTATCAGAGGAAGGTTGAGTTCAAAATCTTAACAGCTTAGAACAAGATCTATAAAACTAGTGGGATGTAATAAACAAATGGCTAGTGAGCATTATAAGGAGATGAGCTCTATGAAGCTGCCTATCTGCACCAAGGAAAATTTCCCCATCTGGAAGCAAAGAATCAGGCTATACATGGAAGCCTCAGATCCTAGAGTCTATCTGGCAGTAGAAGAAGGACCCTATGTTCCCATGAACATTCCTGTAGATCCAACAGTTGTTCCAACACCTAAGAAATTATCAATGACTCCACCTGGTATCTCTCCTTTGAGTATCAGCACCTTGACTGAAGTCATCAAGCACAAGAATACTAAAATCAAAGAACTGGAGGATCAGTTTCTTGAGGAAAAGAAAATTGTGGCTAGTTATTCCAAGCCACAAACAGTTCTTCCCTTGATTGATAGCTATTCACAAACAAATAAGCAAGGTTTGGGATATACTCAATGTGAAAACATTGGGAAATCTTCCCAAGGAAAGAAAATCATTAGAAAAGTGATCATACCCACAAACTCATATGATCACAACAACATCTATGGATGCAAAGAAAGCCAGAAGATTGACAGTGGACTTAAGCTGCCTTCTAGCTGGCTGAGCAAAAGACAAACTTTCCTTGGGAAATGTGTTTTATCTGCACCCCAAAAGATTCCTCCAGTAAAGGCTTTCAAAAGTTGTCATGTTGGGGAGAACCTTTCAGCATCCAAGAAGGGGAGGCTAGTTGTTAAGCAACAACCTAACTCAGTTAGTTGTAAAACTACAAGAAAATCTAGATATAATAGATTTGAATGTTGGTGTTGTGGAAAGGTAGGGCACTTTGCCCTAGACTGTTGGTTCAATCCAACTGTTCAGAATCATTACCACATGACATCTAGAAAGCAGACTACCAAATCATCCCCTAACAAGGACCGAGGACCCAAGAGAAACTGGGTTCCTAAGGAAGTATAATTGTCCTGCAGGTATGTCCAAAGACCACCAAGACTCCTGTGTGGTACTTAGACAGTGGATGTTCCAGGTATCTGATTGGATCAAGAAGCCTATTGAAGGAGTTTGAACATGTAGAAGATGTAGCCAAAGTCAAATTTGGAGGATCTGACAGAGGTGTAGTCAAGGGCTATGGTAAGATCACAAATGGCAGTATCACTATCACAAGAGTAGCTTATATGGAAGGGTTACACCATAACCTTATAAGCATAAGTCAGCTATGTGACTTGGGATATGCTGTTTCTTTCCACAAGGATAAGTGCCTAATCAAGGATTGTGAGAATGAATCCATTCTAACATGCACTAGGAGTGGAAATATTTATTGTCTAAACTTCATTTGCATTAGGAAAAATGAGTATGTATGTCTTGTAGCAAATGATGGAGTGTCTGCTTGTGTAAAGTGGCATAAGAGACTAGACCACATTAACTACAAGTCTCTCAAGAAATTAATGACAGAGAACTTGGTAAGAGATGCTCCTAAGCTGGATTGCTTAGAGATGAGTCCTTGTCATGCATGTGAAATGGGCAAGCAAATAAGAACTTCATTTAGAAGCATACAAGACAAAGAATCCACTAGGTGCTTATACCTACAACATATGGACTTATTTGGTCCTATGGCAGTGCACGACCTAGGAGGTATGGCTTATACACTAGTTATTATTGATGATCACTCTAAATTTGCATGGGTATTCTTTTTGAAACACAAGTCTGATACCCTAAGCACATTCAAGAATTTTGTCAAACAAATTCAGAATGAAGTAAACAGCTCTGTGGTCAAAATCAGAAGTGATCATGGAACTGAATTTTAGTCTGGGTCAATGACCAAATTCTGTGAAGAAGAAGGTATCCTACAAGAGTTTTCTTCTCCCAGAACTCCCCAACAGAATGGGGTGGCTGAGAGGAAAAATAGAACACTCATTGAAGCTGTAAGGACCATGCTAAGTGACTCCTCACTCCCAGAATACCTATGGGCTGAGGCAGTTAACATTGCATGTCATGTGCAAAATAGAGAACTCATCAATAAGAACCATAATAAGACTCCTTATGAGCTAATTAAGGATAAGAAGCCAACACTAGCTTACTTCAAAATATTTGGAAGTAAATGCTATGTGCTAAAAAACAATAAGCACTATATTACCAAATTCTCTGAAAAGAGCTATGAAGGTGTCTTTGTAGGATATAGCAAGCATCGCAAGGCCTACAGAGTCTTCAATAAGAATGTTCTTACAATTGAGTAATCTATTCACATTATTTTTGATGAGAGCAGCATGCTGCATAATCCTTCCTCTAGTTCATCCAATGCAGGAATTGATGAAAAATTAGAGAACCTCAAAATCAGAGAAGAAGAACCAATTGACAAGAATAAGTCATCCACAATGGACTCTATTCCATAATCAGTTGAAGAGTTTACTGAGGAGCCAAATCCCCTAAATGTGCACCCTGAAGCAGAAGCTGAAGAAGTTGCTGAAACCAGAGAACCAGCAAGAGTAATGCCTATTGCTATGAGACATCATAGAAATCATCCAACAAATCAGATAATTGGTGAGCATACTGTTGGAGTGAGAACAATGAGAAATGCACTAAATCAAAACCAGCATCATAGTTTTCTATCCCAACTTGAGCCAAAGAAATTTGAGGAGGCTAACAAAGACCAATTTTGGGTTATGGATATGCAAGAAGAGCTAAATCAATTCAAAAGGTGCAAAGTATGGAAACTTGACCCAAGGCCACAAGGGCACAATATTATTGGGACAAATTGGGTTTACAGAAATAAGATGGATGAAGCTGGACTGATTATAAAGAACAAGGCAAGAATGGTAGCTCAAGGATACAGTCAGGAGGAAGGCATAGACTTTGATCAAACATTTATACTTGTTGCTAGATTGGAAGCCATCAGACTCTTTCTAGCCTATGCTACATACAAGGTTCAAAGTTTATCAAATGGATGTCAAATCAGCATTCCTAAATGGAAATCTAAAGAAAGAAGTTTATGTAGCTCAACTACCAGGTTTTATCCCTCCAAACTTTCCTGATCATGTATAAACTTCAAGAAAGCCTTATATGGGCCAAAGCAAGCCCCAAGGGCCTGGTATGAGACACTGTCTACCTTTCTCCTTGAAAATAAATTCTCAAGAGGAGAAATAGATAAGACTCTTATCTTGAGAGAGTTGAAGGGCCAGATCCTTTTAGTCCAAATATATGTTGATGACATTATATTTGGATCAACAGATAGGAGCCTTTGCAAAAAGTTTGCTAAACTTATGCAAAGTAAATTTGAAATGAGCAGTATGGGAGAGCTTAAGTATTTCTTAGGTCTCCATGTAAAGCAATCTGAGGAAGGCATTTTTATTTCTCAGACCAAATTTACCTTGGATATCACAAAGAAATTTGGTATGGAGAACTCTACCCCTATGAGAACTCCTATGGGTTCAACTGTGTCTCTAGCCAAGGATGAAAAAGGGAAACCTTATAACGAATCCATGTATAGAAGCATAATTGGCTCATTGCTCTACCTCACTACTAGTAGGCCAGACATCATGTTTGCTGCATGTGTTTGTGCAAGATATCAAGTGAACCCCAAAGAATCTCATTACTTAACTGTGAAAAGAATTCTGAGATATCTGAAGGGTACTCCAAATCTGGGGCTCTGGTATCCTAAGTCAGATGATTTTGAGCTGTGTGGATATTCTGATGCAGACTTTGCTGGGTGCAAAGAGGACAGAAAAAACACATATGGAACTTGTCAGTTCCTGGGGAGAAGGCTTGTGTCATGGAGTAGCAAAACGCAAAACAACATTGCCATCTCCACAGCTAAATCAGAATACATTTCAGCTGGCAGTTGCTGTGCACAACTCCTGTGGATTCAACACCAATTAGAGGATTACAATCTGCACATCAAAAGAACACCTCTCTTTTGTGATTCCTTAAGTGCCATCTCAATTGCAAAAAATCCTGTGGCACACAGTAGAACAAAGCATATTGAAATTAGATATCATTTCATTAGGGATCATGTTGAAAAAGAGGACATATGCCTTGAGTATGTTAATATTGAGAGGCAGATTGCTGACATTTTCACTAATCCCCTTGATGAGTCTTAATTCAATCAATTCAAAATTGAATTGGGCATGTTAAGTTCTTGAAATTGGGTATATTGAATCTATTATATTTTTGTGTAAGTATGCTATATTTCGATAGGCTGGATCTCAGACAAGGTCCACCTTAAAGTGATCTGAAAACCTTAGATTTTGAAGACAGGAACACCAGAAGGCACAACTTTAAGTCCCCTAGAGCAAAACAACCTCTCAAAGAATATCATCTTAATCAATAACGACGACATTACTGAAGTCTCGACGACAACATCCAAATTTCGATGACACGAATACACAAATCTTGACGATACTCTCGCCAATAAAGATACTCTCGACGACACTCCTGACCGACAAAATGACGTCATAAATCCAACACTGTCAAGATTGCGCCGCAAATACGAGATCTTCAAAACAATACAAGAGGATTTGAATCGGTATGCGCCTCTGTACCTTCCCAATGCATTACTTTATATATTAGGCATTGTGTAAGCATAGAGATCACGTACACACAAAACCCTAAAATCCTTCTTTCTTCTTCCTCCATACGACAATCCTCTGCTAACGAAATGGCGCCGAAGAAGAATGATGAGAAACTCCCTTCCGGAGGAGAGCTTCTAAAAGGAGGTTTTGAGCAGACAGTGAAAGACCTAGATATGGTTATAACTCTTATATATGCATCAGAACTAGAATACCTCCTCACAGAGCCAACACGTATCTACCATTCAGCCGGCTCAACGTTCTTTGAAAATGCCGAATTTCACAAGTCTAAAAGGGAAATTCGAACCATTGTGTCTGGGCAGAACATTCAAATGACTGCTGATAGTCTATCCAAAATTCTACAACTTACTACCTTTTAAAAGGATGAGACAGAAGAAGACGTCACCGATTCAGATGTCTGTGAACGATTGAAATGGTGCGGTTTCGAAACCAAACCCTACGACAGCTTGCAGAGAATGCAGATGAACATGCAAGGCAAACTACTGATAGACATCATCGAAAAGGTACTGCTCTGTAAGACAGGCTCGCATGATCGAGTCTGGAAAGGAATGTTTGAGATCATGGTCAGAGTAATCTTAAATTAAAGGATTGATTGGGGAAAGTTATTGTTTGACATGATTGCAGACAACCTCAACTCTCCAAAATTTGGAAGAATTCTATCCTTATATCTCTCAAATACCATCCCACATCTCCTCAAAATTTTAGAATCAACTCCTCTTCATTATCTCAAGAAGATAGATGTCAGAACAATGAGCAGGTGGGAGAAAAGGTTCACAAAGAAAGATGCAGGTGAACCTTCTGCTTAAGGCTCCAAGACCCTTGTCACAACACCTCAAGTTCCTCAGGAACCCCTGACTCCTATTGAGGGGGAGCATGTGAGAGAAGAAACCCCTAGAATGGATAGTTCTCCTACTCCTCAAGAGAAAGTGGATCCAACTCCTATAGAACTGCCTGAAAGAAAACCAAATACATTCTCAGATGTTGATGACCATGAGCAACCCTCAGAAACCCCTACACCAATGGAGTGGGAGCATACAGATCTTACAACAATGCTGCCTTCATCTCCAATAATAGAAGCTGATCCACATCCTCTACCCAACAGAACTCCAATAGTTCCATTACTTGATTTCATGTCCCACATGGAAGGCCTGTTGAACAGACAAAGATAACAATTTGAAACCTATGTAAATTAGGCTGTCACAGGATGCAGAAATGATCTCTCTGCCAGGATAGATGCCCTCCAGGAAGATCTCAATCACATAAGCCATCAAAACTCCAATGTATATCAGACTGCTGCAAATGCTGTGGCAAATGCCGGGACTAAAATAGCCAATATAAATTAAGCTACCCATCTAATTGGAAAACAACTGAACAATGTGCTTGATAGATTGTCTACCCTAAGAGGCAATCAATAGTCCATCATCCAGAACCAAGATGTGACTTTCAATGAATTTGAAGATTCCATCAACACTGTCCTTTAAAGAATATACTCCTCTACTCAAGTAACTCAGGAGCTTGTGGACAATGTAGGGGAAACATTACTGCTCCAGTTTCAAGTAACCCAAAATCATCTGTCAAATTATTTCCATCAAACTATAAGGGCTTCTCAGGGAACCCTTATGGATGCCATTGGTAATCTGAACAACCTTCTAGCCAGACAACTTTAGGCTTGTCAAGCATCCCTCTCTAAAGAAATAGTTTCAGAAGCCAGAAAGAGGGAGATAATGTCAAGTCGCCATGCCATGTGGCTGGCAAATTAAGTAAGATTCTCTTTGTATTTGGCACCAATTGACTATGGGATATCCTACCAACATCCAATTCCTGAAGGCGATCTCCCTGCAGAAGCTCCTCACAGTGCAATGCCTGAGGCCCCTACAGAAGAGTATCAAGTGCCTGAGAATTATCAAGAGTATTTTGTTGATGAGCCTGCAAGTGGAAGCAGGAAAAGCAAAAGGCATTATGTTGACCCTGAAGAGCAAAAAGCCAAAAGAAGGAGAATGAAAGGGGTTAAAAAAAGCCAAACTTTGAAGAATGGAGCCCTTGCTCTAGAGACATCATTTTAAATACCTGGAATTTGTTCCAACAAGGAAAGCATGATGATAGATTATAGTTATATGATCTAATTCACCTAGAGGGGGGGGGGGTGAATAGGTATTTTGATTTTTTACTTAGATGATATAGATAGTTAAAACTATTCAAAGCTAGTAATCAAGCAAACCCAGAAAACACACAAGTGTTTATAGTGGTTCCCCAAGACAGTGTGTCTATGGGTAGCCCACTTTCCCCTTCACCTTTCTAACAGAGTGTTAGACAAGGCCAACTTCTCCAATCTCTGCTCCAAGAGCCTACAACATAGATC
This sequence comes from Dactylorhiza incarnata, assembly GCA_033032865.1. Lineage (NCBI taxonomy): Eukaryota > Viridiplantae > Streptophyta > Magnoliopsida > Asparagales > Orchidaceae > Dactylorhiza > Dactylorhiza incarnata. The sequence continues at coordinate 3,008,103 of JAWHQI010000308.1, read as the reverse complement.
CTACAGGATCTCTCAGGTTTTCCCAAACCCTACCTCAGGCACATCAGCCCTACATCAACGGAATCCTCCTCCTACAACTCAGACCACCTCCTGGTCCTACAACCTCAGGCCTAACTGCCCTACAAACTCAGGCCAAATAGCCCTACAATCTCAGGCCTAACAACCTTACAAACTCAGGGCAAATAGCCCTACAGTAAAAGAGTGTTTATGCTTACAACAACAGACAACACAGAGAAGGTATCTTCTGTAGTTCTAGCACAGCTTGTGCTTTCTAGTAGCTTGACTGAATGATGATTTGTGAGCCAGCTACTATCTGATCTTCCTCTTCAGTTGAAGGATGAAAGATCACCTTGCTCCTTCTTGTAGAAGAGCAACCCTTTTCTCTCAGTCTCTTCTTGCTTGTTCAGTGAGCAGGGGGAGAAGAAGAAGTTCTGGGCCGTCAATGGAATAGTTGTTAGTTTGTTTAGCACTTGACCACCTTCTTCAAAAGTGCCCTAACTTCTTATTTTATACTCTGCAAATCTCCAACGACATTCAAGGGAAAGCTCTGACACCTTTGGAACAGATGGTTGGCTCTAATCTCCCTTTACAGCTGTTTGCGCCAAAGGCGAGTCGCACCACTGTATTCTTCAATATTTGAATCTGTCTCAGCGGTGGGGCTGAGACAGCTTTCAGTCTCAGCGGTTGAGCAGCTGTCTTCCCAGTGGATCCGCTGAGACAGTTTCTCTTCTCAGCAGATTCTGTCTATCTGCAGCTCAGTAGAGATATGCTGCTTCTCAGTGGCAACTGCTTGTCTCAGCGGTTCAGCTGAGACAAGGAAGCTTTCTCAGCTGATTAATCAGCACACCTTTGAACCTATTCCATTGTATGGAATATCATCTCCCTGTACAAATCTTGAGACAAAATAAATTTTATCAAATACAATATGTACTTAGTATTGTGAGTGATGCCTCTTCAAATCAAAGGAACATTGAGGGCAATATTCCCAACAATCTCCCCCTATTTGAAGAAGGCAGAACATTCCCAATGCTAAGGTACATAACCAACAAAGACTTATCATGCAAATGAACTATATGGCATTCATGATATCATAACATCCAGAAGATAACATTGTTTAAGCATTCCAACAAAAATCATGACAGATTATATAAAGTGAATATGATACCAGCATTATATGTTATTAAAAACTTGGCATCACAGACCATATGAAGCAAAAGTACTGAAAAGAGAATCTTAAGCTTTGACTAATTTATCTCATAACATACACATTTAATTTTAACAGAATTTTCATTGTCATTTCAGTTTAAGAGTAAATGCATAGATCTAGTTCCACTTTTATTAACATAAGCAATTTATGTTTTCCTTTTATTGGAACTTTCAGCTTTGTTCACATCAACAACTTCCTTCCCTTTGGCAGCAACAGCCTTTGGCTCAACCACTTTCTTCTTGTTTTCCTGTCTTTTGAAATAGAAGAAGGGTTTTGGAATATATTTTGAAGGTATTCTTTTTGGATTGTCCTTCAGCACAAGGTTTTCTTTGAAGATCAAGACCCTCAAAGAATTTCTTTCTAGATGTTTTATCCATTCTTCAGCTGGGTAAATCCTGTCAATATCTTTGCATATTTGCCCATGGTTTACCCAAGCATTCAGAATAATGCTTTTGAAGTCATCACTCCAATATTCAAATTCAGGATCATTGTCCTGCTCCTTTCTTTGCATAGCCATAAATTCTTTAGCTAGCATCACATGTTCTCTTTTTCTCTTCTTTGCTAGGTGAGCATTCTGAGCTAGTTTGGCTTGCCCCTCAAACTCAAAATCTTCTTTGCTGAAGATGTCCGACAGAGGAAGATTGAGGGCTATCCTTATACCCTGTAGCACTTGTAGAGCTAACTTTGAGTTGGTCTTAGCAATGACCATCTCCCCCTTTCTGGCTTCTTCAACTATTTTTCCTTCTATGGATTGGGAGGCAGCAGCTACAGAGCCTGAGAGAGTTTGGAAAGCATTTTCCAAGTCCCCCTTTAGGTCATCCTTCATCTTCTCTGACTCACCAAGCAGAGTGGTGGCTATTTTCCAGACAAAGTCTTCAATGTGATTGGAGGCTTGTTCTATGACTTCATCTGTCTTGCTTACATAATTCTTGACATATCTCATGTCATCCTCTACCATTTGGAGGTGTTTGTCCATTGATCTCAGTATAGTGTTCTGAGCAATCACTGTGGTTTCTGCTAGATTAAACCATTTGGTCATTTGTTTGTTTAGGATTGCTGTGTCTTCCTTGATTTCCTGTACTTCAGCCATAATCTCTTTCTTCAAATACTGTAATCCATTATCAATATAGGTCTTTATGGAGAGCATATGACCTTCAATTATGGTAAAAATAGAGCTGAGGAGATTGTCATCAGTTGTTGTAGTTGTTGGACTCAACTCCTTTTCTACTTGAGCATGACTTTTCTTCCCCTCAACCTGAGCAGGGACTTGCTCCCCCTCAATGTGAGTTCTATTATCTTTATTAGCTGATAACTGCTCTTGTTCCTTTTCAATACACTTGTCGTGCTCCCCCTCACTTGGAGAATTAGTATTGTTCTTATTTGGTGATGTGTTGAGCTGCTCCCCCTCCGAGTTAGGATCAACATTTGCCACATCATCTTCCCAGTAACCTGCTGGATCAGGAGGGATTTGATTAAACCTTTTGTTTAGGTTGAGGATAATTGAATCAATCTCACCTTGAAGATCAATAGGGTCATTGTCCTCATTGTCTTCAGGGGAGGAGTGTGAGATGGTGATATTTATATTAGTTGTGACACTGTCTTCTTTATCCTCTTGATGCACTACCTCAGCATCATCATGTCTCTCTGGTTCAGGATTAATGCCCGCATGACTTTCAGTGTTATGATTATTTCCTTGGTTATCCTGTGGAGGACTGCTTGCTGGAAATTGATTATCCAGATCTTGTATATCTTCTTCTGGCTCTTGTTCTGAGTCAGAGTATATCATTCTTCTTCTCCTCATCTAGCTCCTTCACCAGAACTCCCTTTTTCTTTTCCTTCAATGGAGAAGGTTGGCTCATTGGAAGAACCCTAGTAAACCTGTCTAGAGTTTTTATGTCCATTCTTTTTAGATAGTGGAGGTTGAATCCTTTGGATTTGTTAAAGTAGTCTGGGTAGGTGTTTAGAAGATAGATAGATAGGATTCTTCCTAAGTTGGGGGCTTGCAGACATTCTATAGTTATCTGAAATAGTACCTTTGCCCAGGAAGTCTTCTTCTGTAGGATAACTCTTGACATCAATTCAAATATGTGTTTGGAGATTGTGTCATGAGAGCCTGGTTTGCATAATATGGCCTTCCTAACTATGTCAGAGAGCAATTTGCCTCTTTGGTTGAAGAACTTCCTCTTAAGAGAGCCAAGTTTGGCATCAGAGTAGGCACACCACTGTAAGGCATTGACTTTGTCTTCCTCAGAGACATCATCCTCTTCTTCTTTACTGCAGGAGGAAAGTTGAAGAGCCTTTTCAATTTTCTTATGGGATATCTTTATCCTCCTACTTCCTATCTTTCCCTTAATGATTGAATTTGAGGAGGATAGCTTAGCACTGGAGAATAATTCCAGAACTTCTGTTTTGAGAATTGTTGAGGGCTCAGATAGGGTATATTCAAGACCTTGGGCAGATAAAAGATCAATCACAACTTTAATTTCCTCTGGAGCATGCAAGAATCCATCCCTAACTATTTCATAGTCTTCTTGCAGCTCTTTTGCCATCTTTGGCGCCATTTCTTTTGAGTTACAGGTCGCTGAGTAGTAGGGGAGAAGGGTTTGTCTCGCCGGCTAGGTTAAAGGAAAGTGTGATATTTTACTCAATCATTGCGCTATTTATATGGCTTAAGACTTAGGTGAAATGAAACCTAGTAATTAGATTTGATTGCTCTTATAATTGTCAGTGTAAATGAAATTACATCATAAGGCTGTGTTCGTCGAACTCAAACTGAGTTCGTCGAACACAAAGATGAGTTCGTCGAACTCAAACTGGAGTTCGTCGAACACAAACTGAGTTCATCTAAAACTACATCATAAGGCTGAGTTCGTCGAACTCAAACTGAGTTCATCGAACACAAACTGAGTTCATCTAAAACTACATCATAAGGCTGAGTTCGTCAAACTCAAACTGAGTTCATCGAACTCAAACTGGAGTTCGTCGAACACAAACTGAGTTCATCTAAAACTACATCATAAGGCTGAGTTCGTCGAACTCAACCTGAGTTTGTCGAACACAAACTGAGTTCATCTAAAACTACATCATAAGGCTGAGTTCATCGAACTCAAAGCTGAGTCCGTCGAACTCAAACTGGAGTTCGTCGAACACAGAGCTGAGTTCATCTGAACTACCCATACAGCTGAGTTTGTTGAACACAAAACTGAGTTCATCGAACTCAAAGCTGAGTTCGTCGAACTCAAACTCGACGTTCGTCTAACCCAGGAAAGAGTTCGTCGAACTGAGACTTTTCCCAACTGTCCAAGTGCAACCTGAAGCTCAGCTGAAATAGATTGTTCTGGTTAAGCTAATCATACTACTTTAAAATCATTAGAGATATGATGACTTGAATGCCTAATCATGCCTCTCATAGGGTTGATTTGTCAACATTTTAAGTTATATTAAATCAAGATTGGAAGAATGAAATGTTTTACACTATTATACATTTAACATTCCTAGTTCAATCTTGAAAGCATTAAACTTGGCCTCATACAATGGCTTAGTGAAGATATCAGCCACTTGACTATCAGTGGGGACAAATTCAAGGCAGATATCTTGAGATTCTACATGTTCTCTTATAAAATGATATCTTATTTCTATATGCTTTGTCCCGCTGTAAGAGACAGGATTCTTAGCAATAGAGATAGCACTGGATGAGTCACAATAAAGAGGAGAGTTACTTACCTTGAGGTTGTAGTCCTCTAGCTGGTGTTGAATCTACAATAGCTATGCACAACATCTCCCTACAGCAATGTATTCAGACTCAGCAGTGGAAATAGCCACACATGTCTGCTTTTTGCTGCTCCATGATATCAACCTTCTTCCTAAGAATTGACAAGTGCCACTTGTGCTTTTCCTGTCTTCTTTGCAGCCTGCAAAATCTGCATCTAAAAATCCTGTTAGTTCAAAATCATTGTTCTTAGGGTACCAAAGGCCAAGATGTAGGCTGCCTTTAAGGTATCTCAAAATCCTCTTTGCAGCTGCGTAGTGAGATTCCTTAGGACATGCCTGGTACCTAGCACACACACATGTAACATACATAATATCTGGTCTAGTAGTAGTTAAATATAACAGAGATCAAATGATGCCTATACATGGATTCATCACAGGCCTTTCCCTTCTCATCCTTGTCCAGGGAAATGTTGGACCCCATGGGAGTTTTCATGGTGGAAGCTGATTCCATCCCAAACTTCTTGATACGCTCCCTAGTGTACTTGGTCTGAGAAATGAATATACCTTTATCAGACTGTTTTACTTGGGAGGCCTAAAAAGTACTTGAGCTCTCCCATACTGCTCATCTCAAACTCCCTCTACATTAGGTTGGCAAACCTTTTGCAGAGGTTGTCATCAGTAGACCCAAATATTATGTCATCAACATATATTTGGACTAGGAGACACTTTCCCCTTGTTTCCCTAAGAAATAATGTGCTATCTATCTTTCCCCTTAAGAACTTGTTCTTGATGAGAAAGCTAGACAAAGTCTCATACCAAGGCCTGGTGGCTTGCTTAAGACCATAAAGAGCTTTCCTAAGTAAGTAAACATGACTAGAGAGGTAGGATGTAAAAAACCTGATGGTTGCTCAACATATACCTCTTCCTTCAAGTCACCATTGAGGAAGGCTGATTTGAGATCCATTTGATACACTTTGAACCCTTTGTGGGCAGCATAGGCAAGGAATAGCCTAATTTCTTCCAACCTTGCAACATGGGAAAATGTTTGATGAAAGTCTATCCCTTCTTCCTGTCTATACCCCTTGGCTACCAGCCTTGCCTTGTTCTTTATGATTGTGCCATTTTCATCTAACTTGTTCCTGTAAATCCATTTGGCACCTATGATGTTGTGTCCTTGAGGTTTTGGCACCAATTTCCATACCTTGCATCTCTTGAATTATAGAAGTTCTTCTTGCATAGATTGAATCCAAAAGGTGTCTTGGTTGGCTTCTTCAAACTTCTTGGGCTCCATATGTGATAGGAAGCTCAATAATAAGGCTTCATTTGTAACATCCCATTTCCTACTAGACCCCTTAACTTCAACTAGGGTGAGACAAGTGGTGAGTGATGTGAGTTTGGGCTAGGTAGTGACCTTATGACACATTGAGTCGAATGAAACCGCATGTGGGCTACTATAGGAGGCAGGTCAACTCAGGTCAAACTAGCTCAATGTGAACTCACACTTGCAAATTGACTCCACCAATAGAATAGAAGAAATTCGTCGATCGGAATCAATTTCGTCGAACGCAGTTCTGCTTTCGTCGAACGAAGAGCGGGATCGTCGAACTAAGTTATAATTTAATAAATTGTCAGGAAAAAATAGAATTCGTCGAACCCAGAAGGCGTTCGTCAAACACAGGCTCGGCGAACTGAAATTCGCCGTTCGTCGAACCCAAGAAGGCATTCGTTGAACGAAGACTGGTCAAACTGAAACTCGCAGTTCGTCGAACCCAGGAAGGCGTTCGTCGAACGCAGACTAGAAATTCGTCGAACGCAGGCTGGACGAGCTGAGAACGCTGTTTGTCGAACGCAGGAAGGCGTTCGTCAAGCGCAGGAAGGCGTTCGTCGAATGCAGGAAGGTGTTCATCGAATGCAGACTAGTCAAAATGAAACACGTCGTTCGTCGAACGCAGGAAGGCGTTCGTCGAACGCAGGCTGACGAGCTGAGAACGCCATTCGTCAAACCCAGGAAGGCGTTCGTCGAACGCAGGCTGGACGAGCTGAGAACGCCATTCGTCGAACGCAGGAAGGCATTCGTCGAACGCAGGAAGGCGTTCGTCGAACGCAGGAAGGCGTTCGTCTAACGCAGGCTGGTCGAACTAATACACGCCGTTCATCGAACGCAAACTAGAAATTCGCCGAACTCAAGAGATAAACTGAAGACTAGCCTGTCGTCGAACTGAAGCTCGCTGTTCGTCGAACTCAGGACGAAATTCGTCGAACACAGGTTGAAGTTCGTCGAACGCAGAAATTTATTCCTTCCCATAAGTCCTAGCTACTTAGACAGCCTAAAGCCTTGATCCCAAGCCCATGCCGAGGCCCAAGTACCAAATGACTAGCCCTTCCCCCTATTTCCAACATGCAGAAGGGTAAGCATGGAACTTTCCCCAATTCTATTAGACACTCTGTTCCTCTGCCCGAAACATTCCCAGCAACCCACATTAACTCCCAGCCGAATTCATGCTGAAACAAGTGCCATGTGGCCCTCCTCTCCTCTGCCCAAGACCGAATCTGACCTCCTCCATAACTCCTTAGCTGAATTTGGGCTGAAATAGTGCCACTTGGTGGCTGGGCGGAGCATCCAAGGTTGGGTCGAACATCTAATTATTCAAACTCCTATAACCAGCCCTCCCCAGCCACTTTGGACGTTTCCATCATCTTCAGAGAGTTGTAAGGAGTGGAGCTAGTGCCTTGGAGTGAAGGAAACAGAGCTGTATTGGGAAATCAGGAGGATCGCTGGATCTCGCTGCACCGCCACGACACCCATCGCCAAGCACGAAATCAGGCATGGTTTCTCCCCCTCTCCCTCTGTGCTAGTATCTAGGTCCCCTTAGGAGAGAAATAGGGCTCAATTGAGCCCGATCCCATGTGAGATCGAGGGAGAATCACCGAGCTTTTGCTCTAGCTTGGGATCGCCGGAGAGGCTGTCTCCGGCGGCCGTGTCGCCGCCTGGCGATAGCCACCACCTCAACGGAGGTGGTGGAGGCGGTGGCCGGCGGTGGTGGGCTGTAGGTTGCCGGGAAATGGAGAAACAAAGTCATCCAGCGAGATTGAATCCTAGCCGTTGGCGAGCTGGGGAAGACGACGGGATGCCGTCGGTTTGCTTTATGATTCGTGCAGGAATATATATATATATATATATATATATTATTATTCATTATATGAAATGTCAGACTTGGTAACAGATCTTGTAAGCTTATTTTGAGGCCTTTAGAGGCCATATAATGAAAAATGACCAGAGATAAGTCCTGTAGATCTGGATGTCTACTTTCATTTGAAAGTGAAATCAAACCATTTGGACAAGTGTAGGACCCACAACACTCATTTTAGTGAAGCTGGTCAAAATAGAAATCAGGATTTAAAATGTGTAAATATCCTAAATGGTAGGTCTAATGAAGTTGAAATTTTGGCAATGCATGCATGTGCTCTATACCTAGATTATATCCAAAAATCAGATTTTTAGGAGATAATTTTCCTAAGGTTTTATTTAAAATATGTTAAATCAAATAAATTATATTTTTGGAGTTGTATAACTCCAAATGACCCCAAATTTGGGTGTCACCCTTATTGGGTCATAATTAGACCATGGTTAAAATTTGAGAGCAATTGGACCTCTGCATGTGGGGTAATTCCTCTTGCATGTTTTTGTCTAATAAGTGATATGGTGTGCCAATAACAAAACAAAAGGGGGATTTTTTTTATATTTAGCATAAATGGCTTAGTGATAGCTTCTGGAACCTTGGCCATACCTTTTTTATGACATAATACATTACTCCAAGAAAAATTAGGATTTTTGGGATTAAAAATCCCAAGTAATTGATAAAATCAAATTATGTCACAATTATGTATTAATGAAATGTTTAAGGCAAAAACCTTGTGGAAAAATCTGAAACTCTGAGGAATACCTTGTAACATCAACTAGAACCTCTGGAAATTTTGTAAGAAATTTTAGAGATTTTTTCCTTAGAAATCATGGAAATTATCATATGTTGCATTTTTGGAATAACTGAAATTTTATTGATGAAAAATATTGGGAAATTTTTGAAACCCTGGAAAATCATGTGGATTTAGTTATGAACCTCCGAGATTTTTGGATGGATAATACTTGGTGAAATTTCAAGTATTTAGTTTGTCACACTTCTTAAATTATGAAATACTTAAGGTGAAAAATCACTGGATAATTATGAAACTTAGGCACTGATGTTTTTGGGTCAATATCATACTACTGTAATTTTATCAGAATTTATTGTGACCTGTAGATGGTGGTTGTAGTGTAAACCCTTATTGGCACACCACTTGTATTAAATGAATATTATGGACAAATACCCCTTGGAAAATTATAAAACCTAGGCACTGAAGTTTGTAGGTCAATATTGTACTACTGTAATTTTCTCAGAATTTTAGGAAGTCATGATCTGGTACTTGATGTACAAAGTCATTTTGTCACCCCTTTTAGGATAAATAGAAATTATAGGTTTATCCTTGCTTGAAAATTATGATCTTATGGAATTAGTGTTTTTATGGTATTATAGTGCCACTGTAATTTTCTCAGAATTTTAGGAAGTCATGATGTAGTACTTGATGTACAAAGTCATTTTGTCACCCCTTTTAGGATAAATAGAAATTATAGGTTTATCCTAGCTGGAAAATTATGATCTTCTAGAATTAGTGTTTTTATAGTATTATAGTGCCACTGTAATTTTCTCAGAATTTTAGGAAGTCAATATCTGGTACTTGATGTACAAAGTCATTTTGTCACCCCTTTTATGATAAAAAGAAATTATGAGTTTAAATTTGTTGGGAAAATATGATCTTTTGGAATTAGTGTTTTTATGGCATTATAGTGCCACTGTAATGATACCAGAATTTTTGGATGTCAAAATCTAGTACTTGCTGTGCAAATTCACATTTGCTTCTAATTATTGTTAAATGGAAATTATGATCATAGAACCTCTGGAAAATTGTGAAACTTTGAGAATCATAATATTTTGTCACCTATCATCTCTGGAAAATTATTTAGCAATATTGAATTTATTGGCATGATAGTTCCTTTGCATTTTCAATGATGACAACTGATTTATAAACTTTTATGGAGGTCAAGATTGTATGAGATCTACTTAAATTCTGGTTAACTCTTATTTTACCCAGTAAGAACCTATGATAAAAATTAGAACTCATTTGGAAGTGTTTTGACCAAGATTTCAACATAGGAATCAAATTAGCATATACCGTGGTCTACGAATAGTGAAAACTTGATATGATGATTAAATCAGAAAAACCACATAGAGAATCAGTGAGAATTAGATTGTAATAGTACACAAGTATATACCACTTAGAGGACGAAGAATTTTGAGAGTTGAGCACCATTCAAGAGAACGGTTGCTTAGGAATGGGGTGAAACATGAGTCATGAAAACACCAAAATTATAAAGAGTAATAAGTAGAGTGAGTCTTAGAATGGGGTAGCCACCAATAAAAATAATTGTCTTGGAATTGGGGATTTGGGTTTCAGCCCATTGCATTCCCTATTAGCGCTGCGAGCCCTTCACCGGGTAAACCTCGGGAAGTCCAGGATTCACCCTAAACTTCTAAGTATACAATAATTAGACAAGATTAGTCTAACTAAATAAATAAGAGATATGGTAAACTTCATCCAGAGTTAAGGGATGGGAAGTTGTATTTCAGGACGAGTTAGTCCTGCGAGCTGGAGGCTCGGGATATAGTATATCAGGTCGAGACGATCCTGCGAGCTGGAGGCTCGGGAGGTTGTATATCAGGACGGGTTAGTCCTGCGAGCTGGAGGCTCGGGTGGTGATAAATTGCTTGTGCATAAGAACAAATTAGTGGCTGTTCTTCGGTATGGGCCGGTCATCACACCGACGGAAGTACATTGACTTAGGCGGGTGTGAGGTTGAGGGGCCAGTAGGTTGTTTATACTGCGCTCTGGAGGACGATCCCCAACAGGACGCACACCCGACCTTTAAGACTGGTAGGTTCCAGCAAAGAGTTCGCAAGACTCTACAGTGCACCTATGACGTGTAAAGAGGCGTATGGGAGGTCTAAGCATGGTAGTGTGTATACCTGCCTAGTGGTGGAGACGCCCGCTCCACCGCTACCGTAGCCACAACGGTAGTACCAGAGTGTTTAGCTAACTCCGAAAAGTGGGAACTAAAGGTCTGTGATCACAGAGTCGTGTGGGTGAGTTGCACTTGTATGAATCATATCACGGCATGCATATCATATCATACGTAAACCTAGAACATAATTTGCAGACCCTTATCATATAAATTAGTATGGGCTCTTTTATATGATAAGTTACAATTCCGGAAATCTTAACTTATAAGTATGTATGGGCATTCATATAAGTTAAGGTACTCATGTGATGGTAGTGTAGAATTATTTACTTGTTTGCTATACCTGCGCGCACTGCTTATTACTTACTTCCTTTACTGCTTACTTGTTTATACTCCTATAGTAGTGCTTGCCTATTTATATATACTTGCTAGCTTAGATTTCCCTGTCACCTGCTTTTGTTTCCTCCACTTTGTTGTCCTCCGCTTCTTCCTCCCGCTCGGTGCCTAGGAGTCGCGGGGGGAGGCGGGAACAAAATCGGCTTAGTCTTTATGACTAACAGTCGGTTGTGACTTTAGGTGTTTGAGGAGCTGAGCACATGTACGACCAGTCAGGACATGATGGCAGGATCTGGGGAGCAGAAGCCGCGCAGTACTTCTACTACAAGACAGGTGTTTGAAGATTTGAGAGTTTGTTTAGCTTCCGCATAGATGTAGAATGAGAGAGTGAGATTTTGTTCTACTTTGGATATGTACCATAAGCCCTTTATCTCTTTCATTTATTGTACTCATTGATGGACAGATTACATTTGGATATATTTATACAGATGCGTGTGATTGTGGACTTGTTTACCTATTTTCTTCTTATTCTTGTTGGCCTAGTTGATCGTTCTTGCCGGCAGGATTGGCGTCTTGCGGAGGAGTCTAACTCGTGTGTTAGCGTCACCGTAAGGCAGCGGTTCTGGGCATAAGATCCAGGAACTCTCCTGGTGCGGGAGGGGGGTCTTACATCATTACGAGCCCTGCTTCTGGTTAATACACCTTGATTTTGATCTCCAATTATTTGTTCTCTTGGATGATCCCTTAGATGTCTTGCAGCTGTAGGCAGTCTGTTCTCAGCTTGCTGTGCTGTTTCTGCTGGTTCATTAGTGTCTTCATCAGCATGGACTTCTTCCTCTTCAGGTATGACAACATCAGAAGAGGCTTTGCTGCTGCTGGGTGTGTCTTGAATAGACATCCTTTCCAAATCCTTTGTATTTCTTGCCAAGACAGAGGATCTAGACCAGCCCTTATATATTAGGCTGGTCTCATCAAATACTACATGCATAGACTCCTCTACAACATGAGTTTTCTTTTTATGCACACTATAAGCTCTACTATGTGAGCTATAGCCAACAAGAACACCCATATTGCATTTCTCTGCAAACTTTGTTAATTAAGATTTTCCATTGTTTAAAATGTAGCATTTGGAGCCAAAGATTCTAAAGTATGAAATTGTAGGTTGTTTTCCTTTCAGAATCTCATAGGGAGTTATTCCATGAACCTTATTGATGGAAGCTCTATTGAGAACATGACATGCAGTATTGACTGCCTCAGCCCAAAAGTATTCTGGGAGTGAGGAGTCAGTAAGCAGTGTTCTCCTAGCTTCTATCAAGGTCCTATTCCTCCTCCCATCCACACCATTTTGTTATGGAGTCCTTGGGGAGGAGAACTCTTGGGTGATACCATATTCTTGACAAAACTTTGTCATAGCTTCAGATTGAAATTCTGTGCCATGGCCAGTTCTAGTCCTGACCACAACACATTTCAAGTCATTCTGATTTGCTTTGACATGAGTTGTAAAGATATTTAAAGTATCAGACTTCTTCTTTAGGAAGAATACCCATGTATATTTTGAGTGATCATCAATAATCACCAAAGTATACAACTTCCCACCTAGGCTCTGAATTGTCAAAGGACCATACAAGTTCATATGCAAGAGATAAAGACTTCTTTCAGTGTCTTTGGAGCCAATACTTTTAAAGGCGGCCCTTGTTTGCTTACCCATTTGGAAATCATGACAGGGACCACTTTTAATACATTTTATATTAGGACTATTCCTAACAAGGTTTTTAGAGAATAGTCTATACATTGTTTTGTAGTTAATGTGAGCAAGTCTCTTGTGCCATTGAACACAAAGGGACTCATTCTCATTAGCTACAAGACAAACAAATGTAAGAGAATTACTACATATGAAGTCTAAGCAATAAACATTCCCACTCCTAGTGCCTGAGAGAATGGTCTCTAAGTCTTTATACTTTTTAATCAAGCACTTGTCATTGTGGAATTCAATGACATATCCTAGATCACATAGTTGACTTATGCTTACTAGGTTGTGTTGCAACCCTTCAACATAGGATACCCTTGTAATTGAGACTATGCCATTGGATATCATACCATATCCTTTGGTGATTCCCTTTTCTGACCCCCCAAAGATAACCTTGGGTTCATTTTTCACATCCTTGTAGTCCTGTAGAAGATTTCTTGTTCCTGTCATGTGCCTTGAGCACCCACTGTCCAAATACCAAATCTGCCCAAGGCTGGTATTTGAACTAACCTGGTCAGGTGTGTCCTGACAATCTTCATCATCTGATGTTATGGCTATTAGGCCAATATATTCTTTAACATCTTCATCCACCTCCATATCACTGTCTGAATGACATAGAGGGGCCCTGATGCCCACCTTTTCTGCAGGAAAGTCCTCATCTTCCTCAGCTGCAAACATCCCAATATATGCCTCTTCTTCATCATCTGAATCTGAGGATGATGAATCAGATTCACTCCAGCTTTTGTCCTTCTTGGCTAGGAAGGATTTCTCACCCTTTCTTCCCTTCTGGTGATAAGGCTTCTTGTCTCCCTTATCCTTTCTTTTGAATGGACAGTCAGCAGTGACGTGTCCGGGCTTACTACAGCAATAACAAATCACATTAGCTAAACCATGTTTAACATGTTTAGAATCATTCTTGTCCCCTTTGGGGTGCTGCTTGTCAGCCTTATTCTAATCCTTCCAAGGATGTGAGGAGGAGGAAGGCTTATTCTTCCACTGCTTCCTTCTTATCATCTTTTTGAAATGCCTTGAGAAGGAAGCAAATTCCTCATCAGAAGAGCTGCTATCAGATGAGCAGTGTTTAGAGTTTTCTGAGTCAGCACCCCTTCTTGGAGGGGTTGGAATTCTTATCTTGCTCTTCTTGGACCCTTCAGCCTTGAGGCCCACAGACTTCTCCCTAGCATGAGGCCTGGGGGAGGTGTCCTCCTCCTTTCTAGCAGATAGTCACATCTCATATGAGAGCAACTTTCCAAACAGAGTGTGAGGAGGAGTTTCACTCAGCTTTTCCACTTCCCTGATGGCACAGATTTTGGTATCCCAGTCTCTAGTTAGAGATCTTAGGAATTTATCATTTAACTCATAATGAGTGAAGGTCCTTTCATAGGTCCTCAACTCATTTACTATTCTGAAGAATCTTTCATAGCAGTCAACTATGCATTCCTGGTTTAGTTGCCTAAAAGCTTCATACTCTTGATTGAGGAGGGATTTCCTATCATTCCTCACTTCTTCAGTCCCTTCCATGTAAACAATCAATGTATCCCACATCTCCTTTGTAGTCTCACAGTGCACCAAGTTTTGGAATGTTGAATCATCAATAGCATTGACTATAATATTTTGAGCCCTTTTATCCATTGTAGCCAATGCTATCTCATCCCTTGTCATTTCAGTGTAAGACTTGCCTACCTGCCTAGTAGGATCAATGGTGGAGGGCTTTGTGATAAGGAAGGGGCCTTCCTGAATAATGATATAGATCCTAGGGTCTGAAGCTTCCATGTACAACCTAACCCTTTGTTTCCAAATACCAAAGGTTTCCTTTTTGCATATAGGGAGCTTCATGGAACCCATTTACTTCTGAACACCAATAGAAGCCAATGGATTCAGAAATAACAATACTTATGTAGGATCTGGTAAAACAGTTAAGCCCTTTATGACCAACCTACCTCTGATACCACTTTATAGATTATAGGTATATGATCTAATTCACCTAGAGGGGGGGGGTGGGGGGGGGGGGGAGTGAATAGGTAGTTTGATTTTTACTTAGATGATATAGATAGTTAAAACTATTCTAAGCTAGTAATCAAGCAAACCCATAAAACACATAAAAATTTATAGTGGTTCCCCAAGACAGTGTGTCTATGGGTAGTCCACTTTCCTCCTTCACCTTTCTAACAGAGTGTTAGACAAGGACAACTTCTCCAATCCCAGCTCCAAGAGCCTACAACACAGATCCCACATGATCTCTCAGGTTTTCCCAAACCCTACCTCAGGCGCAGCAGCCCTACCTCAAAGGAATCCTCCTCCAACAACTCAGACCACCTCCTGGTCCTACAACCCCAGGCCTAACTGCCCTACAAACTCAGGTCAAATAGCCCTACAATCTCAGGCCTAACAGACTTACAAACTCAGGGCAAATAGCCCTACAGTAAAAGAGTGTTTATGCTGCAACAACAGACAACACAGAGAAGGTATCTTCTGTTGTTCTAACACAGCTTGTGCTTTCTAGTAGCTTGACTGAATGATGATTTGTGAGCCAGCTACTATCCGATCATCCTCTTCAGTTGAAGGATAAAAGATCACCTTGCTCCTTCTTGTAGAAGAGCAACCTTTTTCTCTCAGTCTCTTCTTGCTTGTTCAGTGAACATGAGGAGAAGAAGAAGTTCTGTGCCGTCAATGGAACAGTTGTTAGTTTGTTTAGCACTTGACCACCTTCTTCAAAAGTGCCCTAACTTCCTCTTTTATACTCTGCACATCTCCAACGGCACTCAAGGGAAAGCTCTGACACCTTTGGAACAGATGGTTGGCTCTAATCTCCCTTTATAGCTGTTTGCGCCAAAGGCGAGTCGCGCCACTGTATTCTTCAATATTTGAATCTGTCTCAGCGGTGGGGCTGAGACAGCTTTCAGTCTCAGCAGTTGAGCAGCTGTCATCCCAGTGGATCCGCTGAGACAGTTTCTCTTCTCAGCAGATTCTGTCTATCTGCAGCTCAGTAGAGATATGCTGCTTCTCAGTGACACCTGAACCGCTAAGACAGGGAAGCTTTCTCAGCTGATTAATCAACACACCTTTGAACCTATTCCATTGTATGGAGTATCATCTCCCTGTACAAACCTTGAGACAAAATAGATTTTATCAAATACAATATGTACTTAGTATTGTGAGTGATGCCTCTTCAAATCAAAGGAACATTGAGGGCAATATTCCCAACACATGATATGGGCATCTTCTACAGCTCAGATGAATGGCACAAATATGAAATGAGTGAAGCTGATTAAAGGGTGTATTGGGACAAGATAAGAAGGGGAGATAAGTCAGTACCTGCATATGTACCTCTCAGATATCATCCCAAGGCCTTTTACTATTTCGAAAGGCAAAGGTAGAAATAGAAAGAAGCTAAGCAATCAAAGAAGGAAGGACCCTCTAAAAAAGGCAAAGATATTCAATAGGATTGAAAAGAAGAAGGATTTTAGAAATCACTTGCACACTTCTATGCCTTACATTCATATATCTGATATATATTGCTAATGTATTGAACTATCATGACTTAATATATGCAGTGATCATTTGCTAAATTAATTATCAATTATTATATTTGCTAGTATGGCCTATCTGTACTTATAAGTTTTGGCTTCTTCAAATAGGGGGAGATTGTTGGGTATTGTGCCTACAATGTCTCTAGATTTGAATAAGAAACACAAGTATAGATAAGCTAAGTTGTCTTTGATGTTGTGTTTAAGTTCATGTTATGACAGATGCATCAAAGCTACATCATCAGTATATAGACGATAACAATAAATTAACTGAGTAAAATATCAACTCAAGACTCAGCAGAAGAATAATGGAGAGAAGTATCATATCATCGAAATAGTTTCGACGATATCGCCTTAATAGAAGCACATCGTCTTGAAGGATGTAGAAAGCTTGTCGCAGATAAAGTTAAGTCCAGATGTTGACGACATCGTCGTGAAGAAAGCTTGTCGTAGATAAAGCTAAAGCTCAGAAGTTGACGACATCGTCGTGAAGAAAGCTTATCGCATATAAAGCTAAGATGCCTCTACAATATCGTCTTGAATAAGAAGTTCAATCTTGAAGACTAAAAGATATAACTACTTGATTTATAAAGAAAGGTTCACTTGGACAAACATCTGCTTGAAGACCTCATGTTGTCTAGAAGATCAAGACGATATCGTCTTAAGGAAAGACAATCAGCCTGAAGAATAAGTCTAAGTACAAATGAAAGTAATATCTCGACGATGTCATCTAGAAAAAGTAGTATCATTCTGATATTAAGTAGAGCTATAAAGGAGGAAGTATATCGATGATATCATCGTGAAGTATATAAGTCATATACACTGATCAAGACGATATCGTCTTGAAGGATAAACATTGTCTTGACAGATTGTAGAGCTGCATTTAATGCGCAGACATTTTTGGAAATGAATAATCAGGGAACGTGTACGCCGCCTATCTTGCGCACAAACCAAGGAGTCATAAATGAAATATTCTCTGCAGAATATGGCCGTTACACTGTAATTAAGAAAGATATTTTATTATTTCTATTCTCTGCAAGTTCCAAGAAAGGCCAGTAATAATGACAGAATTTCCAATTCTGCAAATCATTTTCAAACAAGAAATTGATATGGAATAATCAATAAGGGGTTTTATGCAAGATTGCAGAGGATATAAAAGAAGATAATTTTATTTACAGGACACAATTCTCGACCAAAATTCTCTCAAGCTTTCACTCTCGAACATATTCTCTAAAGAGAAGAAGAAGTCTTCATTGCTGCTGGGCTGTGATGTTCTACAGAAGATTCTGAAGAAAGGTCCATTAATCCACAAGATCCTTGGACTTAGAAGAAGAAGAAGATCTGCTATTCAAGTGTTCATTTTCTGAAGTCTTCTCTTCTACAACAATAATTCTGTATTACTTTGTAGGGCTCTTTGTGAGTCTGAGTTGGTAGGATCTAGTGATAGATCTGAGTTGGTAGGGTTCTTGGTAAACCTGAGTTTTGTAGGATCTTGTTGAAGATCTGAGTTTGTAGGACTTGTAAAGTCTGAGCCTTGTAGGGTTCTGTGTGAACCAGAGTTGTAAGATCTAAGTATAGTGAAAAGATCTGAGTTGGAGAAGTTGCCTAGTCTAGCACACTGCTAGATAGGTGGGAGGGACAATGGACTACCTTTAGACACATTGTCTAGTTGGGAACCACTATAAATCATTGTGTGTTTTCTGTGATGCTTGTGTGCTGAAATTGATAAACATTTAAAGTAGAAAAGAAATTGAAAACACATAATCACCCCCCTCTAGATGTTGTTTATAGACAACCAATATCTTTCAAACTGTCTGATATAGCGAGCTCCGCTCATCCCGCCCGATCGGCCAGGGGACCAGAAGACGACCCCCATCACCAATGCCAAGAAAGAATTGGCCCGGAGCAAGTCATAGAAAGAATCACACGAGAAGAAATATATGATGTAATAGCAAAAGAGTACGGTTAGGTTGTACGATGTACTACTTTGCTCATCGTATCAAGCACAATGGCTCTTCACTATATCCCCAGATCCTGGCTCATCCAGTTCCGCATGGCTTCAAGCTCCCCAGCATTGAAACATTCGACGGAATGGATGACCCATTAGAGAATGTCAACCATTTCACACCACCGTGAGAATATACAATGCCCCAGACTAGCTTCTCTGTCAGGTGTTTTCGACAACGCTGAAAGGACAAGCACAAACTTGGTTCCATTTTCTGCGATATGGAGCTATAGATAGCTTCACGGAGATGGCGTAACAGTTCACTGACCAGTTCATTGACAACCGAAGGACCGTCCGAGACCCATTTTAACTTTTATGATTCCGTCAGAACGACGGCGAGACTCTTAAGGATTTCTTCCGTTGCTTCACTACGGAAGACTGAAAAATCCCAGTGGTCGACCCCGAGCTTTTGGGGGCATTTTCCTCGAAGGTCTCCGCCCAAGCGGCTTTTACTCATCTCTAATGAGAGAAACAGTTCTGAGTTATCCCGATCTTGCTCACCGGGTGGAAGCTTAGATAGCAACTAATGAGGCTATAGAAGCGCACCGACAACAGTTTGAAGGCAGCCAAAGAAGGAAAAGAGGGTTGGAGCACGCCCCTGAAAGACTAGAAGAATGACGTAATGAAGAGCGCCACACCGACGAGCGCCGTCGCGATCCTCAAAGGGATCTGGGCCCGCGACCACCCAGAGTTTACAGCCTATTTAATAACACTAGAACCCACATACTATACACCATTCAGAACAATCCAGATCTCCACAGACTGAGGGTACCTCACCCGAATCCAAGAGGTGACCAATCAAAATATTGTGAGTTCCACCGAGGAACCGAGCACACCACCGAAGAATGTTCTGGGATAAAAGAAGAAATTGAACGTTTCGTCCGTCAGGGACTCCTCAGAAGATTTCTGCAAGGCCAAGTGCCCAACCAACCTTATCCACTTAGGTAGGAAAGGGGACAACCCCGCGCCCCCATAGAGCGGTTGGAGGTAGACCAATTGTAAGAGAGATCGAAACTATTACTAGACCTCCTAACCTCGCTGCTCAGGTCCTCTCAATCGCTAAACCCCCAAGGGACCACGGGATATGAAGTTTATACAAGATATCACGATCACCTTTGGGGAAGAGGATCTACAAGGGATACGACTACCACATCAGGACCCACTCATAATCAACGTAGGAATCGGGGACCCCTGCTTCAACGTAAAGAGAATATTGGTCGACAATGGGAGCTCGGTCGACGTCCTATTCTTATCCATTCTACAGAGCATGAAACTTACGAAGGAACAACTCTGCCCCACGGCCGGACCTATACGACTTCAAAAACCATCCCGTTCCGGTTCATGGCATGATCATGTTGGAACATGCTTTCCACATCTCTTGGTTTGAGAATAACAAATCCCATTGTATTTGATCATACTTGCCATGTGTTTATAGTGTGTAAGAACTTCTGCTTTCAAGCCTCTATGAGTACGAAAAAGAAAGACGATGATTCCCTATCAGATCAATACTCTGCTCCTAGCGTGACACGCTAACGTTACCGCTGGCGGTAACTTCTGCATATTTAGAAATATCATCGAGAAGGAAATATTCATTCGAGAAAGGAATGTCATCGGGACTGAGTATAGGTACTCTTACTGCGACGCGTTAAGTCTAATGCCCGACGGTGACTTATGGAAGTCCTGCGATCATGATGCTAATTGAGGAGCAAAAAAGGAAGGAGATCTGACGGCTAGGAAAGATATAATGCTAACGCGGCGCACTAACCTTACTACGGCGCGGTAGGAGGGGATGCCAAATTTAGAGACAGAATGTTGCCAAAGATGACTCGATCCACATGTCAGCTTGTTGCCTAAAGATGCTACCGCTCGGCGATAGCACTAACGCTGGCTCTAGGATCCGAGTCTATTTAAAGAGCGGTCTGCCTTCATTTTAATTTGTTGATTTGACGATGCATCTAATCCACAACTCCTATATTCACGAGAGCTTACTCTTTGCAGCCAAGAGAACTCCATCAATGCTCGTGAATGCGAAGAACTTGAAGAAGGAACGATCACACATACATCATCTTCAAGATCATTCTATGAGGGAGTTTTCAATGTTTTTAATTTGATTATTGTCTGTAACTCTTATTGTTGTTCGTAGAGAAATTAGCCCATGGTTGGTGACTAGGGCCTTGCAAGGACTAGGGGGAATTCGCCTCGTGGGTGTGGCGACTAGGTCTAGGGTTAGATTTAGGGGGCGGCTCGAGGCCTCATCTGAGGAGAGATAGGCTAGAGCCAACCAGTCTTTGGGAGAAGGGTCGGTATAAAAAACTGAAAGGGTTTTACGCATTCGCCTCAATCCCAAGCATCATTGGGATAAGATTTTGTAATCATTTCTAAAGCAATACTACTATTTGTTTTCTCTAATATTGTCTTGGTATCTTTGATATTTGAAATCTACACGAAAAGAAATTCTCTGTCACTAATGCTGAGCGGTAACGCTACCATTGGCGGTAGAAATAGAGTGTTCATCTCTCATGCCTAGTACAACCCAGTTTCATAAAAAGCTTACTGCAGTATCTTAACTGAGATATTTTTATAAATACTATCAACTTATTTGAATAAACTCAATCAAGTCTTAAAAGTTTAAAAACCCTTATTCACCACCTCTAAGGGCGCCTACCGATCTAACAACTGGTATCAGAGCTAGGTTATTCCAATACGGTCTAACAATCGGGAATAATGGAGCTCCATGATCTCGCTTTTCATGAGCGGCAAGGAATAAGTAGACCTCCACTTTTCACAGGAACTGATTATAACTACTGGAGAACACAGATGTGTTGCTTTCTAATAAATCTAGATTTAGATGTCTGGGCTTGTGTTGAACAACCATATAATACTCCTACATATGTTGTTAGAGATGTAACCATGGAAAAGCCTAGAGATAGATGGGATGATGGAGACAAAAGTAAATGCAAAAATAACGCTAAAGCGATGAACGTTTAATTTTGCGCTTTAGATAGAACTGAATTCAACCGAGTTAGTGCTTGCAAAAATGCTTATGATATTTGGAATTTAATATGCATGAGGGTACTTTGCAGGTTAAAGACTCAAAGCTAATTCAACGGGAGTCGGAGTTTGAAAGGTTTAGAATGGATACAAACGAGGACGTAGACTTGATGTACACTCGCTTCACCAAGATCATCAACGCCTCGAAAATACTTGGGAAGACCTTCTCAAATGGTAATTTGGTGAGAAAAATCCTTCAGTCTCTCCCTCCGAAGTTCAATCCAAAAGTGGCGGCTATCTCTGAGTCATATGATCTAAGACAGCTCCAAATTGATAACCTCATTGGGAATCTCAAAACCCATGAGGTTGAACTCAAAATCCAAGAAGAAGAATACAATAAAGAGCCAAAGAAAAAAACCTTGGCACTGAAGTCAAGGAAAGAGGACGACGACGAGGAGGTCGATGAGGAGAGTTTCTTTGTGAAAAATTTCACAAATTTCATGAAGAATACGGAAAGGAGGAACACCTTCCGTAAGTATTTCTGGAAATGCTCGTCATCAAAAAGGGAGAAAAAGGAAAAAGCAAGAGATGATGATGACGAGCGAACTCCACCGGAGTGCTTCCACTGTAGGAAGACCGGGCATATATGAAGCTAGTGCCCAAAGTACTTGAAAGAGCAAAAAGAAAAGCGACAAAAAGGAAAAGAAAAGAAGAAGGTTCTGAAGGCGACAACATGGGATGACTCTTCATCCGAAAGCTCAAACCGGTCTACCTCAAGCGACGACGAAGAGGCAAATTTGTGCCTCATGGGAAGAAGCCATGAATCATCAGATGACGATGGCAGTGTCCAAAGAGAAACAGAGGTACTTCCTTCAACTTATGAAGATCTTTGTATTGAGTATATGAAAATATGCAATTTTTTCAATAGAAGCTTGAAAGATCTTGATTTTTGAAAACTGAAAATAAAATTCTTTTAAAACAAAATCAAAAGTTAACTAAGGAAGTGAAATCTTTGGAAAAAGGGAAGGGTTCTTGCCAAGTGAATGATCACTTCTTAGAAAGAATAAAATAACTAGAAAATGATCTCTCCAAGGCTCTCTCAAATATTGAATCTTTTACAAAACAAAAGGGAGACTTAGAAAGAAGTTTAAAGAACTTTCTTTCTCAAATTGAAGATGGAAAGAAAAAAATTTCAAATAGGTGTGGAAACCTAGAAAATGAAAACACCTTCCTAAAATCCCGAATCCATGACCTGAACAAGGCTATAGAAAAGGCTATAAAAAAATTCGGAGTTGGCCAGAAATCTCTTGACATGATTTTGGCTAACCAAAGGCATGGAAGTGCTAAATATAGTCTAGGATATGGCTCTGGATGTTACTGCCCAGTGGTACCTATTACCGCTTGTGGTAGTAATAGAACAAATAATTCATATAATAATAATTCTAAACTATTTTCTTCCGGTTCCCCACCCTCCAGCAAAAGTCCACAGAAAAATCTGAAAAAGGTCTCAACCCCTTTTATGTCTTGTGTTAAGAGCTTTCACTTTGGACACATCATGGACTCTTGTAGGATGAAGGGATGATGTGCGTTCAAGCAAATCTGGGTGCATAAAGTTTCCACCTACTCTATGGGAGGAACCTCTTGGGTATCTAGATCTTTACTCTCATCTTCTTTTTAGGTATGTTGACAGGCTAAGAAAAATGAAGACATGTGGTACTTGGACTCGGGATGCCCCAAACACATGACGGGCGATAAAGCAAAGTTCCTTAGTCTCGTAAAGAAGAAAGGAGGAATGGTGACGTTTGGTGACAATGGAAAGGGAAGAATCTTTAGGCATCGATATAGTGGGTAACGACTCTTTCTCCATTACAATGTCTTATATGTATAAGGTTTAAAACATTACTTAATCTCTATCAGGCAACTGTGTGATAACAGTCTTAATATTTTATTTGAATCTTCTACAAATTTGTGTAAAATTATAGATCCTAAAACTAATGATATTGTACTCACTGCACCAAGAACTCACAATGTCTATTTGATTGCTTTTCATGATCTTTCACGTGCTTCACTAAAATGTCTAATCTCAAAAAATGAAGAACTAGAATTATGGCATAAGCGTCTTGGTCACTCTAGCACCAGGTTGATTTTAAAATTGTCTAAAAATAAAATAATAAGGGGTTTGCCAATGCTCAATGGAAACCTACCTTCACTTTGCCCGCCTTGCCAAAAAGCAAAATTTTCCAAAACTTCATTTGAAAATAAAAATGCAATTTCTACCACTAGACCTTTACAACTAATTCACAAGTGCTATTTGGACCAATTAGCACTTGTAGTCTATGAGATAGAAAGTACACTTTTGTGTTGATTGCTGATTATTCTAGATTTATGTGGACATTATTTCTTACCTCCAAATCCTATGTGTTTTTTGAATTTACAAAATTATGTAATCATATTCAAAATGAGTTAAATTTAAAAATTAAATACATTCGCTTAGATCATGGAGGGAAATTTGAAAATGAAAACTTCACTACTTTTTGCAATAATCTAGGCATCAAACACGAATTTTCTGCTCCACACACCCCCAACAAAATTGTGTTGTGAAGAGGAAAAATAGAACCCTTTAGGAACTTGCACACACTATGCTATCCAAGTATGGGTTGCCTAGATCTTTTTGGGAAGAAGCGGTAACTACTTCTTGCTATATTATAAATCGAGTCATGCTTCACCAAATTATGAAATTAATACCATATGAACTGTATTACCAAAAGAAACCTAATGTATCTTACTTTCATGTTTTTGGGTGTAAGTGCTTTATCATAAATACTAAAGATACCTTAGAAAAATTTGATGAAAAATGTGATGAAGGAATTTTTCTTGGATACTCTTCAACTAGTAAAGCATATATGATGTATAATAAAAGGTATAGAAAGGTTGAAGAGTCTATTCCTGTTAGATTTGATGAACTTGTTCCGTGTGTGGATTCTACTATTGTAGGAAAAGAAGAGGAACCCATTTCACCCTTGGAGGATGAGGAAAATGATCCACCTTGAGTTGATAAAGAAATAGAGGCAGTGCAAGAAAATTTTATACCTCCAAGCATGCTTAGATTTACAAAAGATCATCTAAGGGGGCTTATCATTGGAGAACCATCAAGAGGGGTAATGACACGTTCTTCCATTCATGAATCATTTTCTAATTTATGCTTTGTTTCTGAAATTGAACCCAAAAAACGTGTCAACCACTTTAAATGATGAGTTTTGGGTTATTGCTATGAATGAAGAACTAAATCAATTTGAACGAAATAGGGTTTGGAAGTTAGTAGAAAGGCCATCTAATCACCCAGTAATTGGTGTAAAATGGATATTTACAAATAAATTAGATGGAGATTCTAGAATCACTAGGAACAAGGCTAGATTAGTAGCACAAGGATACTCACAAATTGAGGGGGTAGATTTTGATGAAACGTTTGCACCAGTTGCTCTCCTAGAATCTATTAGAATCTTTATTGCTTTTGCGAGTTATAAGAAGTTTAAATTATTTCAAATGGATGTAAGAAGTGCATTCTTAAATGGGATAATTAAAGAAGAAGTTTATGTTGAACTGTTGGGAACAGTGCCCAGCAATGTTCCTGATTTGAAGAAGTGCTCAGATCAATGATTAATGCACTTTGTATTTGATGGTATATTTTATTCATGACTGCAGAGGATAAATTATATGTCAGTAATTCTCTAAGTCCAAAATCGTCAAGAAGGACTGGACATATCATTGAGATGATACACAAATCATTGAAATGCATCAAAGCTACATCACTAGTATCAAGACTATAAAAGTAATGAAAATTCACCAAGTAAAATATCGTCTCAAGACTCAGCAGATAAATCATTGAGAAAGGAAACATATCGTCGAGATAGTCTCGATGATATCGTCTGAAGAAAGTTTTTCGTTGAGAAAGCTAAGTTCAGATGTCTCGATGATATCGTCTTGAAGATTAAAGACATATCGTCGACATAACTCATTAAGTCCTGAAGAAAGGATCATGTGAACAACATCGGCTTGAAGACTTTTTATTGTCTAGAAGATCAAGACGATATCATCTTGAAGAAATATTATCTACTTGAAGAATAAGTCTAAGTCATATAAAAAGAAACATCTCGATGATATTGTCTAGAAGAAGCAATATCATTGAGATATCAAGTAAAGTATTGAAGAAAGAAGTATGTCGACGATATCGTCATGAAGATTATAAATCATTGAGATGATCAAGATGATATCAGCTAGAAGAAATTTATCGTCGTGACAGATGCTGTGGTGCATTTAATGCGCCGATTTTCTCGGAAATTGAAATACATGGAATGTGCACGCCACTCATCCTGTGCATTAATCAAGGAGTAATAAATGATATATTCTATACTGAATATAGCCATTGCTCAGTAATTAAAGAAGAATATTATTACTTCCATATTCTGCCAGTTCTAAGAATGACAAGACATATGATAAAATATTATTCTAATTCTGTCAACATTTTTAAACTGGCAAATTGATTATGGAATAATCAATAAGGGCCTTTATGCAAAATTGCAGACGAATATAAATAGAAAAGACTTTCGATTTCAAAAAGCATACTTGACTTTCTCTCTTACACGAATACTGATTTTGATCAAGAAAAGAATAGAAGAGCTCAAGCAGAAAATCTTATCACTTTGCTGAGAAGACAAGAAAGAATCTTCTTCTTGTACAAGAAGTGCATCTATCATCTAAGAAGAAAAATCAATAGAAAGGTTCAGTGATTCACAAGATCTCTGGGCTTACATTTGCTAGAGGAAGAAGAAGTCTGCTCAATCAAAGCTTTTATCTTGAAGCTTTCTCTTCTACAACATCAAACTCATCTGTATTAACCTGTAGGGTTCTTTGTGAGCATGAGCTGGTAGGATCTTGTAACAGATCTGAGTTGGTAGGGTTCTGTGTGAGCCTGAGTTTTGTAGGGTTCTTTGTGAGCCTGAGTTTGGTAGGATCTTAGTGAAGATCTGAGTTGTTGTAAGACTTGTAAAGTCTGAGTTATTAGTAGGGTTCTTTATGTGCCCAAGTTGTAAGATCTGCTTGTTGAGAAGAGACCTGTGAAGTTGGAGAAGTTGCCTAGTCTAGCTCATTGCTAGATAGGTAGGAGGGACAATGGAATACCTCTAGACACATTGTCTTATAGGGAACCACTTTAAATTCGGTGTGTTTTTTCTATATTGTTTATGTGCTGTGCTAGCTAGTTTTTAAAGTAGTAAATAACATCAAAAACACCTAATCACCCACCCCTCTAGGTGTAATATAGATCAACCCCAAATCTAGCGTGAACAACCCCCTAATTTTGTAGATGAAAAATTTTCTAATCATGTCAATAGGTTAGAAAAAGCGCTTTATGGTTTAAAGCAAGCGCCTCGTGCTTGGTATGAACATTTAACATCTTTTTTATTAAAGCACAGTTATAAAATGTGTATTGCCGATAACATGCTCTTCATTAAGCATATTAAAAATGAATTCATTATTTTAAAAATTTATGTTGGTGATATAATTTTTGGAGTCACTAATGAAGAGTTGTGCAAAGAAGTAGTTCAAGTGATGCAAAACAAATTTGAAATGAGTCTAGTTGGAGAACTAACATATTTCTTAGGTTTTCAAATCACACAAAGAAATGATGGAATCTTTATTTGCTAAACTAAATATGTACATGATATGCTAAAACGTTTTGGATTTGAAAACTTAAAACTGGCTAGTACAATAATGAGCGCATCACTTAAATTAGGAAAGGATGAAGCCAAATTTTAATTAATCAAACTTTGTATAGAGGAATGATTGGATCCTTATTATATTTGAGTGCTTCCAGACCCAACATTACTTTTACCGTATGTGTGTGCACTAAATTTCAAGCCAATCCAAAAGAATCTCATTTACAGTGGTGAAATGAATTTTTTGATACTTAGTTGGAACATCTATATTAGGTCTATGGTACCCAAATAACGATTCTTTTATTTTACATGGCTGTTCTGATTACGATTATGCAGGCTGTTCTTTAGATAGGAAAAGCACTAGTGGCACATGTCATTTCTTAGGCCCTTCACTAGTTGCATGGTCAAGTAGAAATTAAAATTCAGTTGCCCTCTCCACTTCCGAGGTCAAATATATCGCACTAGGAAGTTGGTGTGCATAAGCATTATGGATGACTAAAACCTTAGAAGAATTCAGAGTTCATATGACCAATATTGAACTAAAGTGTGATAACAAGAGTGTTATTGACCTAACTAAGAACCCCGTTCATCACTCAAGATCCAAACACATAGACGTAAGACATCACTTCATTAGGGATCACATAAAGAAAGAAAATGTTCATGTAAACTTTATAGGAACTGAATCCCAACTTGCGGACATCTTTTCCAAGCCTCTACCTGATACACGATTTGCTATACTTGGACTAGAATTAGGGGTTTTGGATGTCTTAACTTAAAAATGATAAACCTGCATATTGTGTGTACTCCTTTCTGATTTCTTTGCTCTACTACATAGCCCTTACACTAAACAATCATAATCAGGCAAAAAATTTCAAAATCACACATTTTCTGAAAAATACAACTTTTGTTATTATCACGCGACGTTGGTTGTTAACGCCGGCGGTAGTATAAACTCTTGTATTTACTAAATATTTTTAAAAGTTACGTATTTTTGTTCAATTCCTGTTACTCTTTAAATACTAAAAACAAAAGAAAATATGTAAAACTAATCAAAAACAAGTTTTTTTCTTATACATATAAAAATTAAATACAAAATTTCAAAGAACAAAAATTTGCCTTTCTTATTGCCTCCTTATGTGTGCTTATTATTTTGTATTTTATATGAACAAAAATTATAAAAACTAATTACTATTCATTGAAATGTTTCAAAGGTGATTTGGATTATCTTTTCAAGATCAAAATACAATGTAAATTCTCTATTTCAAATATCTTAAAACATTATTTTTTGTGGCATGCCTTGAACATTATCTTGTAATGTGCAATGAAATTGATTATAGAAATCATGTGTAGAAGTGCTTAACATGCCTCTAAGTATGAGTAATGTTTTATATTTGATAATGATTTATTCACTCACCTCTTTGTTAATCTACATATGATTTTAATCTTACTCTTGCATGATTGTGTAGTGTAATAACTTAACATTATTAGGCGTGTGCTTAGTTTACCTACACCTCATAAAAATCTTTTTCTTTTCATGCACTCATATTTGAAGAAGTGTGTTTTTAAATCAAAAACTCTATGTTTGCAAAAACAAGTGAATTCAGAGAACTTTGTCCCAAACCAAAATTCAAATGAATACATGACAAAGATAAATCCACCAAGCACTACTCACCCTCCTGATAAGTCTTAATGAGCATTGTGAGGTTGAGCACCTTGGAGAGAATTGTAAAGTGTCTTGTGCAAACTCTTTTATACACTACTTTTTGTACACCGGATCATAAATAAATAAAAGATAAAATATATGTGATCCCTCAAGCACTACTGTGCACACTGATAAGTCTTAATGAGCATTGTGTGTGTCGATCACCTTGGGAGTTGTACTATTTCTATGTGCATTGAAATCAAATATTGCTTTGTGGGTGGACATAATTCTAAAAACGCATTTCAATAATGTTGTGTTTATTCCATTATGCATGTCATGTGTTTTGATTAAATCATTTGTATACTCTTATACAAAACACTACTTGTACACATTATTATCTCTTATAAATCTTCTACTCATGAGTATTGGAATTTAATGCATATTTACATGTCTTTTCTACAATTTTAGTAGCTGCACTAGATAACTTTGCATGATCTCTACAATGTATAAGTATACTTGAATTGTGACTTCAGAACATTGTAGTTTCTTATCTTGTCTTGATAAATTAAAATCATGCTTGAATTATTTTTGTGTGCCAAAAGCATATCTTGGATTTCAAATTCAAAACATCTTCTTTCAAAAACTAACACTCTTATTCATTTTCAATACTTGCAAATTTCAAAAAATGATGTTTATTTTAAGAATGCTTATTATATTTGAACATAACTTCCGCTACGCCTTGTATACTCACTCTTGCTTATTTACTTTCTAAACAAGTGCTATTATATTTTTGATAACAAATGATATTGTGATCTTGACCTTCAATTGCTAAAACATCTATTTTCTACTAAAACAAAACTCATCCTCATTTACTATGCTTCAAACTCCTATAAAGATGTTTATTTATCTGGAATCATTCTTTCCACTATCCTTACTACTTGTACGCTCGATCATGAATATTTTTTACCCAACAAGTCGAATTGGTTACTTATCTAATGATACTTCATTCTTACTCCACACTTCCTATAAAAGGGGGAGAATAACTAAGTAATTCGAACTCCATCCTTTACTCACTCACCATGTAGTATCACTAAGTAATAAATCCGTGTCATGCTCTTTCCCTTCTCTGCACCCCTATTGATAATACCAAAAGGGGGAGAATAACTTTGAAAGAAATTCACACTTAATGGGAGTAAAATAGATAGGATGCTTTGATGTAGGGGGAGCATTCATATAGGAGGATCATCTATATAGGGGGCATATTCGTACTATCACGCATATCCTTTACTATAAACACAAGTCTTATATTTGAATGATTTCTTTCTAAGAGGACTTGTTAATATCAAAAGGGGGAGTTTGTTGGAACATGTTTTCCACATCTCTTGGTTTGAGAATAATAAATTCCTTTGTATTTGATCATACTTGCCATGTGATTATAGTGTGCAGGAACTTCTGCTTTCAAGCCCCTATGAGTACGAAAAAGAAATATGACGATTCCATATCAGATTGATACTCTGCTGCTAGCGCGACACGCGAACGCTACCGCTGGCAGTAGCTTCTGCATATTTAGAAACATCGTCAATAAAGAAATATTCGTTGAGAAAGGAATGTCGTCGGGACTGAATATAGTAAATCTTACCACGATTCGTTAAGTCTAACGCCCGGTGGTAACTTATAGAAGTTCCACGATCATGATGCTGATTGAGGAGCAAAAAAGGAAGGAGATCTGACTGCTAGGAAAGATATAACGCTAACATGACACACTGACCTTACCGCGATGCGGTAGGAGGGGATGCCCAATTTGGAGCCAGAATGTTGCTAAAAATGACTCGATTAGCATGCCAGCTTGTTGCCAAAAGAGGCTACCACCCGGCGGTAGCACTAACACTAGCGCTAGGATCCGAGTCTATTTAAAGAGCGGCCCACCTCCATTTTGATTTGCTGATTTGATGATGCATCTAAGCCACAACTCCTATATTCATGAGAGCCTCCTCTTTGTAGCTAAGAGAACTCCGTCAATGCTCGTGAATGCGAAGAACTTAAAGAAGGAACGATCACACATACATCATCTTCAAGATCATTCAATGAGGGAGTTTTCAATGTTTTTAATTTGATTATTGTCTGTAACTCTTGTTGTTGTTCGTAGAGAAATTCGCCCGTGGTTGGCGACTAGGGACTTGCGAGGACTAGAGATATTCGCCTCGTGGGTGTGCCGACTAGGTCTAGGGTTAAATCTAGGGGGCGGCTCGAAGCCTTATCTGGGAAAGATAGGCTAGAGCCAACCTGTCCTTGGGAGAAGGGTCGGTATAGAAAATCAAAAGGATTTTACGCATTCGCCTCAATCCCAAGCATCATTGGGATAAGTTTTTGTAATCATTTCTAAAGCAATACTACTATTTGTTTTCTCTAATATTGTCTTGGTATCTTTGATATTTGAAATATACACGCAAAGAAATTCGCTGTCACTAAAGCCGAGCGGTAATGCAACCGCTGACGGTAGCAATATAGTGTTCATCTTTCGTGCCTAGTACAACCCAGTTTCATAAAAGCTTACTGCAGTATCTTAACTGAGATATTTTTATAAATACTATCAACTTATTAAAATAAACTCAATTAAGTCTGAAAAGTTTTAAAACCCTTATTCACCCCCCTTTAAGGGCGCCTACCGATCTAACCTATCACTCTCCCAGTCATGTTGGGTGAGTTCCCAAGGCAATCAACTCACGACATCCAGTTTGTAGTTGTGGAATCTGCCTCCGCCTACAACACCATTTTTGAAAGGCCACTCCAGTATACTTTCGGAGCCATTCCGTCCATTCCACACCTAGCCATGAAGTTCCCGACCGCCGCAGGAATATGGGTCGCTCGAGGAAACCAAGAGGCTGCACGAACATGTTATCTGAAACAAACTCGACTGGCGGAAGCAAGCGCTCTCAACATCGACAATTTTGACCTATGGGACGAGGCCACTTTGCAGCGCGGAGCGCCTGTTGAAGGGCTCATAGAAATGCCACTCTCTCTGCAGGATTCGACTCTAACCATTCATGTCGGATCCCTCTTATCCAAAGAAGAGCGAGAGGAATACGCTCTCTTCTTCCGCGTCAATGAGGATGTCTTCGCATGGAGCCCGAAAGAGATGCATGTGGTAGACCCGCATGTCATCTTCCACTATCTGAATATTAACCCTGCCTATAGACTAGTAATCTAGAAGAAATGAAATTTCACTCCAAATCAGCTCAAAGCCATTAAAGAGGAAGTAGAGAAGCTCCTGGAAGCGCGGTTCATCCGTGAAGCAAGATATCCCACATGGCTTGCAAATGTGATCATGGTAAAGAAGGCTTCTGGGAAGTGGCTAATGTGCGTTGACTACAATAATCTGAATCAAGCATGCCCGAAAGACAGCTTTCCCCTTCCAAGAATCGACCAACTGATCGATGCAACAGCCGGACATGAACTCCTCAGCTTCATGGATGCTTACTCGGGATACAATTTGATCCGGATGAACCCAGCAGATGCGGAGCACATCGCATTTTGGATAGATAACGGAGACTACCGCTACAAAGTCATGTCGTTCGACCTCAAAAATGTCGGAGCAACTTACCTGAGGTTGATGAACAAAGTATTCAAAAACCTCATCAGCAAGGCAATGGAGGTATACGTGGACGACATGCTGGTAAAAAGCATCCACCATCGCAACCACTTGGAAGATCTGGAAATATGCTTCTAGCTCCTTCGGCGCTTCCAAATGCGGCTCAATCCAAGCAAATGCGTGTTTGGTGTGACAACAGGGAAGTTCCTAGGTTTCATTGGTAACCCATTGGGGAATCGAAGCAAACCACGAAAAAATCAACATGTCGCCACCCGCTACATTAAGGAAGTACAATGCTCGAACGGATGGATAGCCGCTTTCTTACGGTTCCTAGAACGTAAGGGAGATAAATATCTCCCCTTCTTCAAAATTCTTCGAGGGGCACATCATTCCGGATTACAGTGGACGAATGAGTGTCAGGCATCTTTCGAACTTCTCAAACAATACCTGGCCTCGCCACCGCTCATATCAAATCTTGTCCCTATAGAGGTCTTGTACCTTTACCTGGCTGTATCTCTAACTGCCATCAGCTTAGTACTAGTTAAAGACGAAGGAGGAGTCCAATGGCCGATATTCTACCTCAGCAAGGTCCTCACCGACACTGAAACCAGATACCCGACGACTGACAAAATAGCCTACGCTCTTATCTTTTCAGCAAGAAAGCTTCGGCCTTACTTTCAGCCCCACACAGTAAAAGTATTGTCCCAATTACCATTGCGAGCCATCCTCCAAAAACCAGAATTATCTGGAAGACTGGTAAAGTGGGCGGTCGAGCTAGGCAAATTTGACATTCACTTCCTACAACGACCAAACATCAAGTCGCAGGTACTCGCCGACTTCATCATGGAGAATACTCTAATGCTAGAGGTCGTTCCCATTAAAGATACCTCCACTACTCATTGGACTCTCTATGTAGATGGGGCCTCTGTGGCCGAAGGAGCATGAGAAGGATTTCTCCTAGTCATCCCAGAAGAGATCACTCTGGAGTACGACCTCAGATTAAAGTTTCCAACAACCAACAATATCGCAGAGTACGAGGCTATGATCGCCAGCCTCCGACTCGCCATCGACCTTAAAGCAAAGAATCTGACCATCTACACTAATCCATACCTGTTGGTCTTGCAAATCAAGGGGGACTATGAGGCAAGGAGTGACCAGATGGCGCAATACCTCACATTTGTAAAGTCTCTCCTCCGAAAAATACCCACATACCATGTCTTACATATTCGTAGGGAGCAGAACTCACGAGCAGACACACTATCAGAACATGCGACCTCTCCTTCCAACTATCAATCTTGGCGGCACCGGGTTGAAGACATCATGACCCATGGCATTCAGGGGACGTGGGAGATCGCCAAAATCAGCGAAGGCGAAGTATCCTTGATGACCCCCTCCGAGATTACCTCGAATGCGGAGACCTGACCAACGATCGCATAGAGGCACGATGGCTACGAATGCGAGCCGCCTCCTTCATCATCATAGAAGGGGAGCTCTACAGGAGGGCATTCTCTGGGCCCTACCTGAAATGCCTCCCAGCAACAGAAGTAGAGTACACCTTGAAGGAAGTTCATGCCGGCATCTGCGGGGAGCACTTGGGCGCATGGGCTCTGGTTCGAAAAATCCTGCGTCAAGGTTTCTACTGGCCGACAATAAAAAAGGATGCAGCTAAATTCGTCCAAAGGTGTAAGAGCTGTCAGCTTTACACAAACATCCCTCATCAACCTCAAGTTTCCCTCAAACACTCTAAGGCGCCTGGTCATTTTCTCAATGGGGGATCGATCTGTTTGGTCCTCTCCCTATGGCATCTGGCCAGAGGAAGTTCATCATTATGACTATTGATTACTTCACCAAGCGGTTAGAAGCAGAGCCTCTTGCCAAAACCACAGAAGAAAATGCCAAATAATTCATGTGCAAAAACATTATTTGTCGCTTTGGAATTCCAACAGTGATCGTCGCCGACAATGACACCCAATTCATGGGAAAGTCATTCACAAGGATGTGCGAGGACCTAAAAATCAACCTCCTCCATACGGCTATAGCTCACCCACAAACAAACAGACAGATAGAAGTAACGAACTGCACCATCCTCAAGGGTCTCAAGACTCTCCTGCAGGAAGAAGGGGCAGTGGGTAGATGCGCTTCTAAAGGTACTATGGGCCTACCGCACCACAGAAAGGACTTCGACTTGAGAAACCCCGTACAACCTCTGTTACGGTACAGAGTGTTGGGAAAAACCCTTGATTTAACATAACAAATTAACTAAAAGTGATTTTATCCTCTAGGAGTAAATTACCCATTGTATAATGAGGGTAATCTGGTCATTAGATGTCTTAGGATGTCATACTCAATATAGGGTATCAGGACCAGATCAAGGGAAGCAAAATTGGGCTAAGTTAACATTTGCGTCGAATAGAATTTGACGCAACATCGAGTCCATATCGACGCTGCTCTGACTAGAAGTCCATGTGATTCAACCCCTCTGTCAAAGTAACCCAAGTCGATGTTATGTCGAATGAATGTCGACGTAGAGTTCAGGGACTTGTCGAAGTAACTAAAGAATTTGACGCAACTTCTACTTCAACTCGACAAAGAAGGGGTTATCTGTCAAAGCCAACTAAAGTCGACGGAACGTCGACTTCATCACAACGCAGAAGATCAAGTTCAGAGCCAGGCAGATCAACTCGACGGATACGTCGATAAGATGTCGATGCAATGTTGACTAGCAGAGTTCAATCAGATCAGAGATGAAATCGGAGCTACTTCTACAAGAACTCGGAGTTGCATCGATAAGAGAAGAAATGAATTCGACGCTACGTCGAATACAGTCTATAAAAGTATATCTTTTCGTCTGTCTCTCGGATCCTTATTTTCATGGCCCACATCCTTCAAGACCGTTCTCCAACGGCTTAATAATTTCCTGAAATAGAAAGGAGCATTAAAGAAGGAGACAAAAAGGTTTCTTGGAACCATATTCCTAGTAGATGGATGGGTCGAGAATTAAAGAGAAAGTGATAGGCAGATTACCTTATCAGGGTATACCAGAAAAGGAAAGGAATTTGAAATTGAATAGAGAGAATAAAAGGAGAAGAGAAGACAGAAATAATAGAAGGCATTAATCACAATCGACCATCTTCTTCTTGCAAGGGCTTCCTCATCTTCTCCCTCTCTCTCAGGAACCCTAACACAGAAAAGAGAAAAGAAAAAGAAAGCTCAGCTGTTCTTCATCCAGTAGAACAGAGAATCTGAAAGCTGCTCATTAACACAATCTCATAGCAGCCAGATCTCAATCAGCAGAAGTAAAAAGTATCTGACATTCAAAGCACCTGCAATTCATCACTATCTAAAGCATGGGATAATCAAGAGCAGATCCTGTGGAACATAATAGGTTGTTCTTCATACAGTCCTCTCAAGAATTCTGAGAACAGAATTCCTTCAACCTTCTTCCTTCTCCTTCTTTCTCATTCTGTAAAAGAGTTTTATTAATCCCTCTTCAAAGGATTCAGTGGTTTAAGATCTCCTTATCAAAAGATCTGGTGGTTCAAGATCTCCTTATAAAAAGATCTGGTGGTTCATGATCTCCTTGTCAAAAGATTAGTGGTTCTAAGAGTCTCCTTACCAAAAGACTCAGACACAGTGGTGCATCCCTACCAGGTGGTAGAAGAGGGGAGTACCCACATTTTGGGGAACCACTATAAAAATTTGTGTGTCTTCTGGTTGCCAATTTTCTGTGTTGTCTCTATAGCTAGTTTATTCTACTATATTTTTGCTTTTCATTTCAGCACAAGTTTAATCTGTATGAGATCTTTTGTGAGCATAAACCCTTAGATTAATTTAATTGTTTTCACAATTATGATAGAAATAAATTTAAATCTCTATTCACCCCCCTCTAGAGGATTCTCAGAGGCACACTGTGCACTTTCACGGAGGCAGTCATTCCCACCAACATTGGCGTCCCCAGTATACGGGTAATGACCTTCAACACCGAAAAGTACGAGGAAATGCTCTGGGAAAAACTTGACCTAGTCACCGAACTCAGGGACATGGCGGCCCAGTGCATCACCGTCTGCCAAAGGCGAGTAGCCCGGCTCTACGATCGCAGGGTAAAGCCCAGACCAATCAACTTCAGAGATCTCGTCATACGAAGTATCGAAGCGGCTAGTAAAGGCACACAAAGAGACAAGCTCTCGCTAACTTGGGAAGGACCATACATTGTTACGACAGTCGTAAAACCCGGGACATACAAGCTCAGAATGGCAGAAGGAAAGACCCTGCCACGACCGTAGAACGTGCAAAACTAGCGCTATTTTTTCCAGTAAACTTGTATTTCTTGTTATGTAAGAAATTGCGAGCTTCCACTCGCGCAAACTATCTTTATACGATGAAAACTATGTTTTAATACCAACACCCGTGTTTAAGCAAAAATGATGTTACACGCTTTTTAACTTCCCCAATAAGACATAGAACCGTAAGGGCATGTCCCTCGTACGGTCATAATTAGTTTGAAGACTAACGCTCTTCACCATCGACTTCGGGAACTGTTCCGCCTATAGCCGTAAAGGCTTGTCCCTCGTGCAACCATCCTCGGTTTGAATACAAACGCTATTCATCGTGGACTTCGGGACCTGTTCCCACTATAGCCGTAAGGGCCTGTCTCTCTTGCGGTCATCCTCATTTTGAATACAAATGCTATTCACTGTCAACTTCGGGACATGTTCCCCTATAGCCGTAAGGGACTGTCCCTCGTGCGGTCATACTCAGTTTGAATACCAACGCTATTCACCATTGACTTTGGGACATTTCCCCCTATAACCATAAGGTACTGTCCCTCGTGCGGTCATCCTCGGTTTGAATACAAACGCTATTCACCATCGACTTTGGGACATGTTCCCCCTATAGCCGTAAGGGCCTATCCCTCGCCCGGTCATCCTTGGTTTGAATATAAATGCTATTCACCGTCGACTTTGGGACCTGTTCCCCTATAGCCGTAAGGGCCTGTCCCACGTGCGGTCATCCGTGATTTGAATACAAATGCTATTCACCGTTGACTTCGGGACATGTTCCCCCTATAGCCTTAAGGGCCTGTCCCTCATGCGGTCATCCTCAGTTTGAATACAAACGCTATTCACCGTCGACTTCGGGACCTGTTCCCCCTATAGCCGTAAGGGCCTGTCCCTCATGCGGACATCCTCGGTTTGAATACAAATGTTATTCACCGTTGACTTTAGGACATATTACCCCTATAGCCGTAAGGGCCTGTCCCTCGTGCGGTCATCCTCAGTTTGAATACAAATGCTATTCACTGTCGACTTCAGGACCTGTTCCCCTTATAGCCGTAAGGGCCTGTCCCTCGTGCAATCATCCTCGGTTTGAATACAAGCGCTATTCATAGTTGACTTTGGGACCTGTTCCCCATATAGCCGTAAGGGCATGTCCCTCATGCGAACATCCTCAGTTTGAATACAAATGCTATTCACCGTCGACTTTGGGACATATTCCCTCTATAGTTGTAAGGGCCTGTCCCTCGTATGATCATCCTCAATTTGAATACAAATGCTATTCACTATTGATTCGGGACTTGTTCTCCCTATAATCGTAAGGGTCTGTCCCTCGTGTGGTCATTCTCAGTTTGAAGGCAAACACTATTTACCGTCAACTTCGGGGCCAGTTCCCCCTCTAACTGTATATGTCAGAATAAACGCGATATGGACTAATGGAGTCACATGATACTAGGTCATCACTACAACATTCTACATAATAGAACGATACTACAAAATTGAAAAGGAGAGCACGACAATGACAAAGATCAGCTCTAGGCAACATCATGACGGTCCTCCTCCAAGAAACCCCCAGCTTCCTCTCCGTAGGATATAGAATCTTCTGGATGGCTCTCTAGGAAGCAACCTCACAATCGTACTTCAGCAACGGCTCCAAGTCACAACAAAGAAGGTGATAAAACCTCCAAACTCCTTCAAGCAACAATATGGACTTTTATGGTTTGGGGGGCAATTGTTATGCACTCATTCATAGAACTAAGGGGTGCATTTAGCCAAAGCTCCACCATGAGTGAGTGGGGAGAGTAGAGACATACCAAATCCCATTACAAAGGAAGTGGGGAAATTTGAAAACCGTCACGACCTCCGTGCGATGCCAAGCCCAGCCAAACCCCGCCACCTCACCCCACTAAGGGGGGGAGTCAAACGCTCACCCCGCATAGAGGGTGCGGGTCGCACCCCACCTAGTGGGGTGTAGCCAAGCCTGCACCCCAAGAGGGGTGCGACCAAGCTCTCACCGCCCATGTGGGGTGCGGCCATGGCCGCACCTCCCGTAGGGGGGTGCGGCCTTGGCCGCTCCCCCTATGGGGTGCGGCCAAGGCCATACCCCCATAGAGGGGTGCGACCCAAGCCGCTCCCCCTATGGGGTGCGACTAAGGCTTCACCCATCATGGGGGTGCAGCCAAGGCTGCACCACCATGGGGAGGGGGGGGGGGGGGGTGCAACCCAAGATGCACCCCCTACGGTGTTGCAGCGAAGGTCGCGCCCCCCATTGGGGGTGCGGCCCAAATCACACCCCCTAGGGGCACGACAAGTTCGACGCCCCTACGGGGCACAATCGAAGTCCCAACACTCCACCTTTCTCGAGGCCAGGAAGGCTCCCCGTGTTGGGGGCGTGGTCTTCAATAGGCATGCTCTTGCTCTTGCAAGCACGCCCCTCCATTGGCACTCAACCACATTTCGAACTTTTGGTCCGCAAAATAAGCGAAGCATTTCCACACACATCTGTGTTCATTGCGCGCTCAGAGCACTTCCGTGTTCGTTGCGCGCTCAGAATGCTTTCGTGTTTGTTGAGCGCTTAGAACGCTTTTGTGTTCGTTACCTACTCAGAACACTTCCGTGATTGTTGCGCACTCAGAACACTTCTGTGTTTGTTGCGCGCTCAGAACACTCTCGTGTTTGCAACGCGTGCGATAGTTAACCTTTCCTTAATTGCAGGTCTTGTTCCCTGCGCTCAATGTCGTCAACGAAGCCACCCAAATTGACTGAATTGTGTGTGTGTGTGTATGGTGGGGGGAGGGTGGTAAGACGGGAATATCAAAATGTGGCGATGCATGTGCTCCAAATCGACCAGCGTGATTTGCCCCGTCAATTGGTTACAACGACGAAATTACTGGGCTATCCCTGCCCAAGGCTATAAAAGGAGCCCAGAGCCTTCATTTCAAGACACCTGGTCTTCTATGCCCGAGAGAGATACTTCAAAGATTTCCTTGTAATTCTCCTTCGGCGCTCAAAGATCTCTTTCAAACCTTCAAAGATCTCCTTCGAGCCTTCGAAGATCTCCTTCGTGCCATCAAAGATCATCATTCAAGCTACGCAAGGCAACTCTAGAATCTCACTTCCGTTCCTAGAAAAGTACTTAGTCTCTCGAGAGGTGGTTTGTCACCCTCGAGGTTTTCTCTCTCCACCATTATAATGAGTAGCGGCCTGTCGCGGTAGAGTTCTCAGATTCTAATTGTAACAAACCAGAAGATAGCAGAATTTGGTCGGCACAGCTCCGACCGCGTGGTTTTTCACCCATTCCATGTTTCCACGATAAAATGTCTCCTTATTAATTGTTAACTCTCTTATTGACTGCTTGCGTCCTCGGCTCGCTGTTGAGCTAAGGTGGTTCAGTTCAACTGGTCTACCAGAGCATCGAGCGACCCACAACAATATTTATATAGATATGTATATAAATTATATATGTTTATTTTATATATACATTAATATATTATAGCTGGAAAAATCAAGAACCAAATAGCTATGTGGTCCACTCTTCTCATAATTTGTAAGTGGTGTGGGTTCGAATCCCGCCGTTTTCTTATTTTCTTCTATTAAAATTTCAGGGCTTCTTGGCCCGCCCGGTTACGTAAGATGTGCCCGGTTTCCAGCCCACCGGCCCGCCTGCCCATTTTCCTGGT
Source organism: Dactylorhiza incarnata (assembly GCA_033032865.1). Taxonomy (NCBI): domain Eukaryota; kingdom Viridiplantae; phylum Streptophyta; class Magnoliopsida; order Asparagales; family Orchidaceae; genus Dactylorhiza; species Dactylorhiza incarnata. Next base: position 2,967,568 of record JAWHQI010000308.1, on the reverse strand, counting down.
TCTTGGTTGGTCCACCGTGCTACCTGTTCTTGAGACTTGACCGGACCGATAGGTGATCCGGTCCGCGGTCCGACCAGTTGAACCGGCCGGTCCGGTCTGAGTTTTAAAAGCTTGATAAAACATGATAAATAAATTATAAAATAGAATATTCACATATTTTAATAAATTATTCACTTTTTTTTCTCATCACAATATTATTTTCTTGTGATGGGATTCCCAAAGTGGGTTCGGTCGAACCAGTGATTTTCTGCCGCGACCTTGATCGGCTTGCCGATACAATTCCAACGGGCTCATTCTCGCGTAATTCTGAGTCTGTTTGATCCTCCAAACGGACACTAGAACACATGTGTGCGCATACACGCTAATCACACCCCTCATCATGGAGAAGTGGGAAACCCACTCCATTAGCGGGGAAGGCGCCACTCCCTAAGTGGGAGGAAGGAACCACCCACGATGGAGGCAACGAGACCACGCGTGCCTCCTACGTGATCAACTGCCGTGCAGTGATTGGCATGGCGTCTGTCGCGCGTCTCCCGCCGCATGGAGGAAGCGCGGTGCCGGCCGCATCGCCCGAGCGTGATCAAGGCCGCACCTACCTAGGTGCGGCCAAAGTCGTACCTCCTTGAGGCACCTCCTTGGGGTACCTCCTTGGTGCGGCCAAGGTGGCCTTGGCGCGGCCAAGGCCGCACCTCCTTAGTACGGCCCATGCCACACCTCCCCTTAGGCGTGGTTCACGTTCATGGCACACGTCGAAGTCTGCGCGTTCAAGATGTTGGGATAAACCCCTTTGATTTAACTTAACAAATTACCTACAAAGTGATTTTATCTCTTAGGATGAATTGCGCACTGTATAGTAAGGGTAATCTGGTCATTAGATGTCTTAGGATGCCACACTCAATCTAGGGTGTCAAGGCCAGATCAAGAGATGTAAAACTTGGGCAAAATTAATATTTGCGTCGAATAGAATTCGACGCAACGTCAAGTCATTGTCGACGCTGCTCTGACTAGAAGTCCAAGTAGTTCACCCTTTTGTCGAAGTATTCCAAGTCGACGGTACGCCGAATAGATATCGATGCAGAAGCCATGGACCTGTCAAAGTACTTGAAGAAGTCGACGCAACTTCTATTTCAACTCGACGCAGAAGGAAGTATCTGTCGAAGTAAACTAAAGTTTACGCAATGTCGACTTCATCTCGATGCAGATAATGAAGCTCAGAACCATTCCTTCAACTCGATGGTTACATCGATAGAATATTGAGGCAATGCCAAATGGCAGAGTTCAATCAGAGCAAGGATGAATTCAAAGCTTCTCCTACAAGAACTCGAAGGTGCGTTGATAAGATAGGAAGAGAACTCGACGTTACGTCGAATGCAGTCTGAAAAGGGAAACCTTTTTAGCTGTCATTTTGGACCTTCTCTCATGGCCCACCTCTCTCAAGACCGTTCTCCAACGACACATTAATTGCCTGAAATAGAAAGAAGGATTAAAGAAGACAAAAAGCTTTCTTGGAAATAAGCTTTGTGCTGATGGACGGGTCGAGAATTAAAGAAGGAAGGAAGGATTTATTGTACAGACCAATATTCCCTTTCAGGACATACCTGAATGGGAAACAAATTAAAATTCAATAGAGGGATGATAAAAGGCAACAGAAGAAAGAGAAAAGTAGGGCAATTATCATAATCGGCCATACTGTTCTATTGAGAACTCCTCTTCTTCTTCTTCTTCTTCTTCTTCCTCTCTCTCAGGAACCCTAATACACAGAATACATAAAAGAAAGAAAAGGAAAGGGATATACTCTACTCAGTTACAACAGCTGCGACTTCTTTATCAATATCTTATAGCATTAGTTCTATCTTAAGAGCAGGAAGCAGAAGGATCTAAAGCTTAACAGCCCTAGCAATCATCACTATCAAAAGCTGGGGTTAATCATATACAGATCCTAAAGAGCATTCAAATAACAACATAGGATTGTTGTTACAGAAATCTGAAAGGCAGATTTCTGAATCTTTCCTCTCCCTCTTTCATTATCCTTCTTTCTCCCAACTGTAAAAGTGTTTTATTAATCCCTCTTCAAAGGATTCAGTGGTTCAAGATCTCCTTATCAAAAGATCTGGTGGTTCAAGATCTCCTTATCAAAAGATCTGGTGGTTCATGATCTCCTTGTCAAAAGATCAGTGGTTCTAAGAGTCTCCTTACCAAAAGACTCAGGCACAGTGGTGCATCCCTACTAGGTGGTAGAAGAGGGGAGTACCCACATTTTGGGAAACCTCTATAAAAAATTATGTGTGTCTTCTCGTTGCTAATTTTCTCTGCTATCCCTATAGCTAGTTTACATTACTATTTTCTGCATTATAGTTCAGCACTATTTTATTCTGCCTAAGATCTTGATTGAGCATAAATCCTTAGATTATTTTATTGTACTCACAGTTAGAATATGAATAATTTTTAAATCTCTATTCACCCCCCCTCTAGAGGATTCTCAGAGGCTCACTGTGCACTTTCAATTGGTATCAGAGGGAGGTTGATTAATAAAAGGTTAACACCTTGATCAAAAAGACCTCCTATATTTTTTTCTTTATTTTAAATATATTTTAAAAAGGAAAATGAGTACTAAGGATTATGCTTCCACAAGACCCCCAGTGTGTAACTTAAATAAGTTCAAACTCTGGAAGGCCAAAATAAGGCTTTACATGATCTCCATTGATGAAGATATCTATAATGTTCTTCTCACAGGTCCTCCATCTCCAGTCAGACAAAGGGCTGGAGAATCCTCAACAACTGAAGCTGTCCCAAGGAAGGAATGGACAGAGGATGAGAAGAAGGTCAAGGCATGTGATGTCAAGGCCATGAACATTCTGGTATCAACAATGTCAGATGACATTTTCCAAAAGGTTGCTAAATGTCAATCAGCAAAGGAGATCTGGGATTCTCTCACCACAATGGTGGATGGAAGTGCTGATGAAAGAAAGGACAGAAAGTCCCTTTTCATATCCCAGTATGAGAACTTTCAAAAGAAAACAGAAGAATCAGTTTCCAATATGTATGACAGACTCAGCATTATCATTAATGAGCTCAGAGGCTTAGACAAGGAAATATCCTTGATTGAAATTAATGATAAGATTCTCATGTGCTTCCTTAGCACATGGGATTCAAGAATCTGGGCATTCAGAGAGTCCAGATGCCACATAGAGATCTCAACTGAATATTTGCTAGGAAAGCTTAAGTCCTATGAGATGCTACTGAAAAATAGGGCTGAGTCAGAAGAGAGGGAAACCACTCCAGCTCCTATCCAAAGGAGCCTAGCTCTGAAAACTGCTGAAGGAGAACACTCTACTCCTGAGGATGAAATTTTCAACCTCCTAGCAAGGAGATTCAAGAAATGGGTCAAGACAGAAGACTCAAGGAGGAGAGAAAGGGAATCAAGGCCTAGGTATGATAAAACTTCAAAGAAGGAGATTATTTGCTATACCTGCAGTAAACCAGGGCACATTGCCCCTGATTGCCCACAACAACAAAGGGAAAGAATCAACAACAAAGAGGACAAGAAAAAGAAGAAGTCCCTCAGAGGAAAAGACAAGAAGAAGGCCAAAGGCTTCATTGCAGAAACTTGGAGTGATTCTGAAGCAGAATTTGACTCCTCATCTTCTGAAAGTGATGATGAAGAAGAAGCGGTAGCTGCCTGCATGATGGCTCTTGGGATGTCATCAGATGAAGAAGATGATCAGGTATCTGTTTTTGCTGAGTTTGATTTTACTTCAGAGGATTTCAAATAATGCTTCAAAGATTTTTGCATAGAACATATTATGGTAGAAAAAGAACTAGGCCTAGATATAACTGAACTAGAGAACCTTAAGAAAAATGAAATGCACCTAATTAATCATAACCTAACAAATGAAATTAATAGTAAAGAGTCTGAATTGATTGAACTTATAAAGAAAAACATAAACTTAAAAGAAGAGCTAGCAAAGGCAAAGGCCTTCGAGGACTCTCTCAATGGGAAGAGTCAGAAGCTCAAAGACATCACTGAAAATCTCTCCATGAGATTTAATCACCTAGGATTAGGAGCAGTGCCCTCCACCAGCACTGATGCACCTAGGAAACCTGCCTGGAAAAATCCAGTGTCATTTGTTAGACCTAGTGAATATCAACCAACTGAGGAGAGTGCATCATCCAAGGGTAGAGATAACAATCATCCAGATAGGATAGACAAACCCCAAAAGGCAAATCTGAATATAAAGGAAAAACCACTAGACAAGAATCATGTAGAGAAGTTAAATAACAACAACCAAAAGTCAAAAACAAAACCTAAGATAATCAAACATTCTGCTTATTTGTAATATTTTGATACATTTTATACCGATCACTTCAAGTAGCATGATAAGTGGTTTGGGAAATCCATTCCCCATCATCCCAAAGGGTATCATGAAAGAACTTTCTATTCTTTCATTGAACCCTACAGTGGTAAAAGCAAAGGGCCCAAGGTAACCTGGGTTCCTTCTAATGTTTGAATTACCTGTGCAGGATGAGGTAGGGTCCCACTCAGGAGAAAATGGAGTTGGCAGAAAGATGTAGATTTTGATTAAGGAACAAGACTTATTCAAGGGAGTAATTTCTACCTTGAATCCTCCTTAATATTTATTACATTATATTATGATCTATTTTCAATAAATATAATTGCTGGGAAAAACAGCAAGAATTTTCTAAAGAAATAGATCTGTTTATTAAGAGATGCGTCGAATAGAAGTCGACGTACCATTGACTTCTACTCGATGCCAGCGTCTAGAAGCACTCAGAGTAGACAATTCAAATAGAATTCGACGCAGCGTCAAGTTCGTATTGACGCATACGCCGACTTATTAAACGATGATTAAATTCGAAGTTACGTCGATTGGCAATCGACGTAATGTCGATTGGACTACGTCGATTTAGGATCTCTGAATAATCACGAAGCTACGTCGAGTACTAGTCGACGCAATGTCGATATATCAGTGCGCGCATAATTGCTTCTATAAGAAATCTCGACACAGCCTTGCGCGCCAAATAATAAGTGTTATCGACGGTGTGTCGACCTAAACCCTAAGTAGCGGCGATTCATCTGCTTTTAAGAAATTACTGCGTCGAAACATTTACGCTTTCAATTTCTCTTTCTGTTTCTCTCTTGCTCTCCAGCTCTCTTGTGTCCCTCTCTCTCTCATTTTCTTTATCCCTGCAGGTACATCCAATCTCAATCAATGGCGCCTCCTAAGATTAATTCTGGGTTTGATGTGGATGTTGATTCGTTCAGCGCAGCTGCCGAAAGCTTCAAAGCTATACTTGGCTTATTTTAGGAGGCCGGCCTGACTAAGCTTATCTCAATAAGGTGTAAGATTCTAGATGTAGAAATTACATAGTTCAAGGATAGTGTACATGCTGCAGATGATGGGTCCCTTCAAGGAACAGTTTCTGGACAAGATATCAGTATAACTGATGAGCTTCTGTACCAAACATTTGATCTACCTACTGGAAGTGATTCAGAAGAACTGACAGGAGAGGAGATGAAGAATGTCCTGGAGAATTTGCAATTTAAGAAAGACAGACCTATAAACCTGAAGAAGATCAACTTGGTTGAAGAATATAGGTTCCTGGCTGACATTGTTGGGAAAGTTCAATTGTGAAAAATCTCAGCCCATGATGCAGTTCCAAAGCAGCAGCTGCAGATTATGGGCACTCTTGTCCTCAAGAAAAAGATAAATTGGGGGAGATGACTTCTGAAGATGATTGAACATAAGTATGCTCATAAATAGAATGCTTATATGAGAATAATGAGCCAAGTGCTCTTTCAACATTACTCAAGCATCTGCAAGTCAAAGGGAGTGCCCATTTCTCCTGGGAAGAGAATAAACATTGGAATATTCTCTAAATGGACCAGGCAAATCTTAAAGACTGGTCAAGCCCCTACTTCTCTTCCTCCATCTCCTTCTCCCCAAGTGCCTGAAAGGCAACTACCAGACCATCCAAGGGACAATATCTCTCCTCCTCTTTCTCCACCTCCTCTGGACACTGTTCCAGATCTCCATCATGAGGATATTCCATCTCAACAACAACAACAACAACAACACCAATCCCCTTCTGACCCAGAGTCATCTCATCAAATGCCTCATCAGCTACCATCCACATTTACTCCACCTTTTTCACCTATTCATGTCTCACCAGAGTATTATCAGCCTCTCTCCCCTATCCAAGAAGAACTCCCTTCATCACCTCCTCCATATACATCTCATCCACCCACAATTGATCTTGAGCAGATCATTTTCAAAGCTGTGGCCATTGCCTCCTCCACATTTGTAGACCAGGTAGCCTCTCAGGCTAGAAGGTTTGACAGAAAATACTCACAAATGGAGGGTGAGCTATTAGGTTTTCAAAGAACTTTTCAGAGCCTCAAAGACTTTGTATCTTCCTCCATGGTCACAAAGGAATTCTTAACCTCCCTAGCCAGCAAGGTTAAGAAGGGGGAGAACATTTTGGAGGAATAAAGACTTGTTCTAGTGTTGAGTCGACAAAATAAAGGTGATGCCAATGAAGCTCCTAACAAAACAACTATAATCCAACAAGCACAGATCCAGGGGGAGCCTAGAGATCAGGGGGAGCTTCCAGAAAAGCAGGATGAGGAAGAAGAGAATAATGAAGTAGATCAAGGAGTGCTCCCATTGGCTCAGGGGGAGGTAGCTGACAAAGATATGGCAGATGTATTTCTGTTTCCGACAGATGAGGGGGAGCCCCCAGAAATAACAAATATTGAGCAAACTGATGCAGCAGAACAAGGGGAGTCTATCCCAGATATTCAAAGGAACTTAGATACTGAAATGGCAATTATAAACACAGCAGTGGCTCAAGGGGAGCCTCAAAATGAAAAAGTGCTAGAGGAGGCTATGCAGATTTCTCAGGAAGCTGCCCAAGAAGCTGAAATAAATGCACAATGTCATGGGGAGCTTCTTAAAGACACTACTGAAGAAGATGATGAGCCCTTGCAGATTGCCTCAAGGAAAGTCCTCTCGAAAGTATTCTCAAGAAAAAGAAAAACTCCTGAGAAGGAGCATTGAGGCTCAAGTACTCTGTAAGAAAATATCTTTCCTGAAAAACAGCTTTGGATATCTACATATTACTTGACATTAGAATGGTCTGTGAAAAACAAGATGTTATTTTCTATATATACCATTGCTGTCTTGTATGTACTTCATTTTCCTATGATAAGATGTCTTGTATGCATTTATGTTTATTTATGCAAAGAAATAAGTAAAATCACTTTATTCAATTTGTGTACAACCCTGTATTGGCCAAGTAGGTTCTCGAGGCAAGAGATATTTTGTAACATAATTGTTCAGAATGATCCAGGGAAAGGAAAGAGGAGGGCGAGCGGGGGAGGTAGAGACCTCCCGCTCGCCCAGCCCAAGTAAAGAAGGGAGAGCTCCCCTCGCCCCCCCCCCCCCCCACGCCCCCAGCAGGAGGGGGCGAGATCCAGCAGGGGGGGGGGCGAGCTCCTCTCGCCCCCGCCCTCATCCAGTGGGGGGGGGGGGGGCGAGCACCCCTCGCCCCCGCGCCCCCAGCAGGAGGGGGAGAGATCCAGCAAGGGGGGCGAGCTCCTCTCTGCCCCCGCCCCATGTAAGGGGGGGGGGGGGTGGCGAGCTCCTCTCTCCCCCGCCCCATGTAAGGGGGGTCGAGCTCCTCTCGCCCCCGCCCCATGTAAAGGGGGGGCAAGCTCCTCTCGCCCCCCTCAGCCAGGGGGGGGGGGCGAGCTCCCCTCGCCCCCACGCCCCCAGCAGGAGGGGGAGAGATCCAACAGGGGGGTCGAGCTCCTCTCGCCCCCGTCTAGTGTAACGGGGGGGGGGGGGGGGGGGGGGGGCGAGCTCCTCTCGCCCCCGCCCTCAGCCAGGGGGTGCGAGCTCCCCTCGCCCCCGCGCCCCCAGCAGGAGGGGGCAAGATCCAGCAGGGGGGTGGAGCTCCTCTCGCCCCCGCCCAGTGTAAGGGGGGCGAGCTCCTCTCGCCCCCGCCCTCAGCCAGGGGGGAGAGCTCCCCTCGCCCCCGCGCCCCCAGCAGGGTGGCGAGACCATCAGTGGGCTGACCCCCGGGTCTCGCCCCACCCCAGTTAGGGGGGCTCGCCGAGCCCCGCGAAGTACCCCCTCTCGCCCAATTCCGGGGGGAGGGGTCGGTCTGCGTTTAGCGCCTTAGAAAAGCGGGATTTGGCTATCCGCAGCCATTTCCGAGGGTATTTTGGTAATTTCAGGGACCAGTTTTTGTCTATTTGCAGCCCAAGTCCAGAAATCCTATAAATAGTACCAAAGGGGCACCATTTGGAGGTAAGCTTGTTCTAGGCTAGCTCTCTCTCTCCCCCCTCCTCAAATCTCTCTCTAGTGGGGTGAGGAGAGCCTCTAGTGGTGCCCAAGCCCGGCATTGTCTTGGGAGGGGAAGCGCTCTAAGGATCTTCCGGGTATGTGGTGGGACCTCCTCGCCGAGCCCTTGGCCAAGTTCATAGTTCCAACACCTTCAACCTAGAGCTCTTCCTTGGGGGAAGTAAGAGTTGGCCACCCCTCAACATGTTGGGGGACTCGTACTCCACAAAGGACAAGAAATCAGTGTCAATATTATGGTGCGGTGAGCGTGGAGTGTGACTAACTCAAGAAACTCTCAAGATGAGCTCCATGGATGGAGGTGGAGGAAGATCCAACCCAGGTCACTCCCAGCCCCCGATGGCTGGGGTGACGTTGGAGATGTTCGAAGATCTCAAGCGGGAGGTCATGCATGTTGGATCTTACAGCGCACTTAGAGGGGGGTGGGTGAATAAGGGAATAAATTTCTTTTTGCAAATTTTAAGATAATTTCTAAGTTGTTTTGATTAATAGGAAATAATGATGACAATTTAGTAATAATAATTTTGCAATAATGAAATTTTACGCCAATTGAGAGAAATCAAATAAACACAAATATAATCATGATTGCATTATATAAAAAGGGTGTTTACAAAATTTGATTTCAATATCGCTAGAAATCGGAGGCGTACAAAAGTGAATTTCCTTTCCTTTTCTATACCGACTTGTATCCCCACAAACCGGTTGGCTTTAGCCAATCCTTCCCCGGATATGGCCTCAAGCCGCTCTAGCTAATCCTTCCCCGGATATGGCCTCGAGCACCCCTTAGATCTAATCACCTAGACCTAGTCGCCAACACAAGGCGAATTTCCCCCTAAGTCCTACCCAGACCTAGTCGCCAACACAAGGCGAATTAACTACAAGATACAAATAAAGAAATGAAGTAAATAACAAGCAAACTCCCTCTTGAGATTTCTGGAGATGAGGATGAAGGATCGCTGAAGCACAAGCGAGGTCGAAGAGATCATTCTTCGGATGCAGCGTGATGGCTTCCTTCTCCAGAATTTCTTCTTTGGCTTTGAGTGGGAGATGATGTTTTGGCAGAGTAGCAGCATGAGAGTTTGGGCACAAGTAATGTCTCTGGAAGATCTGACCAAAATGAGAGAGAGCCCAGCTTTTTATAGAACTTGGAGCTAGCGCCTGCGGTAGTGGCTAGCGCCTGCGGTAGCGTTCGTGTAGATTGGTTGCGAAACCGTCGGCGGCGTGGCGCTGTGCACGAACTTGAGATAGCGCCTGGTGGTAGCGATAGCGCTGGCGGTAGCGGTAGCGATAGCGGTTGCGAAACCGTCGCTGTGTAAGAACTGGAGATAGCGCCTGGCGTTAGCGATAGCGCTGGCGGTAGTGCTGGCGGTAGCGGTAGTGGTAGCGCTGGCGTTAGCGATAGCGCTGGCGGTAGCGCTGCTCCTTTAAAAAGTTTGTTCCAAGCTGCTTTCTACCTGTGGAGTATTGCACCTATAGTTCCTGCACACTATAAACACACTACAAGCAATATCAAATACAATATGTGATTTGTTATTCTCAAACAAAGGGATGTGACACACATGTCCAACAATCTCCCCCTTTTGATAATAATAAATCCTCTAAGCAAGAAATCAACAATAGTGTTTATAGATAAGATAAGCAAGATAAAAGTGTAACTATAGTAAATGATATGCATGATAATGTGCATACTCCCCCTATCTTAAAGCTCCCCCTACATAAATGCAATTTATGTGTTACTCCCCCTAAATGATAGATTTAGATTTCATGAATTAGTCTCCCCTTATTTATCTATATTTCTCATATATAGATTTCTTCAATTAATCTCCCCCTTTTGGTATTATCAAAAGAAGGTGGGGTGAGGGTAGTAAGGAGGCATTTATATATCATGATCGAGCTTTTCGAAATATAAATAATGATAAAGAGTTTAAGCATAGCATATATAAGAGATTTCAAATATAAAGATAAAAGTTGTAAGCAAGCAGAAGATTATAATAAACATCTTTTTGTAAGCATGAAAAGCATAAGTAGAAATATGAGTTTTAGTTCAAAATTAAAAGATGTTTTAACCTTTTTGAAATCTCAAAGTTTTTCATAAAAATACCAAGCATGAAATGATCATATCAAAGAGAGATTATACTACAATGTTACTTAATTTTAAGTTCAAGAGATACCAAAAACATTGTAGAGGTCATGCTAGGTTATCTAGTGCATTTTTTATTTAATGAGTAGTATAGATAAAGCATTAGAATCCAATACTCATGAGAAGAAGTGTTATGAAAGATAATGATGTGCACATAAGTGTATATTGGGCAATGTTAACAATTGATTTAAATCACCAAAATACAAGACATATGTAAAGTAAAATGCACAATAAAACACAAGTAAATTACTTTCACACACTTTTAATGCACATAATTTTTAACAAAGTGGTGTAATAACCAAGGTTTGCACAAGTAACTTTACTATTCTTTCCAAGGTGCTCAACCTCACAATGCTTATGAAGACTTATCAGGAGGTTCAAGTAGTGCTTGGTGGAGTTATATTTGTCTACATATATAATTTTTTGTTCACATTTGTGTGACAACATTCTCCGAATACACTTGTTTTGCAAACCAAAATTTTTAACTTAACCACTTTTCTAAATTTCATAAGTGCAATACAAATGTAGTGTAGGCAATAAACTTATGCAAGTTTTAATTTATTGTACAAATACAATACACAAGCAAGCATTTTTAGATTTAGACACACATGTTGATTACCAAAATAAGTGAGTGAAATGTATCATTATCAATCATAAAACATTTACTCATACTTAGAGGCATGTTAAGTTTGGTTCTACACATTTTTCAATATAATTGATGCACTTTAAATAGATATATCAAAGCATGATAAGCAAAAGCAATGTTCATAGTAATTTGAAGGAATATGTTTTAACATTGTAAATAATTCAAAATAATAGAATTCATACATGCTTGATATTAGCAATAAAGATTATACAGTTTTTTTGTTGTTTTATCATTTTTAATGAGAAAAAGAAAACAGAAAATCACAAAAACATATTTTTGTATTTTTGAATTTTGAACTTTTGTAGTTGATTTTTCAAAATATGGATAAAAAACACAAATAACAAAAAACATATTTTTGTATTTTTTGATTTTGAACTTTTATAGTTGATTTTTCATAATGTGAATAAAATAAAAATACCAAATGTAAGAAATACAAAAACAAAGTAGTACATATAGACTAAAATATTTTTAATGATTTTTAGAAATTTTAAAACCCAGAAAAATCACACACCCACGCTAGCGCCGACGCTATCGCTAGCGCTGGAAACAGTACACGATTTTTCAAGAATTTAAAATTTTTGATTTTTGATATTGGTTAGGGGTCTTAAGAGTAGTCTTATGCAGAAGTTTTGTAATTATCAGAGATGTCTTGATTGCTCAAATTGCATAAACCATTAGCGTTTTATATGTTTTTCATCCTAAGATGTCTAAGACTCCTAATTCCAACCTTAACATTTGAAACCTTGCCTCGGGAAGAGGTTTAGTAAATATATCAGCAAGTTGAGTGTCCGTGCCAATGAAACTAATCCTTACATTTTCCTTTTTAATGTGATCCCTTATGAAATGATGATGCACATCAATATGTTTGGATCTAGAGTGGTGTACCAGATTATTTGTGAGATCAATGACACTTTTGTTGTCATATTTTAGTTCAATATTTTTTAGATGAAAACCAAAATCCTCTAAAGTTTGGCTCATCCATAATGCTTGTGCACAACAACTTCCTAATGCAATGTATTCGGCCTCCGTGGTGGAGAGTGCAACCGAATTTTGTTTCCTACTAGACCATGCAAATAAGGAAGGTCCTAGAAAATGACAAGTACCACTAGTGCTTTTTCTATCAAGTGAACAACCGGCATAATCCGAATCGGAATAGCCATGCAATGTAAATGAATTATTATGTGGGTACCATAATCCTAATCTAGATGACCCAATGAGATATCTACAAATTCGTCTTACCACTTTTAAATGAGATTCTTTTGGATTGGCTTGAAATCTAGCACATAAGCATACAACAAACATAATATCGGGTATAGTTGCACTAAGATAAAGTAGAGATCCTATCATACCTCTATATAAAGTTTGATCTATAGAAACTCCTGATTCATCTTTTCCTAATTTTAGTGATGCACTCATTGGTGTAGAAGCATGTTTAAGGTTTTCAAATCCAAAACATTTAAGCATATCATGGACATTTAGTTTGACATACAAAGATACCATCAATTCTTTGTGATATTTGAAAACCAAGGAAATAAGAAAGTTCTCCTACAAGACTCATTTCAAACTCATTTTTCATCACTAAAATAACTTCTTTACACATCTCTTCATTAGTAGATCCAAAAATAATATCATCAACATATATTTGTAAAATAATTATATCATCATTATTGTGCTTAATGAAGAGAGTATTATCCGCACTTCCCATAATATAACCGTGCTTTAATAAAAATGATGTAAGTCTTTCATACCATGCACGGGGCGCTTGTTTTAAACCATAAAGCGTTTTTTCTAGTTTATAAACATGATTTGGAATTTTTTCATTAATAAAACCGGGGGGTTGTTCAACATAAACTTCTTCTTTTACAAACCCGTTTAGAAAAGCACTTTTCACATCCATTTGAAATAGTTTTATTCTTTTAAAGCTTGCAAATGCTAGAAAAATTCTTATAGACTCCAATCTAGCAACGGGTGCAAAAGATTCATCAAAATCTATCCCCTCGATTTGAGAATATCCTTGTGCTACTAAGCGTGCTTTATTTCTAGATATTCTAGACTCACCATCTAATTTATTTTTGAAAATCCATTTTACACCTACAACCAGGTGATTAGATGGTCTTTCTAGTAATTTCCAAACATTATGTCGCTCAAATTGTTCTAACTCTTCATTCATAGCCAAAAACCAAAATTCATCATTTAAAGCGGTTGTAACATTTTTTGGTTCAATTTCGAAAACAAAGCAAATATTTGAATAAGATTCATGAAGAGAAGAGCGAGTTCTTACTCCGATGGATGGTTCACCAATTATAAGTTCTCGTGGATGATCCCTTGTGAATTTTAAGACGCTTGGAGGTACATATTCATCTTTCTTGGCCTCCTCTTCTTCTTCTTTGGAAGGTGCTTCATCACCATGCTCCAAAGGAGGTAATAGATCATCCTCTTTTCCTACGGAAAGTCTTTCTAAACAAGGAACAAGCTCATCAAATTTCACATTAATTGACTCTTCAACTTTTCTAGTTCTTTTATTAAAAACTCTATAAGCTTTACTAGTTGAAGAGTATCCAAGAAATGTTCCTTCATCACATTTTTCATCAATCTTTCCCAAGCTATCTTTTGTATTTAAGATAAAGCAATTACAACCAAAAACTTTGAAGTAAGACACATTAGGCTTCTTTTGAAAATAGAGTTCATATGGTGTGAGATTTAAAGATGGGCGAAGCATGATTCTATTTATAACATAACATGATGTGTTTACGGCTTCAGCCCAAAAGGACTTAGGTAATTTATATTCACATAACATAGTGAGTGCTAGCTCTTGAAGTGTCCTATTCTTTCTTTCTACAACACCATTTTGTTGTGGTGTGCGTGGTGCGGAGAACTCATGTTTTATGCCTAACATATCACAATAAGAAGTAAATTTTTCATTTTCAAATTCTCCTCCATGATCCGAGCGAATGCATTTAATTTTTAAATCACTTTCATTTTGAATACGAGTACATAATTTTGAAAATTCACAAAACACTTCGGATTTGGATGAGAGAAATATTGTCCAACAATATCTAGAAAAATCATCTATTAAACATATGTATACAATCTACCACCAAGACTTGCGGTGCAAACGGGACCAAAGAGATCCATATGAATTAATTGCAAAGGTCTTGTTGTAGAAATAACATTTTTACTTTTGAAAGAGGATCTAGTAATTTTACCTTTTTGACATGGTGAACAAAGTGAAGGTAAATTTCCATTTAATCTTGGCAATCCTCTAATTAAATCTCTTTTGGCAAGTTTTACAATAAGCTTTGTGCTAGCATGTCCTAGCCTTCTATGCCAAAGATCAAGTTCATCATTTTTGGTAATAAAACATTTTAAAGATGATTTTGAAATATCATGAAATGAAACAATATAAACATTGTGTATTCTTGGTGCAGTTAGTAAAATATTGTTTGTAATAGGATTAGATATTTTGCATAGATTAGTAGAAGATTCAAATAAAACATTTAATCCTTTATCACATAATTGGCTAATTGAAATAAGATTATGTTTTAGCCCTTTTACATAAAGAACATTTGATATAGTGAAGGATTCATTACCAACTGTACCAATTCCCATGATTCTTCCTTTTCCGTTGTCGCCAAAAGTCGCAATCCCTCCCTTCTTCCTTTCTACGCTAAGGAACTTTGATTTATTGCCCGTCATGTGCTTGGAGCATCCTGAATCCAAGTACCACACGTCTTCATTGTCCTTAGCCTTCCTGCACATCTAGAAAGAAGATGAGAGTAAAGATCCGGATACCCAAGTGGAACCACCCATAGAGTAAGTGGAAGCCTTAGGTACCCAGACTTGCTTTAAAATATTTCGTTTTATTTTCCTGCAAGAACTAGATGTGTGACCTAACCTATAACAGTTTGCAAACGAAATAAAGGGGGTTGATGCCCTTTTCTGGTATATTTTCTTGCTGGAAAAATTTTGATTTGCAGAAGGAAAGCATTTTGAAAAAGAAATTTCAGGTTTCTGGTATGAGGTGCTAGCGCCGGCGTTAGTGGCTAGCGCCGGGCGGTAGCCCTCTCCTCGATATCCGAGTCCAAACTTTCCAGATCCATGGCACTAGTACCCTAGAATCATTTCCAGTGATTTTTGGCCTATACCAAATTTTTTAATGGCCATGGTGAGATCATGAACTTGTGCTTTAAGTGAAGAATTTTCTTTCACAAGCATGACACACCTATTTTCAAAACCTTTTTTTATTATTTTTCATTTGCAAAAGAGAGGCTTCAAATTTCCTTTCTAATTCCCCCTTCTCTTTTGTAAGAGTTTTGGCATGAGAGGGGGCTTTAGAAAGTGACTCTTCTATATCTTTTGCCAATTTTGTGGAGTGATCACATTCTTGGCAAGAAACCTTTCTTTTTTCTAAAACAATTACTTTTTTGGAAAGCTTTTGATTTTCTTTAATAAGAGATTCATTTTCGCGATTTAATAAAATACTATCTTTCATATTTTTATCAAAAGCTTTGCAAGTTTCAAGAAATTCATTATACAATTCATCATAAGTGGGAGGAGTTACTGATGAGTCCCATATATATATATATATATATATTTGGACTCATTTGGGCTGATATTCTAGTGTTTGCACCACATTTTAGGCACGTTTTCATTTATATGTGCTAGTCCATGCTAGGTGCACTTTTAAGCCCATTTCGGTGTGCAATTGCATTCCTTATTGTTGGGGGTGAGCACATTGTGCTCCCCTTCCCTTCTTTTATGTATTTCTGTGCTGGACGTGTATTTCTAGCTGGTATATCTTGTTTGCAGGTGACCTGATCGTCCCGTTTTCCCCTAAAAATAATTTCTGTGCATATCGCACGGTCGTGCGTTTCCTTGACGCACGGTCTGTGCGGTCGTGCATTTGTATCTGGGAAGAAATTGGAGCGTTGGAGTTTACTCATGCGTTTTAACGCACGGGCGAATTCGCCCGTGCGTGAGTAAAACGAACGGTCGACCTATATCTTTGTGATTTCAGAGCGTCGGAATTTACCCGTGCGTTTGAACGCACGGGCGGCATTGGTCGTGCGTGAACAAATCGCACGGGCGGCGCAGCGTATTCTACAAGCCATATTTTATCTGTTAATATCGCACGGTCTGTGCATGATCGTGCGTTCGACCGTGCGTGACCAATTTTCAGCCTATTTTCAGCCTGTTTCCTATAAAAAGCAGGAATCGAGGCAGTCAAAAGAAAAAGGAGAGAGAGGACAACCGGGAGCGATTTAGAGAGCGGGAAATCTCTTCCTTCCCGCTGCTCTTGAGGGATGAAGGCTTCCCCTTCATCTCCTCCACCATCAAGGCCATTTCCGGTGATTTCCACGCTCAAGCATTCCTCGCCGAGGAGACCAAGGAAGCGTTGAAGATCGTAGGAGCGGTGACAGCCTCCTTCAAGCCAAGCTCACCATCTGAGGGACGAGTCCGGAGAGAGCCCGACAACCTCTCATTCCGGCCGTGAACCCAAGCCGTGACTTCTTCTTTGTGGTCCTCTCTAACCTTGAATGCTTATACTTCATTTTTGTGTTGTATGAACGCGTGTTAAGCTAATCTTAAGGAGTTTTGCTTTCCTTCATATGCACTGATGTTGTGGTGGCATGAATAGCCCCTTGTTCCTAGTGATTTTCTGTGATTCGTTGTGGGTGAAGCCACTAGCAATTGCTAGTGGTGATGTTTTGAGAAGAGGTGTGTGCCTCAGTGTCACTCAGAACACTGGTGTCGTCGCTGTCGTTTCCATGTCCCATGAGGCACATGTTTGCTTCCTCATCTTCGCTTGATGAAGACCCACTTGATTCTTCGGAGGAGGAGGAGGAAGAGTCATCCCATGTTCTAGCTTTTAGTACTTTCTTCTTCTCCTTCCCTTTGTGCCGTTTTTCTTTCTTATCCTTCAAGAACTTTGGGCACTGGCTCCGAATGTGCCCCGTCTTCCTACAATGATAGCATTCCGGTGGAGGTCTCTCTTCTTCATTGTCGCTCTCTTTTTCCTTCTTTGAAGATGACCCTTTCCATCTTTCACCCTTTTGGAAATATTTTCGAAAGGTGTTTCTCCTTTCCGGATTGCGCATGAACTTTCGGAAGTTCTTCACCAAAACACTCTCTTCATCTTCATGCTCATCCTCTTGGCACTCCTTCTTTGACTTTAATGCCAACGCCTTCTTCTTTGGCTCCTTGTTGTATTCATCATGTTGGATTTTGAGTTCTACCTCATGGGTTTTAAGATTCCCAATGAGGCTCTCAACTTGGAGCGTTCTTAAGTTGTGCGACTCCGAAATAGCCGTCACCTTCGGGTTGAATTTTGGAGGAAGAGAACGAAGGATCTTACGGACCAAGTCGCCATTTGAGAAGGTCTTTCCAAGAGCTTTTGAGGCATTGACGATCTTGGTGAAGCGCGTGTACATACCATCAACATCTTCGCTTTCATCCATTCAGAATTTTTCATATTCCGACTCCAGTTGGAAATGCTTAGAATCTTTAACCTGCGATGTACCTTCATGAGTAACTTCCAAATGATTCCAAATTTCATATGCAGTAGTACAAGCAGAAATTATATTAAATTCATTTCTATCTAACGCACAAAATAGAGCATTCATGGCTTTTGCGTTATTTTTACATTTGAGTTTATCCCGATCATCCCATTTATCTTTGGGTTTGTCTAAAGTTATCTCTCCAACTACAAATGTAGGAGGAGTGTATTCTTCTTCTACCATGTTACAAACAACAATATCTAGGGTCATTAGAAAACAACGCATCCTATTTTTCCAATAATTACAATCAGACCCAGTAAATAGTGGAGGTCTACTAATTCCCTGACCCTCGGAAAAAGCGAGATCACAAGACGCCATTATTCCTGGTTTTTAAACCGTTTGGAATAACCTGCGCTTTGATACCATTTGTTGGATCTTACGGCGCCCTTAGAGGGGGGGGGGGGGGGGGGGGGGTGAATAAGGGAATAAAATTCTTTTTACAAATTTTAAGATAATTACTAAGTTGTTTTGATTAATAGGAAATAATGATAACAATTTAGTAATAATAATTTTGCAATAATGAAATTTTACGCCAATTGAGAGAATCAAATAAACACAAATATAATCATGATTGCATTATATAAAAAGGGTGTTTACAAAATTTGATTTCAATATCGCTAAAAATCGGAGGCGTACAAAAGTGAATTTCCTTTCCTTTTCTATACCGACTTGTATCCCCACAAACCGGTTGGCTTTAGCCTATCCTTCCCCAGATATGGCCTCAAGCCGCTCTAGCCAATCCTTCCCCGGATATGGCCTCGAGCACCCCCTAGATCTAATCACCTAGACCTAGTCGCCAACACAAGGCGAATTTTCCCCTAAGTCCTACCCAGACCTAGTCGCCAACACAAGGCGAATTAACTACAAGATACAAATAAAGAAATGAAGTAAATAACAAGCAAACTCCCTCTTGAGATTTCTGGAGATGAGGATGAAGGATCGCTGAAGCACAAGCGAGGTCGAAGCGATCGTTCTTCGGATGCAGCGTGATGGCTTCCTTCTCCAGAATTTCTTCTTTGGCTTTGAATGGGAGATGATGTTTTGGCAGAGTAGCAGCACAAGAGTTTGGGCACAAGTAATGTCTCTGGAAGATCTGACCAAAACGAGAGAGAGCCCAGAATTTTATAGAACTTGGAGCTAGAGCCTGCGGTAGTGCCTAGCGCCTACGGTAGCGTTCGTGTAGAGCGGTTGCGAAACCGTCGGCGGCGTGGCACTGTGCACGAACTTGAGTTAGCGTCTGGCGGTAGCGATAGCGCTGGCGGTAGCGGTTGCAAAACCGTCGCTGTGCATGAACTGGAGATAGCGCCTGGTGGTAGCGATAACGCTGGCGGTAGGGCTGGCGGTAGCGGTAGAGGTAGCGCTGGTGTTTGCGATAGCGCTGGCGGTAGCGCTGCTCCTTTCAAGAGTTTGTTCCAAGCTGCTTTCTACCTGTGGAGTATTGCACCTATACTTCCTGCACACTATAAACACACTACAAGCAATATCAAATACAATATGTGATTTGTTATTCTCAAACAAAGGGATGTGACACACATGTCCAACAATGCAGACCTTGCAGGTAGCTTTCGCCTCGATAAGAGAAGGCAGGAGAGAATGTGGTCTCGAGGCCTCGCCTCAGCAGGTTGACGAGAACACCCTCGGCCAGCCATCTGGGAAGGAGGTGCCGGGATGGGGCAAGTGGGGAGGTCCCAGACTCCCACTCGCCGAGATCCAAGGGGGCGAGTGGGGAGGTCCCAGACCCCCACTCGCTGAGATCCAAGGGGGCGAGTGGGGAGGTCCCATACCCCCACTCGCCCTGCCCCAAGGACGCGATTGGGGAGGCGGCCATCCCCCACTCACCCAGCCCCAAAGGGGGGCGAGCAAGGGAAGTCCTTTTTGTGAGCAGATCCTCTCAGCACCGATTCCAGAGGGGTTCAGTGGGGCGAATGTTGGATTTTGTGGCGCCCTTAGAGGGGGGGGGGGTGAATAAGGGCCTTTTTAATTTAAGAGTTTTTACTTAAGAATTTTTTTAAAACAAATTTTGCTTTTCTAAAAATCACTTATAAAAATTTTCAAACTATGAAAATTTAATATTAATTCAAACACAAATTTCTAAGTTAAAGATTAATCAACCAAATTTGCAATTAAGGAAAAAGTCATAATTTTTAATAATGAAATTCACACACAATAAAAATGATCTTAACTATGCTTAAGATCAAGGCACAAATATGACAATAAACTTTTACAATTTGAGTTTACCAATCCTTCTCCCAAGGATCGGAAGGCTATCACTTGTCTCTCCCTAGACCAAGCCCCAGCCTATCCTCTAGATCTTCCCAAGATCTAGACGTAGCACACAAGGCCACGATTTCCTACAAGGTTTAAAACATTACTTAATCTCTATCAGGCAACTGTGTGATAACGGCCTTAATATTTTATTTGAATCTTCTACAAATTTGTGTAAAATTATAGATCCTAAAACTAATGATATTGTATTCACTGCACCAAGAACTCACAATGTCTATTTGATTGCTTTTCATGATCTTTCACGTGCTTCACTAAAATGTCTAATCTCAAAAAATGAAGAGCTAGAATTATGGCATAAGCGTCTTGGTCACTCTAGCATCAGGTTGATTTTAAAATTGTCTAAAAATAAAATAATAAGGGGTTTGCCAATGCTCAATGGAAACCTACCTTTACTTTGCCCGCCTTGCCAAAAAGCAAAATTTTCCAAAACTTCATTTAAAAATAAAAATGCAATTTCCACCACTAGACCTTTACAACTAATTCACAAGTGCTATTTGGACCAATTAGCACTTGTTATGAGATAGAAAGTACACTTTGGTGTTGATTGATGATTATTCTAGATTTATGTGGACATTATTTCTTACCACCAAATCCTATGTGTTTTCTGAATTTACAAAATTATTTAATCATATTCAAAATGAGTTAAATTTAAAAATTAAATACATTCGCTTAGATCATGGAGGGAAATTTGAAAATGAAAACTTCAATACTTTTTGCAATAATCTAGGCATCAAACACAAATTTTTTGCTCCACGCACCCCCAACAAAATTTTGTTGTGAAGAGGAAAAATAGAACCCTTTAGGAACTTGCACACACTATGCTATCCAAGTATGGGTTGCCTAGATCTTTTTGGGAAGAAGCGGTAACTACTTCTTGCTATATTATAAACGAGTCATGCTTCACCCAATTCTGAAATTAATACCATATGAACTGTATTACCAAAAGAAACCTAATGTATCTTACTTTCATGTTTTTGGGTGTAAGTGCTTTATCATAAATACTAAAGATACCTTAGAAAAATTTGATGAAAAATGTGATGAAGGAATTTTCTTGGATACTCTTCAACTAGTAAAGCATATATGATATATAATAAAAGGTCTAGAAAGGTTGAAGAGTCTATTCCTGCTAGATTTAATGAACTTGTTCCGTGTGTGGATTCTACAATTGTAGGAAAAGAAGAGGAACCCGTTTCACCCTTGGAGGATGAGGAAAATGATCCACCTTGAGTTGATAAAGAAATAGAGGCAGTGCAAGAAAATTTTGTACCTCCAAGCATGCTTAGATTTACAAAAGATCATCTAAGGGAGCTTATCATTAGAGAACCATCAAGAGGGGTAACGTCACGTTCTTCCATTCATGAATCATTTTCTAATTTATGCTTTGTTTCTGAAATTGAACCCAAAAAATGTGTCAACCGCTTTAAATGATGAGTTTTGGGTTATTGCTATGAATGAAGAACTAAATCAATTTAGACGAAATAGGGTTTGGAAGTTAGTAGAAAGGCCATCTAATCACCCAGTAATTGGTGTAAAATGGATATTTACAAATAAATTAGATGGAGATTCTAGAATCACTAGGAACAAGGCTTGATTAGTAGCACAAGGATACTCACAAATTGAGGGGGTAGATTTTGATGAAACGTTTGCACCAGTTGTTCGCCTAGAATCTATTAGAATCTTTATTGCTTTTGCGAGTTATAAGAAATTTAAATTATTTCAAATGGATGTAAAAAGTGCATTCTTAAATGGGATAATTAAAGAAGAAGTTTATGTTGAACTGTTGGGAACAGTGCCCAACAATGTTCCTGACTTGAAGAAGTGCTCAGATCAATGTTTAATGCACTTTGTATTTGATGGTATATTTTATTCATGACTGCAGAGGATAAATTATATGTTCAGTAATTCTCTAAGTCCAAAATCGTCAAGAAGGACTGGACATATCATTGAGATGATACACAAATCATTGAAATGCATCAAAGCTACATCACTAGTATCAAGACTATAAAAGTAATGAAAATTCACCAAGTAAAATATCGTCTCAAGACTCAGCAGATAAATCATTGAGAAAGGAAACATATCGTCGAGATAGTCTCGATGATATCGTCTGAAGAAAGTTTTTCGTTGAGAAAGCTAAGTTCAGATGTCTCGACGATATCGTCTTGAAGATTAAAGACATATCGTCAACATAACTCATTAAGTCCCGAAGAAAGGATCATGTGAACAACATCGGCTTGAAGACTTTATATCGTCTAGAAGATCAAGACGATATCGTCTTGAAGAAATATTATCTACTTGAAGAATAAGTCTAAGTCATATAAAAAGATACATCTCGATGATATTGTCTAGAAGAAGCAATATCATTGAGATATCAAGTAAAGTATTGAAGAAAGAAGTATGTCGACGATATCGTCATGAAGATTATAAATCATTGAGATGATCAAGACGATATCGGCTAGAAGAGATTTATCGTCGTGACAGATGCTGTGGTGCATTTAATGCGCCGATTTTCTCGAAAATTGAAATATAGTGAATGTGCAAGCCACTCATCCTGTGCATTAATCAAGGAGTAATAAATGATATATTCTATACTGAATATAGCCATTGCTCAGTAATTAAAGAAGAATATTATTACTTCCATATTCTGCCAGTTCTAAGAATGACAAGACATATGATAAAATAATATTCTAATTCTGTCAACATTTTTAAACTGGCAAATTGATTATGGAATAATCAATAAGGGCCTTTATGCAAAATTGTAGAGGAATATAAATAGAAAAGACTTTCAATTTAAAAAATCATACTTGACTTTCTCTCTTACACGAATACTGATTTTGATCAAGAAAAGAATAGAAGAGCTCAAGCAGAAAATCTTTATCACTTTGCTGAGAAGACAAGAGAGTATCTTCTTCTTGTACAAGAAGTGCATCTATCATCTAAGAAGAAGAATCAATAGAAAGGTTCAGTGATTCACAAGATCTCTGGGCTTACATTTGCTAGAGGAAGAAGAAGTCTGCTCAATCAAAGCTTTTATCTTGAAGCTTTCTCTTCTACAACATCAAACTCATCTGTATTAACCTGTAGGGTTCTTTGTGAGCATGAGCTGGTAGGATCTTGTAACAGATCTGAGTTGGTAGGGTTCTGTGTGAGCCTGAGTTTTGTAGGGTTCTTTGTGAGCCTGAGTTTGGTAGGATCTTAGTGAAGATCTGAGTTGTTGTAACACTTGTAAAGTCCGAGTTATTGGTAGGGTTCTTTATGTGCCAATGTTGTAAGATCTGCTTGTTGAGAAGAGACCTGTGAAGTTGGAGAAGTTGCCTAGTCTAGCTTATTGGTAGATAGGTAGGAGGGACAGTGGAATACCTCTAGACACATTGTCTTATAGGGAACCACTTTAAATCCTGTGTGTTTTTTCTATATTGTTTATGTGCTGTGCTAGCTAGTTTTTAAAGTAGTAAATAACATCAAAAACACCTAATCACCCACCCCTCTAGGTGTATTATAGATCAACCCCAAATCTAGCGTGAACAACCCCCTAATTTTGTAGATGAAAATTTTTCTAATCATGTCAATAGGTTAGAAAAAGCGCTTTATGGTTTAAAGCAAGCGCCTCGTGCTTGGTATGAACATTTAACATCTTTTTTATTAAAGCATAGTTATAAAATGTGTATTGCCGATAACACGCTCTTCATTAAGCATATTAAAAATGAATTGATTATTTTAAAAATTTATGTTGATGATATAATTTTTGGAGTCACTAATGAAGAGTTGTGCAAAGAAGTAGTTCAAGTGATGCAAAACAAATTTGAAATAAGTCTAGTTGGAGAACTAGCATATTTCTTAGGTTTTCAAATCACATAAAGAAATGATGGAATCTTTATTTGACAAACTAAATATGTACATGATATGCTAAAACATTTTGGATTTGAAAACTTAAAACTGGCTAGTACAATAATGAGCGCATCACTTAAATTAGGAAAGGATGAAGCTGAATTTTAATTAATCAAACTTTGTATAGAGGAATGATTGGATCCTTATTATATTTGAGTGCTTCCAGACCCAACATTACTTTTACCGTATGTGTGTGCGCTAAATTTCAAGCCAATCCAAGAGAATCTCATTTACAGTGGTGAAATGAATTTTTTGATACTTAGTTGGAACATCTATATTAAGTCTATGGTACCCAAATAACGATTCTTTTATTTTACATGGCTGTTCTGATTACGATTATGCAGGCTGTTCTTTAGATAGGAAAAGCACTAGTGGCACATGTCATTTCTTAGGCCCTTCACTAGTTGCATGGTCAAGTAGAAATTAAAATTCAGTTGCCCTCTCCACTACCGAGGTCAAATATATCGCACTAGGAAGTTGGTGTGCATAAGCATTATGCATGACTAAAACCTTAGAAGAATTGAGAGTTCATATGACCAATATTGAACTAAAGTGTGATAACAAGAGTGCTATTGACTTAACTAACAACCCCGTTCATCACTCAAGATCCAAACACATAGACGTAAGACATCACTTCATTAGAGATCACATAAAGAAAGAAAATGTTCATGTAAACTTTATAGGAACTGAATCCCAACTTGCGGACATCTTTACCAAGCCTCTACCTGATACACGATTTGCTATACTTGGACAAGAGTTAGGGGTTTTGGATGTCTTAACTTAAAAATGATAAACCTGCATATTGTGTATACTCCTTTCTGATTTCTTTGCTCTACTACATAGCGCTTACACTAAACAATCATAATCAGGCGAAAAATTTCAAAATCACACATTTTCTGAAAAATTCAACTTTTGTTATTATCACGCGACGTTGGTTGTTAACGCCGGCGGTAGTCTAAACTCCTGTATTTACTAAATATTTTTAAAAGTTATGTATTTCTGTTCAATTCCTGTTACTCTTTAAATACTAAAAACAAAAGAAAATATGTAAAACTAATCAAAAACAAGTTTTTTTCTTATACATATAAAAATTAAATACAAAATTTCAAAGAACAAAAATTTGCCTTTCTTATTGTCTCCTTATGTGTGCTTATTATTTTGTATTTTATATGAACAAAAATTATAAAACTAATTACTATTCATTGAAATGTTTCAAAGGTGATTTGGATTATCTTTTCAAGATCAAAATACAATGTAAATTCTCTATTTCAAATATCTTAAAACATTATTTTTTTGGCATGCCTTGAACATTATCTTGTAATGTGCAATGAAATTGATTATAGAAATCATGTGTAGAAGTGCTTAACATGCCTCTAAGTATGAGTAATGTTTTATATTTGATAATGATTTATTCACTCACCTCTTTGTTAATCTACATATGATTTTAATCTTACTCTTGCATGATTGTGTAGTGTAATAACTTAACATTATTAGGCGTGTGCTTAGTTTACCTACACCTCATAAAAATCTTTTTCTTTTCATGCACTCATATTTGAAGAAGTGTGTTTTTAAATCAAAAACTCTATGTTTGCAAAAACAAGTGAATTCAGAGAACTTTGTCCCAAACCAAAATTCAAATGAATACATGACAAAGATAAATCCACCAAGCACTACTCACCCTCCTGATAAGTCTTAATGAGCATTGTGAGGTTGAGCACCTTGGAGAGAATTGTAAAGTGTCTTGTGCAAACTCTTTTATACACTACTTTTTGTACACCGGATCATAAATAAATAAAAGATAAAATATATGTGATCCCTCAATCACTACTGTGCACCTTGATAAGTCTTAATGAGCATTGTGTGTGTAGAGCACCTTGGGAGTTGTACTATTTCTATGTGCATTGAAATCAAATATTGCTTTGTGGGTGGACATAATTCTAAAAACGCATTTCAATAATGTTGTGTTTATTCCATTATGCATGTCATGTGTTTTGATTAAATCATTTGTATACTCTTATACAAAACACTACTTGTACACATTATTATCTCTTATAAATCTTCTACTCATGAGTATTGGAATTTAATGCCTATTTACACGTCTTTTCTACAATTTTAGTAGCTGCACTAGATAGCTTTGCATGATCTCTACAATGTATAAGTATACTTGAATTGTGACTTCAGAACATTGTAGTTTCTTATCTTTTCTTGATAAATTAAAATCATGCTTGAATTATTTTTGTGTGCCAAAAGCATATCTTGGATTTCAAATTCAAAACATCTTCTTTCAAAAACTAACACTCTTATTCATTTTCAATACTTGCAAATTTCAAAAATGATGTTTATTTTAAGAATGCTTATTATATTTGAACTTATCTTCCGCTACGCCTTGTATACTCACTCTTGCTTATTTACTTTCTAAACAAGTGCTATTATATTTTTGAAAACAAATGATATTGTGATCTTGACCTTCAATTGCTAAAACATCTATTTTCTACTAAAACAAAACTCATCCTCATTTACTATGCTTCAAACTCCTATAAAGATGTTTATTTATCTGGAATCATTCTTTCCACTATCCTTACTACTTGTACGCTCAATCATGAATATTTTTTACCCAACAAGTCGAATTGGTTACTTATCTAATGATACTTCAGTCTTACTCCACACTTCCTATAAAAGGCGGAGAATAACTAAGTAATTCGAACTCCATCCTTTACTCACTCACCATGTAGTATCACTAAGTAATAAATATGTGTCATGCTCTTTCCCTTCTCTGCACCCCTATTGATAATACCAAAAGGGGGAGAATAACTTTGAAAGAAATTCACACTTAATGGGAGTAAAATAGATAGGATGCTTTGATGTAGGGGGAGAATTCATATAGGAGGATCATCTATATAGGGGGCATATTTGTACTATCACGCATATCCTTTACTATAAACAGAAGTCTTATATTTGATTGATTTCTTTCTAAGAGGACTTGTTAATATCAAAAGGGGGAGTTTGTTGGAACATGTTTTCCACATCTCTTGGTTTGAGAATAATAAATTCCTTTGTATTTGATCATACTTGCCATGTGATTATAGTGTGCAGGAACTTCTGCTTTCAAGCCCCTATGAGTACGAAAAAGAAATATGACGATTCCCTATCAGATTGATACTCTGCTGCTAGCGCGACACGCGAACGCTACCGCTGGCGGTAGCTTCTACATATTTAGAAACATCGTCGATAAGGAAATATTTGTTGAGAAAGGAATGTCGTCGGGACTGAATATAGTAACTCTTACCACGACTCGTTAAGTCTAACACCCGGTGGTAACTTATAGAAGTTCCACGATCATGATGCTGATTGAGGAGCAAAAAAGGAAGGAGATCTGACTGTTAGGAAAGATATAACGCTAACATGACGCACTGACCTTACCGCGATGCGGTAGGAGGGGATGCCCAATTTGGATCCAGAATGTTGCTAAAAATGACTCGATTAGCGTGCCAGCTAGTTGCCAAAAGAGGCTACCACCCGGCGGTAGCACTAACACTAGCGCTAGGATCCGAGTCTATTTAAAGAGCGGTCCACCTCCATTTTGATTTGTTGATTTGATGATGCATCTAAGCCACAACTCCTGTATTCATGAGAGCCTCCTCTTTGTAGCTAAGAGAACTCCGTCAATGCTCGTGAATGCGAAGAACTTGAAGAAGGAACGATCATACATACATCATCTTCAAGATCATTCAATGAGGGAGTTTTCAATGTTTTTAATTTGATTATTGTCTGTAACTCTTGTTGTTGTTCGTAGAGAAATTTGCCCGTAGTTTGAGACTAGCTAGGGACTTGCGAGGACTAGAGATATTCGCCTCGTGGGTGTGCCGACTAGGTCTAGGGTTAAATCTAGGGGGCGGCTCGAGGCCTTATCTGGGGAAAGATAGGCTAGAGCCAACCGGTCCTTGGGAGAAGGGTCGGTATAGAAAATCAAAAGGATTTTACGCATTCGCCTCAATCCCAAGCATCATTGGGATAAGTTTTTGTAATCATTTCTAAATAAATACTACTATTTGTTTTCTCTAATATTGTCTTGGTATCTTTGATATTTGAAATCTACACACAAAGAAATTCGCTGTCACTAAAGCAGAGCGGTAATGCAACCGCTGACGGTAGCAATATAGTGTTCATCTTTCGTGTCTAGTACAACCCAGTTTCATAAAAGCTTACTGCAGTATCTTAAATGAGATATTTTTATAAATACTATCAACTTATTAAAATAAACTCAATTAAGTTTGAAAAGTTTTAAAACCCTTATTCACCCCCCTTTAAGGGCGCCTACCGATCTAACCGATCACTCTCCCAGTCATGTTGGGTGAGTTCCCAAGGCAATCAACTCACGACATCTAGTTTGTAGTTGTGGAATCCGCCTCCGCCTACAACACCATTTTTGAAAGGCCACTCCAGTATACTTTTGGAGCCATTCCGTCCATTCCACACCTAGCCATGAAGTTCCCAACCGCCGCAGGAATATGGGTCGCTCGAGGAAACCAAGAGGCTGCACGAACATGTTATCTGAAACAAACTCGACTGGCGGAAGCAAGCGCTCTCAACATCGATAATTTTGACCTATGGGACGAGGCAACTTTGTAGCGCGGAGCGCCTGTTGAAGGGCTCATAGAAAAGCCACTCTCTCCGCAGGATTCGACTCTGACCATTCAGGTCGGATCCCTCTTATCCAAAGAAGAGCGGGAGGAATACGCTCTCTTCTTCCGCATAAATGAGGATGTCTTCGCATGGAGCCCGAAAGAGATGCATGTGGTAGACCCGCATGTCATCTTCCACTATCTGAATATTAACCCTGCCTATGGACTAGTAATCTAGAAGAAATAAAATTTCACTCCAAATCGGCTCAAGGCCATTGAAGA
The DNA here is from genome assembly GCA_033032865.1 of Dactylorhiza incarnata. Classification (NCBI taxonomy): domain Eukaryota; kingdom Viridiplantae; phylum Streptophyta; class Magnoliopsida; order Asparagales; family Orchidaceae; genus Dactylorhiza; species Dactylorhiza incarnata. The sequence goes on along the minus strand of JAWHQI010000308.1, from coordinate 2,938,766 downwards.
GGAAGTAGAGAAGCTCCTGGAAGCGCAGTTCATCCGTGAAGCAAGATATCCCACATGGCTTGAAAATGTGATCATGGTAAAGAAGGCTTCTGGGAAGTGGCTAATGTGCGTTGACTACAATAATCTGAATCAAGCATACCCGAAAGACAGCTTTCCCCTTCCAAGAATCGACCAACTGATCGATGCAATAGCCGGACATGAACTCCTCAGCTTCATGGATGCTTACTCGGGATACAATTTGATCCAGATGAACCCAGCAGATGCGGAGCACATCGCATTTTGGATAGATAAAGGAGACTACCGCTACAAAGTCATGTCGTTCGACCTCAAAAATGTCGGAGCAACTTACCTGAGGTTGATGAACAAAGTATTCAAAAACCTCATCAGCAAGGCAATGGAGGTATACGTGGATGACATGCTGGTAAAAAGCGTCCACCGTCGCAACCACTTGGAAGTTCTGAAAAGATGCTTCTAGCTCCTTCGGCACTTCCAAATGCGGCTCAATCCAAGCAAATGCGTGTTTGGTGTGACAGCAGGGAAGTTCCTAGGTTTCATTGTTAACCCATTGGGGAATCAAAGCAAACCACGAAAAAAATCAACATGTCGCCACCCGCTACATTAAGGAAATACAATGCTCGAACGGATGGATAGCCGCTTTCTCACAGTTCCTAGCATGTAAGGGAGATAAATATCTCCCCTTCTTCAAAATTTTTCAAGGGGCACATCATTCCGGATTACAGTGGACGGATGAGTGTCAGGCATCTTTCGAACTTCTCAAACAATACCTGGCCTCGCCACCGCTCACATCAAATCTTGTCCCTAGAGAGGTCTTGTACCTTTACCTGGCAGTATCTCTAATTGCCGTCAGCTTAGTACTAGTTAAAGATGAAGGAGGAGTCCAATGTCCGATATTCTACCTCAGCAAGGTCCTCACCGACACTGAAACCAGATACCAGACGACTGAGAAAATAGCCTACGCTCTTGTCTTTTCAGCAAGAAAGCTTTGGCCTTACTTTCAGCCCCACACAGTAAAATTATTGACCCAATTACCATTGCGAGCCATCCTCCAAAAACCAGAATTATCTGGAAGATTGGTAAAGTGGGCGGTCGAGCTAGGCAAATTTGACATTCACTTCCTACCGCGACCAAACATCAAGTCGCAGGTACTCGCCGACTTCATCATGGAGAATACTCTAATGCTAGAGGTCGTTCCCATTAAAGATACCTCCACTACTCGTTGGACTCTCTATGTAGATGGGGCCTCTGTGGCCGAAGGAGCATGAGAAGGATTTCTCCTAGTCAGCCCAGAAGAGATCACCTTGGAGTACGACCTCAGATTAAAGTTTCCAACAACCAACAATATCGCCGAGTACGAGGCTATGATCGCTAGCCTCCGACTCGCCATCGACCTTAAAGCAAAGAATCTGACCATCTACACTAATCCATACCTGTTGGTCTAGTAAATCTAGGGGGACTATGAGGCAAGGAGTGACCAGATGGCGCAATACCTCACATTCGTAAAGTCTAGGGAGCAGAACTCAAGAGCAGACACACTATCAAAACTTGTGACCTCTCCTTCCAACTATCAATCTTGGCGGCACCAGGTTGAAGACATCATGACCCATGGCATTCAGGGGACGTGGGAGATTGCCAAAATCAGCGAAGGGGAAGTATCCTTGATGACCACCCTCCGAGATTACCTCGAATGCAGAGACCTGACCAACGATCGCATAGAGGCACGATGGCTACGAATGCGAGCCGCCTCCTTCATCATCATAAAAGGGGAGCTCTACAGGAGGGCATTCTCTGGGCCCTACCTGAAATGCCTCCCAGCAACAGAAGTAGTGTACACCTTGAAGGAAGTTCACGTCGGCATCTGTGGGGAGCACATGGGCGCATGGGCTCTAGTTTGAAAAATCCTGCGTCAAGGTTTCTACTGGACGACAATAAAAAAGGATGCAGCTAAATTCGTCCAAAGGTGTAAGAGCTGTCAGCTTTACATAAACATCCCTCATCAACCTCAAGTTTCCCTCAAACACTCTAAGGCGCCTGGTCATTTGCTCAATGGGGGATTGATCTGTTTGGTCCTCTCCCTATGGCATCTGGCCAGAGGAAGTTCATCATTATGACTATTGATTACTTCACCAAGCGGTTAGAAGCAGAGCCTCTTGCCAAAACCACAGAAGAAAATGCCAAATAATTCGTGTGCAAAAACATTATTTGTCGCTTTGGAATTCCAACAGTGATCGTCGCCGACAATGACACCCAATTCATGGGAAAGTCATTCACAAGGATGTGCGAGGACCTGAAAATCAACCTCCTCCATACGGCTATAGCTCACCCACAAACAAACAGACAGATAGAAGTAACGAACTGCACCATCCTCAAGGGGCTCAACACTCGCCTGCAGGAAGAAGGGGGCAGTGGGTAGATGCGCTTCTAACGGTACTATGGGCCTACCGCACCACAGAAAGGACTCCGACCGGAGAAACCCCGTACAACCTCTGTTACGGTACAGAGTGTTGGGAAAAACCCTTGATTTAACATAACAAATTAACTAAAAGTGATTTTATCCTCTAGGAGTAAATTACCCATTGTATAGTGAGGGTAATCTGGTCATTAGATGTCTTAGGATATCATACTCAATATAGGGTATCAGGACCAGATCAAGGGAAGAAAATTGGGCTAAGTTAACATTTGCGTCGAATAGAATTCGACGCAACATCGAGTCCATATCGACGCTGCTCTGGCTAGAAGTCCATGCGATTCAACCCCTCTGTCAAAGTAACCCAAGTCGATGTTATGTCGAATGATTGTCGACGTAGAGTTCAGGGACTTGTCGAAGTAACTAAAGAATTCGACGCAGCTTCTACTTCAACTCGACAAAGAAGGGGTTATCTGTCAAAGCCAACTAAAGTCGACGGAACGTCGACTTCATCTCCACGCAGAAGATCAAGTTCAGAGCCAGACAGATCAACTTGACGGATACGTCGATAAGATGTCGATGCAACGTTGACTAGCAGAGTTCAATCAGAGCAGAGATGAAATCGAAGCTACTTCTACAAGAACTCGGAGTTGCGTCGATTAGAGAAGAAATGAATTCGACGCTACGTCGAATACAGTCTATAAAGTATATCTTTTCGTATGTATCTCGGATCCTTATTTTCATGGCCCACATCCTTCAAGACCGTTCTCCAACGGCTTAATAATTTCCTGAAATAGAAAGGAGCATTAAATAAGGAGGCAAAAAGGTTTCTTGGAACCATATTCCTAGTAGATGGATGGGTCGAGAATTAATGAGGAAAGAAAGAGAAAGTGATAGGCAGATTGCCTTATCAGGGTATACCAGAAAAGGAAAGGAATTTGAAATTGAATAGAGAGAATAAAAGGAGAAGAGAAGACAGAAACAATAGAAGGCATTAATCACAATCGTCCATCTTCTTCTTGCAAGGGATTCCTCATCTTCTCCCTCTCTCTCAGGAACCCTAACACAGAAAAGAGAAAAGAAAAAGAAAGCTCAGCTGTTCTTCATCCAATAGAACAGAGAATCTGAAAGCTGCTCATTAACACAATCTCACAGCAGCCAGATCTCAATCAGCAGAAGTAAAAAGTATCTGACATTCAAAGCACCTGCAATTCATCAGTATCTAAAGAAGGGGCTAATCAAGAGCAGATCCCGTGGAACATAATAGGTTGTTCTTCATACAGTCCTCTCAAGAATTCTGAGAACAGAATTCTTTCTCATTCTGTAAAAGAGTTGTATTAATCCCTTTTCAAAAGATTCAGTGGTTCAAGATCTCCTTATCAAAAGATCTGGTGGTTCAAGATCTCCTTATCAAAAGATCTGGTGGTTCATGATCTCCTTGTCAAAAGATTAGTGGTTCTAAGAGTCTCCTTACCAAAAGACTCAGGCACAGTGGTGCATCCCTACCAGGTGGTAGAAGAGGGGAGTACCCACATTTTGGGGAACCTCTATAAAATTTGTGTCTTCTGGTTGCCAATTTTCTGTGCTGTCTCTATAGCTAGTTTATTCTACTATATTTCTGCTTTTCATTTCAGTACAAGTTTATTCTGCATGAGATCTTTTGTGAGCATAAACCCTTAGATTAATTAAATTGTTTTCACAGTTATGATAGAAATAAATTTAAATCTCTATTCACCCCTCTCTAGAGGATTCTCAGAGGCACACTGTGCACTTTCACGGAGGTAGTCATTCCCGCCAACATTGGCATCCCCAGTATACGGGTAATGAACTTCAACACCAAAAAGTACGAGGAAATGCTCTGGGAAAAACTTGACCTAGTCACCGAAGTCAGGGACATGGCGGCCCAGTGCATCGCCGTCTGCCAAAGGCGAGTATCCCGGCTCTACGATCGCAGGGTAAAGCCCAGGCCAATCAACTTCAGAGATCTCGTCATACGAAGCATCGAAGCGGCTAGTAAAGGCACACAAAGAGACAAGCTCTCGCTAACTTGGGAAGGACCATACATTGTTATGACAGTCGTAAAACCCAGGACATACAAGCTCAGAATGGCAGAAGGAAAGACCCTGCCACGCACGTAGAACGTGCAAAACTTGCGCTGTTTTTTTCAGTAAACTTGAATTTCTTGTTATGTAAGAAATCGCGAGCTTCCACTCGCGCAAACTATCTTTATACGATGAAAACTATGTTTTAATACCAACACCCGTGTTTAAGCAAAAATGATGTTACACGCTTTTTAACTTCCACAATAAGACATAGAACCGTAAGGGCATGTCCCTCGTACGGTCATACTTGGTTTGAAGACTAACGCTCTTCACCATCGACTTCGGGAACTGTTCCCCCTATAGCCGTAAAGGCTTGTCCCTCGTGCGGCCATCATCGGTTTGAATACAAACGCTATTCATCGTGGACTTCGGGACCTATTCCCACTATAGCTGTAAGGGCCTGTCCCTCATGCGGTCATCCTCATTTTGAATACAAATGCTATTCATTGTCAACTTCGTGACATGTTCCCCCATAGCCGTAAGGGACTGTCCCTCGTGCGGTCATACTCAGTTTGAATACAAACGCTATTCACCATTGACTTCGGGACATTTCCCCCTATAACCATAAGGGACTATCCCTCATGCGGTCATCCTCGGTTTGAATACAAACGCTATTCACCATCGACTTTGGGACATGTTCCCCCTATAGCCGTAAGGGCCTATCCCTCGTGCGGTCATCCTTGGTTTGAATACAAACGCTATTCACCGTCGACTTTGGGACCTGTTCCCCTATAGCCGTAAGGGACTGTCCCACATGCAGTCATCCTTGATTTGAATACAAATGCTATTCACCGTTGACTTCGGGACATGTTCCCCCTATAGCCTTAAGGGCCTGTCCCTCGTGCGGTCATCCTCAGTTTGAATACAAACGCTATTCACCGTCGACTTCGGGACTTGTTCCCCCTATAGCCGTAAGGGCCTGTCCCTCATGCGGTCATCCTCGGTTTGAATACAAATGATATTCACCGTTGACTTTAGGACCTATTACACCTATAGCCGTAAGGGCCTGTCCCTCGTGCTGTCATCCTCAGTTTGAATACAAATGCTATTCACTGTCGACTTCAGGACCTGTTCCCCCTATAGCCGTAAGGGCCTGTCCCTCGTGCAATCATCCTCGGTTTGAATACAAGCGCTATTCATAGTTGACTTTGGGACCTGTTCCCCATATAGCCGTAAGGGCCTGTCCCTCATGCGGCCATCCTCAGTTTGAATACAAATGCTATTCACCGTCGACTTTGGGACATATTCCCTCTATAGTCGTAAGGGCCTGTCCCTCGTACGATCATCCTCTATTTGAATACAAATGCTATTCACTATCGATTCAGGACTTGTTCTCCGTATAATCGTAAGGGTCTGTCCCTCGTGCGGTCATCCTCAGTTTGAAGGCAAACACTATTTACCGTCAACTTCGGGGCCAGTTCCCCCTCTAACTGTATATGTCAGAATAAACGCCAGATGGAATAATGGAGTCACAAGATACTAGGTCATCACTACAACATTCTACATAACAGAACGATACTACAAAATTGAAAAGGAGAGCATGACAATGACAAAGATCAGCTCTAGGCAACATCATGACGGTCCTCCTCCGAGAAAACACCAGCTTCCTCTCCGTAGGATATAGAATCTTCTGGATGGCTCTCTAGGAAGCAACCTCACAATCGTACTTCAGCAACGACTCCAAGTCACATCAAAGAAGGTGATAAAACCTCCAAACTCCTTCAAGCAACAATATGGACTTTTATGGTTTGGGGGGCAATTGATATGCACTCATTCATAGAACTAAGAGGTGCATTTAGCCAAAGCTCCACCATGAGTGAGTGGGGAGAGTGGAGACATACCAAATCCATTACAAAGGAAGTGGGGAAATTTGAAAACCGTCACAACCGCCGTGTGATGCCAAGCCCAGCCAAACCCCACCACCTCACCCCACTAAGGGGGGCAGTCAAACGCTCACCCCGCAAAGAGGGTGCGGGTCGCACCACACCTAGTGGGGTGTAGCCAAGCCTGCACCCCAAGAGGGGTGCGACCAAGCTCTCACCGCCCATGTGGGGTGCGTCCATGGCCGCACCTCCCGTAGGGGGTGTGGCCTTGGCCGCTCCCCCTATGAGGTGCGGCCAAGGCCATACCCCCATAGAGGGGTGCGACCCAAGCCGCGCCCCCTATGGGGTGCTGCCAAGGCTTCACCCATCATGGGGGTGCTGCCAAGGCTGCACCCCCATGGGGGGGGGGGGGTGCAGCCCAAGATGCACCCCCTACGGTGGTGTGGCGAAGGCCGCGCCCCCCATTGGTGGGTGCGACACAAATCACACCCCCTAGGGGCACGACAAGTCCGACGCCTCTACGGGGCACAATCGAAGTCCCAACACTCCACCTTTATTGAGGCCAGGAAGGCTCCCCGTGTTGGGGGCGTGGTCTTCAATAGGCATGCTCTTGCTCTTGCAAGCACGCCCCTCCGTTGGCACTCAACCACATTTCGAACTTTTGGTCCGCAAAATAAGCGAAACATTTCCACACACTTCTGTATTCATTGTGCGCTCAGAGCACTTCCGTGTTCGTTGCGCGCTCAGAATGCTTCCGTGTTCATTGAGCGCCAGAATGCTTCTGTGTTCGTTACCTACTCAGAACACTTCCGTGATTATTGCGCACTCAGAACACTTCTTTGTTTGTTGCGCGCTCAGAACACTCTCGTGTTTGCAACGCGTGCGATAGTTAACCTTTCCTTAATTGCAGGTCTTGTTCCCTGCTCTCAACGTCATCAACGAAACCACCCAAATTGACTGAATTGTGTGTGTGTGTGTATGGTGGGGGGGGGGGGGGGGGGGGAGGGGGGTAAGACGGGAATATCGAAATGTGGTGATACATGTGCTCCAAATCGACCAGCGTGATTCGCACCGTCAGTTGGTTACAACGACGAAATTACCGGGCTACCCCTGCCCAAGGCTATAAAAGGAGCCCAGAGACTTCATTTCAAGACACCTGGTCTTCTATGCCCGAGAGAGATCCTTCAAAGATTTCCTAGTAATTCTCCTTCGGCGCTCGAAGATCTCTTTCAAACCTTCAAAGATCTCCTTCGAGCCTTCGAAGATCTCCTTCGTGCCATCAAAGATCATCTTTCAAGCTACACAAGGCAACTCTAGAATCTCACTTCCGTTCCTAGAAAAGTACTTAGTCTCTCGAGAGGTGGTCTGTCACCCTCGAGGTTCTCTCTCTCCACCATTATAATGAGTAGCGGCCTGTCGCGCTAGAGTTCTCAGATTCTAATTGTAACAAACCAGAAGATAGCAGAATTTGGTCGGCATAACTCCGACCGCGTGGTTTTTCACCCATTCCATGTTTTCCACGATAAAAAGTCTCCTTATTAATTGTTAACTCTCTTATTGACTGTTTGCATCCTCGGCTCGCTGTTGAGCTAAGGTGGTTCAGTTCAACTGGTCTACCAGAGCGTCGAGCGACCCACAACAATATTTATATAGATATGTATATTAATTATATATGTTTATTTTATATATACATTAATATATTATAGCTGGAAAAATCAAGAACCAAATAGCTATGTGGTCCACTCTTCTCATAATTTGTAAGTGGTGTGGGTTCGAATCCTGACGTTTTCTAATTTTCTTCTATTAAAATTTCTGGGCTTCTTGGCCCGCCCGGTTACGTAAGATGCCCCCGGTTTCCAGCCCACCGGCCCGCCTGCCCATTTTCCTGGTTCTTGGCCGGTCCACCGTGCTACCTGTTCTTGAGACTTGACCGAACCGATAGGTGATCTGGTCCGCGGTCCGACCAGTTGAACCGGCCGGTCCGGTCTGAGTTTTAAAAGCTTGATAAAACATGATAAATAAATTATAAAATAGAATATTCAAATATTTTAATAAATTATTCACTTTTTTTTCTCAGCACAATATTATTTTCTTGTGATGGGATTCCCAAAGTGGGTTCGGTCGAACCAGTGATTTTCTACCGCGACCTTGATCGGCTTGCCGATACAATTCCAACGGGCTCATTCTCACGTAATTCTGAGTCTGTTTGATCCTCCAAACGGACACTAGAACACATGTGTGCGCATACACGCTAATCACACCCCTCATCATGGAGAAGTGGGAAACCCACTCCATTAGCGGGGAAGGCCCCACTCCCTAAGTGGGAGGAAGGAACCACCCACGATGGAGGCAACGAGACCATGCGCGCCTCCTACGTGATCAACTGTCGTGCAGTGATTGGCATGGCATCTATCGCGCGTCTCCCGCTGCATGGAGGAAGCGCGGTGCCGGCCGCATCGACCGAGCGTGATCAAGGCCGCACCTACCTAGGTGCGGCCAAAGTCGTACCTCCTTGAGGCACCTCCTTGGGGTACCTCCTTGCTGCGGCCAAGGTGGCCTTGGCGTGGCCAAAGACGCACCTCCTTAGTACGGCCCACGCCACACCTCCCCTTAGGCGTGGTTCACGTTCATGGAACATGTCGAAGTCTGCGCGTTCAAGATGTTGGGATAAACCCCTTTGATTTAACTTAACAAATTACCTACAAAGTGATTTTATCTCTTAGGATGAATTACCCACTGTATAGTAAGGGTAATCTGGTCATTAGATGTCCTAGGATGTCACACTCAATCTAGGGTGTCAAGGCCAGATCAAAAGAAGTAAAACTTGGGCAAAATTAATATTTGCGTCGAATACAATTCGACGCAACGTCAAGTCATTGTCGACGCTGCTCTGACTAGAAGTCCAAGTAGTTCACCCTTTTGTCGAAGTATTCCAAGTCGACGGTACGCCGAATAGATATCGATGCAGAAGCCATGGACCTGTCAAAGTACTTGAAGAAGTCGACGCAGCTTCTATTTCAACTCGACGCAGAAGGAAGTATCTGTCGAAGTAATCTAAAGTTGACGCAATGTCGACTTCATCTCGATGCAGATAATGAAGCTCAGAACCATTCCTTCAACTCGACGGTTACATCGATAGAATATTGACGCAACGCCAAATGGCAGAGTTCAATCAGAGCAAGGATGAATTCAAAGCTTCTCCTACAAGAACTCGAAGGTGCGTCGATAAGAGAGGAAGAGAACTCGACGTTACGTCGAATGCAGTCTGAAAAGGGAAACCTTTTCAGCTGTCATTTTGGACCTTCTCTCATGGCCCACCTCTCTCAAGACCGTTCTCCAACGACACATTAATTGCCTGAAATAGAAAGAAGGATTAATGAAGACAAAAAGCTTTCTTGGAAATAAGCTTTGTGCTGATGGACGAGTCGAGAATTAAAGAAGGAAGGAAGGATTTATTGTCCAGACAAATATTCCCTTTCAGGACTTACCTGAAAGGGAAACAAATTAAAATTCAATAGAGGGATGATAAAATTCAACAGAAGAAAGAGAAAAGTGGGGCACTTATCATAATCGGCCATACTGTTCTATTGAGAACTCCTCTTCTTCTTCTTCTTCCTCTCTCTTACGAACCCTAATACACAGAATACATAAAAGAAAGAAAAGGAAGGGGATATACTCTGCTCAGTTACAACAGCTGCGACTTCTTCATCAATATCTTATAGCATCAGTTCTATCTTAAGAGCAGGAAGCATAAGATCTAAAGCTTAACAGCCCTAGCAATCATCATTATCAAAAGCTGGGGTTAATCATATACAGATCCTAAAGAGCATTCAAATAACAACATAGGATTGCTGTTGCAGAAATCTGAAAGGCAGATTTCTGAATCTTTCCTCTCCCTCTTTCATTATCCTTCTTTCTCCCAACTGTAAAAGAGTTTTATTAATCCCTCTTCAAAGGATTCAGTGGTTCAAGATCTCCATATCAAAAGATCTGGTGGTTCAACATCTCCTTATCAAAAGATCTGGTGGTTCATGATCTCCTTGTCAAAAGATCAGTGGTTCTAAGAGTCTCCTTACCAAAAGACTCAGGCACAGTGGTGCATCCCTACTAGGTGGTAGAAGAGGGGAGTACCCACATTTTGGGGAACCTCTATAAAAAATTATGTGTCTTCTCGTTGCTAATTTTCTCTGCTATCCCTATAGCTAGTTTACATTACTGTTTTCTGCATTATAGTTCAACACTATTTTATTCTGCCTGAGATCTTGATTGAGCATAAATCCTTAGATTATTTTATTGTACTCACAGTTAGAATATGAATAATTTGTAAATCTCTATTCACCCCCCCCCCCCCCCCCCTCTAGAGGATTCTCAGAGGCTCACTGTGCACTTTCAATTGGTATCAGAGGGAGGTTGATCAATAAAAGGTTAACACCTTGATCAAAAAGCCCTCCTCTATTTTTTCTTTATTTTAAATATATTTTAAAAAGGAAAATGAGTACTAAGGATTATGCTTCCACAAGACCCCCAGTGTGTAACTTAAATAAGTTCAAACTCTGGAAGGCCAAAATAAGGCTTTACATGAACTCCATTGATGAAGACATCTATAATGTTCTTCTCACAGGTCCTCCATCTCCAGTCAGACAAAGGGCTGGAGAATCCTCAACAACTGAAGCTGTCCCAAGGAAGGAATGGACGGAGGATGAGAGAAGGTCAAGGCATGTGATGCCAAGGCCATGAACATTCTGGTATCAACAATGTCAGATGACATTTTCCAGAAGGTTGCTGAATGTGAATCAACAAAGGAGATCTGGGATTCTCTCACCACAATGGTGGATGGAAATGCTGATGAAAGAAAGGACAGAAAGTCCCTTCTCATATCCCAGTATGAGAACTTTCAAAAGAAAATAGAAGAATCA